>CM017571.1:38734076-39299074 GCA_007844125.1 Sinonovacula constricta | reverse complement strand
GTTCGGGCCGAGAGACTTAATGTGAGAAGGACTTCTAGCTGATCTGCGGTGCGTCGATGGTTCTATCCAGACATTTGTCTGAGAACTTTCTCCAGCAAAAAAAGCTAGTCGGCACTATAATAGTCACAATTAGTATTGAAAAACAATATGCAATCATATTGTAAAAAAAAGCTTGACAGTGTTAACATTCGCAGTACATCAATCAATTTATTTCAGGTAATAAAATGGCGTCCACAAATCACAGGAAACCTAATGATTCTATATCAGGTACGTGCAATGACACGAAAGTAAATGTCACGTTGTCTTGTGGAAAGTGGGAATGAACGGATGTTTCGCACAATATAATGTCCATAATAGAGAAGCCAGAACGTGACATTGTATATATCCTTATGAGCCTATTTCTGGTTATTGACGGTGTCCTGCTTACGGTGTTCCTGCTGCCGCCTCTGCAGAGCTGAGGGGAGTCAATAAAAGGCAAGCTGGTCCCACTGTTTATCTTCATGACAATGGAACAGGTGGTGCTGTTGAAGATTACAAAAGGTTAAGAAGTTTTTTATCACTACCCAGCAATGTCAGCTTTTATACTGTGATTGTTCAAACTAGAAGTTCATTATATTGTGTAATTCAGATAAACATGGAATGGAAATTTATGAATGAACAATGCCGAATATAAGTCTATGTTTAGAGGAATGGATCGAAATGGAAAGCGAACCTGACTAAAGAAAGAAATATAAAATCATATACAAAGTATTGATTGGTATTGTGTATACCTTCAGTTAAATAAAAATAAAGTTAAATTTTAAAACCTAAATAAAGAAATAAAGAGAAGGCTGTAGGAAGAAATGCAGTAAAACTGTGCCCTGTGCCTTGCAAAGTTTGGTATATGTTGCAATGCGATAGCAGTCGTATAAGTTGTGTTATTTAATTATTGTTATCTCGACCACATATAATAACGTATGTCTATGTGAACGCATAATCCAGACTTTCACTTCTTTTCTTTATTGTATTTGTATATTATATATGTATTGTATACATGGTTTTTACCATTCCGCAGTATATTTTATACTTATGTCAACATTTAAACACTATGTATATTTTCATTATAAAACCATATGATGATGAAACTTTACACTGGTTAATGATTGAATGATAAGTACACATTTATAGTGTTATAAATAACATGGTTACCTTTGTTACCTTTGTAAAATAATAAATCAACATATCCACCATTATTTTGTCTTTGTGCGTTTTATCTCTTCTATTGTTTTAAAACGTTTAAGCCCGTTTTAAGTAGATCATGACAATGAAGACCCATCACAATTCGGATAAAAACTATATTCCTATGGCTTACAATCGCTGTAAACATTTTAAGAGCAACGCTTTAAATTCTCAAAACGTAAAGACTGCAAATTCTATTAAAGGACGAGTTAAAGAGTTAAAATGTATTTCCATTATGCATCGTGTTTTTATTCTATCTGGAAGTAAATTGTAAATTAGCAAGTTAAAAAATGAAAGCACATATGTGAAATATGCAAACGAGAGGGAATGAAAGAAAATGGCAGAGAAATTTTGAGCACATTCTTTAATGTTAATACACTTTTGACAATCTTTGAAATATAAGCAGGTGATATAATAAAAGAAAAAGGAATTGCAGATGTCAATGATGTTTTTGAAGACAAAAATGGGACACTTATTATACATAGTATTATAAAACAGTGCATTTCTCAATTTAGTAAATATGGGTGCCTTGGGCTAAGCAGTTTGAGTCACCAACGTCGGGTTTGAGCCCTATAATTAAGGTTAGAACGATTTAACAAACAAACAAACAGACAAAAACAGGTTGATAGAATTGTCTATTCCCTTATTTAGAATAAACCATGCTTTCTTGAATGTCCCTTCCAGATTTTGCTCTCAAGTTTCATTGAGTTCAATTCTTATATGTAATTTAGACATTGAACATAAGCTGTAACTTTCAAAACCCTGTTAGCTTGATTATGTTTTGACAATAATCAAACAAATCAAACACAAATAGTTAACCAATTTAAAACATTCATAAATACAAACTCCTGTGAAAAAAGTGTTGCATGTATAAAAATAAAACAAGAATTACATGGTACATAAGCTTTATCGCCTTATTGTTGTAAGAGTTCCTTGGCAAGATGTAACAGGTATGCCATCAGGAATATATGAATATCCTAATTGTCCCTTTAAATATCCTTGATATGTCCACATGAGCTACGAATTTAGTTGATAACTAATTTTCTGCAGAAAGGAGGGTCTAGGTTCCTGACACCTCTGCCCAACATATTCGTAAAATTTGTTCATGCTAAGTATCTTGGAGTAGCATTATTTCGCCATTGAAAGGAGCCTTTGGCAATTGAAGCGCCTTCGGATCAGTAATGACCATATCCATTATCTGAAGTTTTAAAAAAAATATGTTTTAAACTTCCTGATGGACGTGATTAGTTTACATTTACCTATCCATTAAAATTACAATTGTGCACAAGGAAGAGTGTTTCAAACAGGTGGCGTGTGTCACTATTGTTTTCGCTGTATGAAAGAAAATGTGTATTGAAATCCAACATATATGTGAAAGTAAAAAATTACATTCGACACAACCATTACCTTTACGACTTACACTACACATTCAGTTTTTTTAAAAACTTAGAAAACCTTTTGAGATGATGTTATATCATCATCCCGGTAATCTGCTCATCGATACATAATTTTTAGCAGAACATCCTTTCATTCAGAGCAATTAATTCCACGATCTGTCCAGTCTAACAATTGACGTAGAGTTCAAAACCGCCTTTAATAGACTGAGAAATGAATAAGAAAAATATGACAAAGTCTGAGCATTGTAACATATACCAAAATTGAAAAGGAAACGGTATTATATGCAAGCTAAATATAAATGTAAGTACAAATCTGTGAGAGCAAACCCAACAGTTAAAGGTTTGGAGCGATCCGTCGGCAAAAGGGACTTACTGGGATGGTTAAAAACCTGTTAACAGAGCTCTAACCTCGCACTTCTTGGGTCGTGGGGGATGGAGGTGTGGGGTGTGGGGTGTTCTGAAATGCAAGCATAAAAAGAAAAACCCATCTACTTTAAATGTCCAAGCACTGAAGTTTTTCTTAGATGGGTTAAGACGTCGTAAGTGACGTAACTGAAAAATAATGTCAACATGGTACCTAAAAGAGAGAGTATCATTGCCATTTGAAGAACTAAGTATACAAAATAATTTGCTAATTTGATAGTGAATTAAAATTAAATTGTTTAATCCAGGAAAAGAACGAAAAGAGGAGATGTGTAAATAATCGTAGCGTATTGTTAATGTGTATATAGAAATGAGGAACAAAAGACCAGTTTTTCCAACAAAAAAAGCAACAACACCCGAAACAATCCTTAAAAGGCTGAATAAAAATGACAACATGGACATCATTTTTACGGACCGACAGACTGCACAGGTAACATTGCTGTAATTATGAATGAGAAAATATGACAAAATCCTTTGAGCGTTGCCACATATACCAAAATTTGAAAAGGCAAAGGACAAAGTATTCACATAGAAGCCAGATATAAAAGTAAGAACAAATGTGTGATGGGTCATTGAACAGAAAGAGTATTAGTGTATGCAAAGACCCATGCCTAAAGTCTCTAAAAGTGGAAAATATTATGAATATCACATCATGTCCTCTTTTTGGGCAATAATACATGTATAAATGTAGACAATATACCGAAACAAAACTACAACACAATAAATATTTCCAAGTGTAAATAAAGATGCGTTAATGATGTCTTGAAGCTTAAATTACAGAAAACTCCAAAGGTATTGTAATAACTTAAATATAGGCATGAAAGTTATTTGACACTATGGCTACCTCAATTGGTTATAAGAAAACATCTGGCAAGAACATAAAAGATAACAAACTTAATTTTCTTTATATGATAGAACAAAATTGTTTCCTTTCTGATATTACAGCAGACTCGGTTAACCTGTCTATCCAGTTGGTTCTGTTATTCTTTGTCATCGGATCTAAAGGAGACTGCTAGCGACAATAAAGGTAGCAAGGTCACTAAAATAAAATAGGACCCAATCGGCCTTTTTGCCGACATAACCGTTCTTATGAGGTAACTGCTTGTTTTTCTTTATGTGGTGTTATGTCTTGGTCTCTGTGTTATGTCTTGTATCTGTGTTTTGTCACATTTACATTTACCCTGTTTGCATTTTGTCTAAAGTTAATTTAGATTTTACTGTTTGTGCAAAGTTTGAAAAGCCTTTTCCTATTTACCTCTTGACTAGAACCACTGTAGGTGAGAATCTTTGGAGCACATGAAATGTGTCTTAAAGTTTTAATACGACTTGTATGATTTCTCAGATCTTTTTTGTCATTTTACTGTTGATTTCTTTTAATTTAAATATTAATTAATTGTTTAAATTATTTTTTGTGAGAAGCTTCTATATCTAGAAAATCTGTGACATTGCCATTAATTTCTAGTATATCTTTAAAGGAAAGAAAGTCGCAAGCATCTTTAATAAGGTCATTTCTAACAAGAAAGGCATTTGCTTAAAAAAACACTTCTTTTGATATATTATCTGTCCTCCGATCTTTATGTTGTTATTGTACAATATATTTTAGTTTGCTTCATATTTCTTAATTGGGACTAATGTACTTCCAAATCTGAAATGGGCTAATTACATATCTTTTAAGGGAGTTAACTATATGGGCTATGTTTTGCCCTGCAGTCAGTTTTCTAATCCAGGTTATACAACTATGGAGTAATCTAGTTTGATCATTCTTCTTAGTCTCCATCTCTATTGTCCTTGTAAGTGATGTGTCTTTTTATTTTACCCGATTTCCCATTGCGAAGGAATTTAAATAAATATAATATGTAGGATGAATATAATAACAGGATAATAATTGTTCTATACTTATATTTTTGTTTAAATTCTAGTAAGTATTTTGTTTAGGTCATTGGAAAAGTGTATACCAACATTGTGAATTGTGTGTCCCAGCTTAGGTTACAATGTTAGGGAATAAAATGTACATTCTATTTCTATTTCTATAGGCTCCTTTGCTGGTGTTTTTTTCAACATTAATTTTAAGGCCGGCGATGTCAGTATATAGTTTTAAAGTTTCAAACAAGTTCAGAAGAGGTTAATTATCAATAATTAAAGGGTTATCATCAGCAAATTGTGATATTTTAATATCTGAAATTTTAGGGGTTTTCTGATACGGGTAGCCAGCACCTCTGCACAAAGACTGAATAAGTATAATTTTATATAACCCATTTTTGTCAATGTAATAGTTCTTTTTTCATGTATTGTTTATATTTATTACATTTCATACCTACCATATACATGTTATCAATCTTAGTTTTTAGGACACTGAGGAGGCTGTCTCCGGATATCTGAAACAATGACAAGCATGTGCTGTTATCCATATTTATTTTTTAAAACCTTTCTGTACTGATTTCCAATGTTATTTTACCTTCCAGTGATTATCTTTTTCCCACTGTAAGGATTATCATTGTGGCACAGTTATTATTATTATTATTATTATTATTATTATATTATTACTATTATTACTACTATAACTATTATTATTATGCCATTTTTCGAAATAAAGTGTTTGTTTTAGTAATTGAAAAATAATTTACTTGCCTTCTCTCTTTATTTATCCACTTTGCTCTAGACCTAAATTAAGCACTTTCCAATGTTTCCTTAATATCCTAATTCTTTTCTCTCGTCATTTAACGCTGTGCGATTTCCATAAAAAATCTTTTCTAGCTCATCTATTTCTTCAAATAACAATGTCTCTTTTTCTCGATCGTTTTTTAAGTTTTGAACTATAGGCAATAGTATTTCCATGTTTCAAAGAACACGTTATTACATTTTCATTCATTTTAAATGTCATTTTTATCTCTTTCAGTGATTTATTTTTACTGCAGTTTAATCTCTTTCACCATTTTGTTAATTTATTTTACATTTGATTGTTCCTTAAGTAAATAGTTATTAAATTTCCAATAGGATTTACCTGCTTTATTATAGAAATTTAATTTGTATATAAATTAATAAATGTTCAGTTCTATATCCAGATTCTAAATCAAGAATGAAAGCACCAGTGATGTCATTTAATTTTAAGATCATAAAGAAAGAAGTCAAGTCTACTATTTTGTTAGCGTTTTCCTTCTACCCTGTAAATTTACTTTCAACCAAATTGAATTGATTTTGAAAGTGTTTCACTGGCTTTTTGATTGTTTATATGTAAATATTGACAGCTGTCCACGTCAGGGTTTAAAACTTTGTAAAGGCACCTGCTATAAATGTTGATAATTAATGTAAGTTAATAATACGTATAAAGGGAATTATTTTCATTACAAGCCACCTAATATAAAAAATCAAATCTGTTAAAGGGGTTACTTGACGTAAGATGAAAAGACATTGCAGGATTTGTATGTATATTGTATAGATGTGTTTTATAAACTGTCAGGTAAACATAATATTACATTATACAATAACCAAGCATATAGAACAATTGTACACAGTGAAGCATTTTGTAAACATAGCATTTTAATATACAGTAACAAAGCAGCATATAGAACAATTGTACACTGCGAAACATTCGTTTTTCATTACGTTTTGCCCTTTTACCAAAGAATAAAGATACAAAATCTCAATTTAAAAAGGAAAGATAGGTGTGTATTTTATTTATGTACACAATTGTGCCACTTAGTCAGTTTTTTTGTATTTCTTCGTTGATTTTGCTGCTGTTTTTTGTTTATATTTTGTTGTTTTACGTTGTTGTACGTTGTTGGTACATAGACTTTCAGATATCCATTTTTGACGAATAGATTTGACTGTTTGTTAGAAAATATCGTAGATAGACAGATATTGTCGACAACGCTTTCTATATCAATTGGTGTACTGAAAAATTATCAAATATTGCTTACTTATCTCATCAGTATACCAACTCATTATGGATCATTGATAGTCTCATTAAAAGTAACTTCAAAGATGGAAAATGATGAACATTTGTACAACTTTTTGTACATTTGTATTATTTGAAATAATGGGTTGTAAAACTGGAAGGAGCGTAATATATTGTAGATGTTATCACGGCAAACATTTTGTTTATAGAGATGAAAACAAACATTTGTGGATTCTGTTGGTCTTTTAAATCATATATCCGCCAACTGATAATTAACATTTTGAGTTGTGTGTAAGTTTGTCATATTTTCACAAGAGATTTTGAGGTTTTTATGATATATATCTGGTATTACGAAAAATAGTTATGAGCGATGTCAAATAAGTATCATACCAGGCAACTGTGCACCTTACTGAACGGTAATTCGGGCGATGCTTAAGACGTATGGTTGGCTGTTTGTTTATTTGTTTGTTTTAATTACATTGCACCGACATAATTATGTTCATATTGTCCCTTTCCAGGTTATTATCAAAGAAAGCACCCAATCATGGGTAGAAACAAAGCCATGTCAGCTGGAGGACCTCCCTAACTTGACACTTGGAGTCAAATCTTCACAGTGAAGAGCTAAGGCGTTACAAGTCGGCGGGTTAACAGTTTGCAATAGATACGATTTAAATGAGCTAATTGTTTAAAACAATTGGAGCTGAACTATATAAAAATACATTTCTGCTACACATATATTTTTTGCAAAGTGTCGAATACAACGGATAATGGCAACAATGTCAGTGGAAGTGCATAAAAACTATACATCAAGAAAATAACAAGCTTAATGTTAGACAATACACACATGGTCCTTGGATAATTATGCAGTATATATTTTAGCTCCTACAAAGCAGTATTATCATCATTTCTTTCAGCATGTCTTCGCTGTTCCTTTTACATGTTCATTCAACTGTCCAATGGAAACACCCTAGGATTGAAAGCCGAGTTTTAAATCCTTTGTTGATAATTCCAGGTGGGCCTAAAATATACACGTATCTATTGATCGTATCAAGTGGGAGCATCCTTACACATGATAATTTTCGCCATTTTCAGGGTATATGTTCAAACACTGTTTCGTTGTTTCAATATACATGTAGTCTAGAATTGCAAGGCCTTCTTTCCAAAAATAATATATTGATGTATATATTACTGTCAAAAGTTGTCTGGTTACAAATAATAAAAGGAAACTATTGCCATTCTTTCATTCATCGTAGAGAAGACCTGAAAAAAGAAAATCAAGAAGGTGGTTAAATCTTAAAACATATAAAATGTATAGAAAACAGTGCCTTTAAACGTGTGTTTCTACACAATAACATGTCTTTGTTTGCTGTATCAATTTTTATAGCGTTTCAAACTTTCTCAATGTATGTCTCATTTTAAGGCATGTATCGTAACAGTTTTTTTAAAAGGTTAATTACAATCTGATCCGCAGGGAACAAGCAATTTTATCAAATCTCTTAAATGGAATGTTCGTCGAGAAGAAATAGTAGACAGGCTGACTGCCATTCTGATTAGTACCAATTAAAACGGCGGAAAAAATCTCAAGTTGCAATCTTGTTAGCGCCAATCTCGCACCTCTTATAGAATGACATTTTATGGGAACAATTATGCAGAAGTTTATAACAGATATTACAAGCATGCCGAATATAACAATTGGGGCTTTCAATTATAAAACGATCACAGTAATGTAGCAGGCAGACACGTGATTTGCAGCTGTAATCGAGGTCTGTTTAAAAAGCATCGAGTATGCCAAAGTTTTCATTGCAGCTTGCAATAACAACATCAAAAATGATGCACCAGACAACAAGAATTACAGACAGCTAGCAGATAGTATAGTCCCCAGCATAACCACCATCTTGCTTAAAGGATATGATCTCTGTTCGTGATATTTCTTGTAATTATAGTTTTCTACAAGTCTTATAGCGTTATGCCGAATACTATTGAACAAAAACGGAGCTTACATATCATACTCACTTCGGAGGCATTCAGTTATTGCCAATTCACATACTTTATTTTAATTTATCAAAGTACTTAGCTTATCATCAACAACCTTCATACCTTGCTACGAAAGAAGCAACATATATTCGAAATATCACTTTCAAATAATGCGAAACTAACCTGCGAAGCACGCCGTGAAATAACTTGCTACTGTTCCCACAATCATGGCGCGGAGTATATGTTGAGTTACCTCCCCTTTCCTATGAGGTATGATTGCACTAAATACTCCGATAATGAAGCCCATGTTGGGAAACGAGGCTGATCCGCACAGAGCGTACGTGGCGATGATTTCTGATCGAGCCTGTAATGTTTAAATATAACAGTACCAAGTGAGAAAGACGAATAAGACAAGACAAACCAGTTTTGTATGATAAGAAAATTATAAAATACAATTTTGTATATTCCTTATTCTTTACATGTAGTTATGGTCTAATAAATGGAATAAATGATGTTCGCATTTCAAATCACATTTGCGCTTGCACATTTCCGAGGCAGAACCTGGTTATAATTGTTCCTAACTGCTCCTGTCTTCATTTCAATCGGAATAAATAAAAGTCAATGTTATCATGCTGTATTTACTTCAGATGTAATTGTTTTCTAATATCCCAAAGTTCAGTAATACATTCTTATAACGTTGATACAAAGAAAACAGTAAACAGCTTAGAATGGAGGGGAAGAACTCGTCTTACCTGATGTACATCGAACTTTTTATTAAACTTTGAAATATGTTACACAACAATAGCTGTCCGACGTTTGGTGCCGCATATTGGATTTAAAGTCAGTCTTTAAAATAAGTTAAAAGTGAAAGACTGGATGAAGTATTTCAGAAAGTCTGAGTCAAACCCATCATAAACCATGTTACTTTGCTTTCCAGGTGCTATTATTTCATATAAATCGAAAGCCAGTAATAGAAGTCTTGACATAAACATACATTACATTATTACATTATTTTTTTAAGTTGCCTAATATCCATACAGACATTTTGTGCCAGTGCCAATTCGTTCGGAATGAATTTTGCTGTAGGCAAATGTCGCTAGTAGACACAATGCGACCCAATCAGACACATGTAAATATGTAAAAGAATCCCGTATTATAAATATAGAAATATCAACTAAGATAAGTTCACACGTGTATATCACTGTATACGAACAAGAAACAACATATAATATTTAAGAAAGTGCCAACTTTCATGGATCAGAAAATGTCAACTTACATCAATTATCCCACCTGCTAATGTTTCATTGGTCTTGTTCAGTATGATGTCAGTCCCATTATAGGACCACGTGTTGTTTGGACTCTCGGATACATACTCTCTAAACTTCGCTCCGTTCTGAAAAGAAGCTCTGATTTAGACAAAAAAGATAGAGTACAAACCCTTGTTTTACATTGTAGGTAGAATACTGTCCCTTTTTTCAGAAACTAATCAGTTTCAATTGCAAGCAGGAAATGGTACTTCGCTTATAGCCTATAAATGCACGTTGCATGCCACTGGCAAAAAGAAAGAGCAAGGATGTGAGACCTCAAAGGCGCCGTAGAGAGCATGCACTTTAAACAAAAATATGACTATCCTGGGAACTAAACACTCGCTTACATTCTTTTCTTTGAAAATGGTCTCGCAGAACAGCTGCGGTTTCCTGTTTTTGCCAACTACTTTATCGTTTCCAAAAAATTCATTCCACAAGAGGTATCGCTCCCCAGAGCAGCGCCAATAATCCCTCATGTTTCGTTTAAAAGGGGACATTTTTGTTACTATTCCCAGTGTCTTGTGTCATCCCTCTTGTACATGGATTATTTATTCACGTTCGAGTCATTCTCGGAGCGAAGGGCTAGTGGAAATGTCTTGCAGCTTCGATGCGTCGGTGGTTCTACCTAGACATTTGTAAAGGGTTAATCCTCCTTTTAATTTTTTGGACGTCTCTCAAATGATCATCACTGTGTCGCCGCAATGTATTTCTAAAGCAAAACGACCCATACCAAAACGACTGGTCCCAGGTAGGTGTAAGCGACTATGGCAAAGCTGAAGGTTCGGACCCCGAGCAGCTCCCCGATGAACAGACAGTCCTCGTGACGCGCCCCCATCATAAATGAGAAAGGGTAGAATACGTACGCAAACGTTGACTGAATAAGGATAAAAAATTCTAAATAAGTTTAATATTATTTTATAACAAACTCATAGTAATGACAACTCTAAAGTGTTTCATAACGCTCCTTCTCCCACATGTTTGTGTGTTAAGACACTGGTTTAAGATGGAACACCGTAAACAGAATTTCTACAAAACAACAAAGGTTTATGTCAAATGACACATGACAATACAACGAATATATAATGTAATAATTACATTCATACATTTATGCAATTTGAAGATCTAGACTTATACTTGCAGAATTTCGCATACATACTTTCATTATTTCTAGTACAATTAATATATTGAATTACAATAGTATTGTTTATAAATATGTATTTGTTCCATACTGTCTGTCATATTTGTACGTTTACATCTTTTGAAGAATCTGTGAAAAATCTCCATATAGTAATACAAAGTTGTAATAAAATACCCTAAAGTGTATGATGCGGAGGAGGGAGTGATGAAGCAAGGAGTGGATGGGGTAGAGGAATGATGATAATCACGATGATGATCATGGAGATAACAATGTTAATGGTGATACTGTTGCTGCTTCTTCTTACTCTTATGATGATGGTGGTGATGATGATGAGTGTGATGTTGAATGTTACCGCCACTGGTGATGCTTCTACTGCTGCTTTTGCTGGTGATGATGACTGTGGTGATTTTAATTATGATAATGAATACCGTCAGTTTATGAATGACATCATCGTGACGCAGTCACTGATACATGTTCTTACCCCTACAGATATGTCAGCATGACCGACTTGAGAGCCAAACCAGCTGAGAGTCCTGTTGATAAACTCAATAATCATGTAGAACGTCATGATGTAGGAGATGATGTTCACGACAATCTTTACGCTTTGGTTTATCCCCAGAAATATGGCGTCCGGCAGAGACTTTGGGTGTCTGTGAAGATAAACAAAACAAAATCTGCAAATTGGCAACATTTTTGTGCTTAAATGGTGCGTTAAACCCATTTTATTGCTTTGTGATAAGTAGTGTAGCAATTGCCACTTTCTGCTTACAAAGATGACCAGAACTGATAACAAAGGCTCACTTCGTATTCCTGGGATACCATGTTTTCCGCTAACGCGACTACCCCGCATTACAAAATGCACAAAACCAGCCCCACAATCGTCAAATGTTTTCACCTTCGGCTTTATAACAGAACTTTACTAATAAACGAATCGATTTCGCACCATTGAACATGGTTGTTTTGCCTGGGATAGGGGTTGGATAGATGCGAACAAATATGTCTGCTAAACAAATTTATATTGCTTTGTACTATATAAGTTTCAGAAAAAAATATGCTCTTTGCCTCGTGGATGATCAGATAAATGACAAATACTATATTATAAAACCATGAGCTTTATAATTTACTTGTACAAAGAGAAAGGTTTGAACAAAATAAAAAAAATAATATTTAGCTTTTCAATTATTTAACTTGATAAGGAGAAAAATCAAAGGCACAGTCCAATTATTAAGTATAAAACATCAACCATTTACATGTATGTACATTATACAAACATTTTAACACCACATAAAATGTGTCTACGTTTTGTTAGATTATTATAAAATTATATTAAAAAGTATTTACTGATGGTGAGCAAATCATCGCCGATCTAAAACAGTATTGTAACAAAATTAACACAATGTAAACTAAAGTTAACTAATTTTATGCATTGCATAGTCTATTTGAAATCTTATACAGTATAGAAATGTCATTAATCAGCTAAATCTTTCCAACTTCTTAGTGAGTTTTTTTTTCAATTTGAAATTTCGGATATCAATAAAGTAAAGGTTTTCGCCTTAATTGTCACATCTGTAAATAATATTCGAAATCATGGAGTTCAACTATAGTCAGAACAGTAAGTGTGCTTCAATTTAGTGTCCCAGATCCAGGCCTAAAACAGAGGAAAAATGGCATGATTACTGTGTTCACTATTATCTCAAAATTGTTAGTTTCATTTGCTCATTCTTTTCTCTATTCATTGAAATGTGCACGAGGACGCGCGCTAGATTACTATAAATAGCTATTAATTAATAGAGTTTGCCAAGTTCTTTACGAGCATATGCTCCAGTTGTACCCATTGACCCCCCCCCCCCCCCCCAACACACACACACAGAAAACATGAAAAAAAACAGCTAACAAACGGAAATACCATATTTTTATTTTGATACATGGAAATACAAAATATAACAAACCAAAAAGCATCAGAAAACAGTTTTCAAGAAATGTGTCCAAATAGAGAAGAACATTTTATATGCACAGTAATTCAGTTATCAAACTGTCATACCGTATTGGAAATCAAATTTACATTTTCTGTGCAGTTTATATGGTATTTATCATTTTTATTGTTGAAACACATTAAAAATAATGTTTTTAGAAAAAATTGAATGTTATAATTTTGTATAATTGAAGACTTAGTTAGCACGGAAAAGTGCTTTAAAAATACACAGAAGATGTCTGAGACCTAATAGTAAGGGTAACGGTTAACATAAAACAACGAGGCCTTTTTTCCGTGTTTGAATTCAGCATTTACTTTTCTTTAAATATGTAAATATAAAAAAAAATCTATGAAACGAAATAAAACGCAGGAATCTCTTAGCTCAAACTGGATAAAGCAGCACCGAAGTGAGGAAAGTGTTATTTTTAAGTACTGTTAACCTCTGAATGTTATTTAAAAGCATTTCTAACAGACACTTATGTCGCTTTTTGTTGATTCGGCAACAGGAGGCTCCTCTACACGAGCAAATTTAACATCAATGGCACTAATTACACCCATTTGAATGGTAAGCCATACTTGACCAGTCACTAAACTCGAAAAGAAACTTAACCCTCGATAGATCTAAGGTCTTCAATATCCATAAATTTGACAAAAGACGATATTGTGGAGTTAACCAGTCACAAACAAGTTATTCTGACTACAAAAGAAATTCACGTAGTCCGAGCGAGTCGGGGTGGATAAGATGCGACCATCCACGGTTCATCTACCAGCCAAGCATTTAGCCATCGGCAAAACCACCATCAGCAACAGCAGCAACAACAACAAACGCAGGGCCAGGTTAACTACAAGATGGTCACACATTGGGACCAGGGGCAAGACAATATATAAACATATATTTAATGTACAAAAAAGTCATTGATTACAGATTAAACAATACTGGACCAGGCAAGCAAGAGAACATGTGAAAAGCTATGGTTTTTATTTGATAGTTTTCAGTAATTATAAATAACCAGAAAAGTATGTATAATGGTATAATGTATAAGACAGAGACCGTAGAATGGTTAAAACAAAACAAAAAGAATAAGATAAAAAGAAAACCCGATACCATTTAATAGATTTTTCAAGATGTTACATATGTAGAAGAAATGGCAAAATTATTAAAATTGACTACAAAACTAAAGTGAACTTGCAGAAAATGACCATGTGCAGCAGCCTTACATTACAAAAATCATTACTATTCAGCTAGTATTTTGCAGGAAAATAGTATGTTTCTTCTCAGTATTTTATTGTTTTATTATCAAAGTTGCTTTACATGGAAACATTTTTGTATCTGAGTTATGTACACAAAGTACAAAGTTGAATGTATAAAAAATTAAACGACTTGACGCATTTTAAAGTGATCTTATGAAGATAATATTGAGAAAAACATTAAACAGAAGGACCTGGCATAACATTGATCCCGATAGAAATAATATTGTTACAAAGCAAAGTTATATCTTAATAATGTGCTTATGTGGGTAACTGACGTTATGAATATAACTTGACACAAGTCAAAGTGAAAGGAAGTATGCGATTTAGTATAAGACCGAAATACTATAAAATAACAAAAGATTTATTATGAAAAGCAAGTTATCAATATTATCCAAGACGGATTTGTTTGTTAGTTTATTGGGTTTATCGTCCCACCAACAGTATTTCAGTTATCTGTAGACGCTGTCCACTTATAGCATATAGTGCTGCCTTCACTGTGTATAGCATGCCGTGAACACCTGGCATGATACCACACCCAGTCACAATATTCTGACACCGGGCCAACCAGTCGTGGAACTACCCTTATTTTTTGCTTGAGCCTTAGCGAGGGAGCTATACCACTACCATTTTAACGACTTTGGTATGCCGCGGCCCGGGATCTATCCAAGACGGATATTGCCATTTAGTACATCTGGGGGTAAGGAAGTTTTCGCGAAAGTAATAATAAGTCTGAACATTAGTCTGAACAGATACTGATTTTGCACATTTTTCTTGAAAAAAAAAAAGAATTGGCCAGGACTAAAATCTCATGTCCTGTCTTGGGTTTGAACCCAGAAAGCTCCGACCCCGAGTCCATAACTTTAACCTTTTGACCAAGAATACTTCAAGCATGTTATGAATTCGTTCATCGTGCGTTGAACATTTTCCAAAGATCATCCAAATCGAATTATAACTGAAAACTTTACGGGTCTAGGGTTTGAACTTTGAACCCTCCGATCCCAATTTCATAAACCTATCCCAAGAACACTTCAAGCATATTACAAGCTTCTTTTGGCCATGGACTGTTTCGCTGCTATCAGATAATCTTACTTTGTTAATATGTAGTCCAAATATCGCAGGACGTAGCGTAAAGCATTCCTAGCTACCTTTGTAAGTATGAATATGTAAGGGCGTACCGAGAATTCATGTACAATCTCGATCAAAGTTTAAACATTTTAATGATAAACTAAAAAGAAATTACCAAAATCTTTTGTTTTCTGCCATGTTTGTTTTAGGGATACATCACACAATAAAAAACTATAAAAATAAATAATAAAAAGAACGCCGTTTACCCAATTAGGACACGTATTTTATCAAGCTTATGTAAGCCCACAAAATAGACTTTCCCAATTTGCAAATGTCAGTGAGCATTCCATATACAGGCGTCGCGCTCCAGCGCATTGCCAATTGAAAGGAGAATGACACAGTTGTTCATGCCTCTAGATAAATAGCAAGATTTAAAGTTATTTTTGTGAGCAGGAAGTATCAGTTGCTATACTACTGTAAAACACGATCAACAACGGTTGTGAGATGAGACATATGAACCTTTATGTCCGGGTACAATAAAACATCATTGTAAGTCCCACGTAAACAACCTTACAACATGCTCGCTTTGTGCAGTGTCAATTCGTGCTACATTTTTTCTTATTTGTAATGGTAATAATTTCAGCGATCTTAATTTTATTTTATGATAAAATATTCGACGTAAGCAAAGAGCATATTTTCCTCTAAAAATTTGTTAAAAATGCCCAGCATTGTAGATATTTTAACAAAGAAAGAGCTATGATGCAGGTGTGTACCGTTTTGAATAAGTAAACTTGACAAGATTTAGTAACGACAATAATAAATGTTTAAATGAAGCCTTTCATTTGCCGAAAATCGTTGCAGCTGGTGTGTAGTATTTGTTTCTAAAATGGCACGACGCAAACATTTCATCTCACCGATACATTTATGGTCAAGCTGGCGTCGGTGAGGGTTTGACGAGCACCCTACTAATGATTTGGTTAGAAGAAACAGTGTAAACCCTTTATATCTGCTAAAACTAAAACTAATCTCTCGTTTGGAATTTTTACGTTGCCGAGGCTTTTATTTACTGTACATACTGTAAATATGTTGATAATTAATTTTATTACTAGATATTGTGTATGTATATAGTTACGTTCATTGTATCTGTTTTAACTCCCGATGCAGCTACTTACTGTTAGTTGTTACTTTGACGGGATATTGTTATTTAAACTGTTTGTTTGATAGAAAAACCTTCAGGACGTGCGAGGTTGGAGCGCTCCGCAAACCAGGTTTAAGCACCCCAGTCGGCCCTTTTGCCGATTGACCCTTCCAAGGCGGTAACTGATGCTTTTTCTTTATGTTTGTTATGTCTCGTCTCTGTGTTTTTTTTCACATTTACATTTACCTTGTTTGCCTTTGTCTACAGGTAGATAAAATTTAAATATCTGTGGAAATTTTGATAGGACCTTTTCTTATTTACCTATTCATTATTATGAAATTATGTTACGTTATTGCAGTCGTATTAATAAAAAATCGTTAAGGCCAATTTATGAACAGCTTAGAAACTGTGCGCAATAAATCGGTTTTATAACTAATGCCTCGTAATGTCTCGTTGTTTTTCTACGTCGAAATGAAATAAAGTACGTGATAAATAAATCCCATGTAAGTTTTCCCGTTAAGTGTTTGACCTTTGAACTTATTTTACTTTAACAATATGAAATCCGCCCTTACCTTATAATTGACTTCTGATTGTCCTTCTCGTCCGGTTCCGATGGTAGTAATTCGGTGGTGACTGACGGGAACACGAGCTTTGAGGCCGCCAGGGCTGCCGGGGCCGACATGGCGGAGGCAGCAACCAATGGGGCCGCTGGGATCTGCCGACAACATGGGGAAGGTAAGACAGTCTATTACGATGTGGGGTTTAGTCCCTGTTGGGCTTTTTTGGTTCTTTCCAGACATTCTTGCTATGTCAATTTTTGAAGGTTCAATGTATAGAGACATAGGAAATATTGCAACAAAAAGAAGATAATGCAAAACTTAATAAACGTACATGTTATCTTTCTTGTCCTTTAATTCATCCTATAAGGATTGTTACGTGTATTTCCTTTGATGGACATTGGACTTTGGCGTCTCAGTTCAAACTTCAGATGAACAGGATGCTACAACCATTTATTCTTCACTGGTCGTGTTTGTCCATGATTCAAAAAGTTAATTTTACTAAAAATCAACCTTTTTTTTTAGTTTTTCTAATCGAAATAATACTCCTTTCTTTTCTTAACAAGTGGACATTATTTTTCAATGGGTCACTACTTTCGTCATACTTTAAAAAAGAAAACATCATCGCATGGACATTTTTGTATTCATATAGATCAGTTTTCTTTTTATTGCTTGCATTTGAGAAACTCATCAGGAAGTGCGAAATTAGAGCTCTAAAAAAGTAAAAAAGGAACTTTTCATATATTGTTAGTTAATCAGTAGTTCTGAAACGACACTCCTGAACTATGACATCGCGTTATACAAATAGAAAATAGGAACGAAATGTTTTTATTACGTTTATCAAAAGTAAATTAAGGAAAACATAATTTACAGAAGGTAAACTCTTGCTAGTTTAAATGCAGATTTCCGGCTATATAAGTATATATGTTCTTCGTGAACGATGTGTTTCACAGAGCAAAATGCTTATATTTTTAGACGATTGTCAATCAGCGACATACATGTAGTTTAAAGTGGCATTTTATTTCATTTGGAATACCTCGGTTATTGTTTCATTAAACAGCGCGTACTAAAACTGCCGAGATGTTAAAAATGAACTTACCCCTGACGTCATGAAAATGATAAGAGCTACCCCGCCCACGGTTGCTAGGCTTCCCGAATACGTCACAAACAGTTGTGATGGCGTCATACTTGATAGGTATTCCTGCACCAACAGAACGGACTCTGGCTGAAAGACGGAAATAGTTCGGGTGTTTCATCATAATCAATAGCACAAACTTGCAAATTCTGTTAACCTATATCTAAACATTAACACACACACATACACACACCTGAATGTTAGCAACAACACACACACAAACGTTTCAAACCACAAGGACGCACACACCTGAGAACGTTAGCAATAATACATATGCGCGCACGCAAGTGCGTGCAACCAACCACACACTTGCGGGCGCGCGAATCATAACCACCGCATCTGTACACGTACACACGCAAACGACACATACAGGCGAACGTTAGCAACTAAAGATATACACTAGTGTAAAAGAGGACAACCAAAAATACACATTTTTACAGGCAAATGATTGTAACCATGCAAGCAATCTCATGCAATCACAAGTTCACGTACACACAAAGTGCGCGTACGTTTTCAATCGCAAGTAAATGCACACACAGACACATGCGGATGCTTAAAACAACACGCCTACGTTCAAACGCCCACAACAACGCACAAATGTTTGCAGCAACATGCACACATAGAAAAAGTCTTTAATCACACACGCGCGCGCAATGGCTCAAAATCAAACGGGCGACTGCTTACCTCACACACATGCACAATACACGCGAACACACACAACTAGGTGCGGGTGTGCGCAAAATCCTCAATAACCAACAATGCAGTTACTATACTCAACACTGACCACATGCAGAAAGATGTTGCCGACGGCGTTGATGCCTTCGACCGGCGAGGTTTGCAGACAGAAAGACAGCACCTTCCCCACTGTGTTCACGATGAATTTTATCACGCCATAGTATGTGAGCACAGAGATAGCGACTGTCATGACAAAGACCTGAACCGTTGCCTGAAAGAGAATCAGGTAAATTCTTTTCTAACACATGTTGCTTGAAATGTTACTCCCAATTTCGAAAAAAAGCAAATTTAACCAAGAAAGACCACGACAACATTAATGGGAATTGACCACTTTTAGTATTCTCGTAATTAATCGATCGCCATTATTCGGAACCGTTTAACAAGTGGATTATGAAAATTATCAAAAAAAACTATAAATGATGCAGTAGAAGAGTGTTTGACAACATTAGGATTTCGATCGTTAAAACCACTTCAGAAGCATATTCTTGATTGCATTATGGACAAGAAGGTCTTTAGTGATAAAGTCTTGCGCGGAGTGCCCATGTTTACATTTCTTTAAAGGTGGTCGCTACCATTAAATGATACGTTCGGAACGCTTCGGATTATCATTTACTTTTGTAGGCGACAATCTGATTGGTTGGGAAAGTTTTATTGACTCGTCGTCAGATCCTGATAGCAGAGCGGTTTTCAGGATATGGTTTTAATCAAAATGCCGATGCAATAAAGTTTACAAAACAGACCCTTCCATTGAGGTATTTTTTTCATAACATGTGTTCAGTGTGCTACAGATAAGAACTGTAAGCATGTATTTACACTTAATATATATTAAAACACGTACAAACAATTTGTGCAAAGACATACTTTCTATGAAGGTCTGTAAAGATTCTGAATTGCAAGAAATGGCACAATTTGGAATCTAGATGTCTCCAGCATGCCTTCAGGTCCCTAAGCACTACTCGTAATTACGGCTCTATCTTAATTTGGCCTCTCCCCTCATGACATTTAAGTTAGATTATAGATGACATTTTTGGTCGAAAATACCAACAACTTGGACTCATGGAAAAGGTTTAAGCAGTTTTTAAAAAGTAAAAAATGGTTGTATTTGGATGCTAAATTTTATTTTTCTGTGGGGATCATGTCCCCCAGACCCCTCTAGCACGGCTAGCACCTACGGTTCTCGCTCAATCAAACTTAGAATTTCGGTCAAAACAAAGTCTACTTGCATTTGCTCAGGTATACCTGTAATTTCGGCAGCCTTTTGCATAACTCTAGCAAATGCAACGTGCTTGCACACAGGCTTCGAAAATTCAAAGTGTTCAGAATTAACAAAACGCATATTCAGGAGAGACTTCAAAGTTAACTTCCATGGCAAAGATGTAGATTCTTCCGTGTTGCATTGAAATTATTATCTACAAATTGTTAATGATTTATCATAGACGTGCCGAAGAAAATGAAAAAAAAAACCTGCAAATATAAATGTTGTCATGAACAGGTAAGCTGCTAAATATGGCTCTTGCGTTGTGAATCTATTTGTCGGGCGCATTATGATTACGCTGAAGGAGTATGTGGTAACGACCATTTCCACCCGTATGTCATTTATTACATCAAAAAATCGTGATCCCTTATAAAATATCTGTACACTTTTGCTAATATGGCATCCGGAAGGCATGCTCTGCCATAACAATCTTGGTTTCTAGAATAAGGGAAATTAGGTATTGACGTGTTAGACGTATTGACGTGTTTATAAGTAAGAACAATATATGGCAATTTGGGAGTGTTTTTATTTGGATTTTGGGTGGTGTTGCTTGCATCCAGAGATATGAGAAAACTGGATTTCGGAAGTACACAATAATGACATGCATGACCTTGTCTATTCGCGACTAGTTATTCATGCCAGGGAAGAAGTATTGTGTGTACAGAACACATATGTACGTCTAAAGAGACTAGCCGGGTCCAGGCATGCTTTAAAATTAATATTGTTATTTGTTTAAATTTGAAGTTCATTATATTGTGCAATTCCGAAATACTTTAAATGCATATCTATGAATGAACAATGCCGCGTACAAATATTCTTCATTGACTATGACTAGAGAAACTGGCCGAAATGGAGAGTAAACTGCTATTAGAACGATTGTTCCACTGACTATTCATAACCTTCTAGGCCGAGATATTAGGATCATCTAGTAAGTAGGCTTGACCAATGTATTTTCGTTCTAAACATCTCCCTTGTTTATTAGCACATGTCTAAACAAACATTCCATTATCTTTTCTATTGCGTCAATTCGAATATAACTAATTAATGAATTTTAACTACAACAGATATAATACTTCAGTTTCATTATCTGCTACATGCTACAATACATACTTACTAGCTTTAAATCAACAAGCTATCAGATTCAAATATATTTAAAAAAAATAATCTATAAATTACTTCCCCTTTTAAAGTAAGATAAAGGTGAAGTTTTATGGAGTTGCCCTAGATTTACTATATGAATAATATGTATGGGTATATAACTACATAAATATGAACATTTGTTTGAAGAAATAATGACAATAAAAGTTCATTCACTGATCAACATGATATTATTAATAGTTTACTCATATTTAATAGACTTATTCTGAGAGTTTCATGTTCAATGGTATGCACGATTGCCATGTTCCTACTGCGAATTTGTAATGTGAAAATAAGCTTGAAATCAAAATTAAACGTTTCTCCCTTATGGACATAAACATTTAATGTATTTTCAAATTTAAACTTTCGTTGTCTCTGCTTTGGTGGATATGTCCAAACATCTATCCACGCATAACACTTTTAATATGTGTTAAGCGTATACCAAATATATAACACTAACAAACCATGTTATTTGGAAACATTTACAATTTTTAACATGACTTGTTAAGCTCCTCCAAATCGAGCTGGAGACTCTAATTGTAAATTAAGCACAAAATCACGACTGTGAACCATAAGCTCGGAATAATTAAACATATTATGTCAATTTCATGCCACTTGCTTTGTATGCATGATGTATCTCCAAGCAAAAGTATCTATTAAATAGATAATAAACAGAACTAAGGCAGCCTATTTACTGGGTAATATAGTTCCTACATTACTTAAGGATAAGACAACTGCAGTTGTGATTGCGGTACAATTGCCAGTGAGAAGTTCACAGACTTTAGTGAGCCGAATCTACGATTATAGTGACACATGTCCGTACAGTGAACTGATTATTTAGGTTTATCATTAACTTATCTAAACTATTCTGCCAGACAGTTGATACAGATGACAAAATGCATGCAAGTGGAAAACAAAATGTACATGTAAAACCACAGTTGTTAAATTACAATAATTCCAAGCGTCTCAAAACTCTGTTTTAATTTATTTCAAATGACTGAAACCAAAGAGTTAGTAAACAGTGACTTTTAAATGTAACATCAGAACGTATTTTTATTTAATAAGTAGAACTAAGAATATTTATTTTGGCACGCAACTTGGATTTGCAAGTGGTTATGCTTCTTGGACCTAATCCCGTTGATCCTCTTTCTTTCTTTCTTTCTTTCTTTCTTTCTTCTTTCTTTCTTTCTTTTTTTAATTCTTTCTTTTTTTTCTTTTCTTCTTTCTTTCTTACTTTCTTTGTTTGTTTTTTTCAAAAGGACAAGCTCATTCATGAGATTCGACTGTTTTTATGTGTTTCTCAAATGTTTTAGTGAATTTTTAAAAGTAATAAACATAAAGATGCGCATACAAATACCTCTCCTGCATCTTCCTCTAAGACACCACTGTTACGCAACTGGCTCACATACCAATAAATGACTAAAAGGAAAATACAACTCTTTATCTTGCTAACGTCAAGAATCATGCTAATTTATGACCGTCAGCTCGTTTGCTATGCAGAACATGGTAGAATAACGAATACAACTCTGTAAGAGGACTAGACTTTCCGAGAAGATTGTATTCCATTGACCATTGTCTGACAGACATGTCAAAGTGTTGTCTTCTGAAGAAACATTATTTAACCATCTTTACTGACATCTTTAAAACTGCAAACTATGTCTTATAGGCATTTATATAGTTTAAATAGAAGCATTGGCCATTTCCTGCTGCTGTTTTTATTGTGCAACTATGTTAACATTAAAGACAACCAAAACAACACATAGTTTTATCACGGGAATTAGTAGAATCTATTTTGACGACTTTACAAGCCCAAATGATCATAATATTACTGAATATTGTTTTAAGTGTTTATGCCCTTACTCCTTCCATATCCTGGTTGTAGTTTATTAAAATATAAATCTTTCTGACAAATTTCACCACAATGTTTATGGCCAAATGTGTCGAAACATTCTTGTCACATTATGATCACAAAAACAGACAGCCCATAGCAACGAAGGCAGGTCAAGATGTTCTTGCATGTTTCACGTGGGGACTGCACGTTGCTTATAGAAATTCATAAGAGACAAATTGTCGCTGCAGCATGCGCACGGCGTTTATATGTAATCGTTCCTGGAAAACTCCTAAGGTTTGCGCCATGTTGTTCTATAAGTAGGTGAATTGTGGCACTTTCGGTTGTAATTCAACTAAGGTGAATATTTTTTTTAATTTGAATTGCATTTCTTACGATGATGTAATGTGTACAAGTCAAATGTTATGCTCTATTCTGACCTTACCATGCGTCCAAATACAAAACGTTACTGCATATAATTTTAAGACATTGACATTTGACATGGAAACATTAATTTGCTGTAGGTCGATTTGTTGATAAGTAAAAATATTCCACTGTTGAACAGGACCTGCATCTATAATGTCCCTGAGAAAACCCTATACACTATGAATACTTTAACGGTTTATTCCCTGAGAAAACCCCGTAGAATATAAAAGATTTATGTGTTTAGTGCCTGCGAAAACCCCATAGATTATACAAATTTTGGAAGAGGGCGTGTTGTCCCTTAGAAAACCCAACATATATATTGTCTAAAACAACAGAATTTACCTAACAGTTGTCGCTGGGACCATGGAAAAGGTTGAATTTTACATTACATTTGCTTATGTTTTGGTAGGATGAAATATAATTTTCTATTGTTTTGCCGTATTCATGATTATTTGCTTAATTTGCTTGTATGAACATTTAACGTTATAGCAAAACTACTGCTCTTCAGATAACATTTTGGATCAGGCATTTTAAAAACGGTATTAAACGGAAAATATATTCGTCTGAAGCGGAATCTCGTGTCAAGAGAGTTAGCCATAAATAGGTAACTGTTGGTATAATTCACACACTTAGTTATACATCTAAGCAAGGTAACATACACGCCTCTAGACGAAAATGACGGCTGAATAGATCAACACAACGAATCGTATTCGTTTATAGACGAAATGTCGGCAAAATAGATCAACACAATGAATAATAAACTTCTCTAGACGAGATGTCGATAAAAAAGATCAACAAAAAACATATTAACATCTCCTGACAAAATTTCGGCCAAATAGATTATGATAAATAGATCACCAGAACGTAACCAGGTGTTTTATATATACTTAAGCCTGTTACCTGTACATGTTTATTTACCTGCTCAGGATAACACTGTGCACCTGTGATCAGTATTGACTACTGTTACCAGTATGTTACATAATATATGGCTCGGTATGGTTGACCGTATTTTATTAGTTTCTCATACCCAATTTACGGTACTAATCAAGATATCAACATTACGTATTATTAGTATTGTATTATCAGTAATGATGATGTACTATTTGAATGGTTAGTATATTTGAAATATTGTTAATGAATTTGAAATACATATGAAGTGATAAGTTGAATTAGTATGAATTGTTAAAATGGTATTGTCAATTTTCATAATAATATTCTTGTATGTTTTATGGAAACTATTTACTCTGTCACAGGTTTCAATAGAATCTTTTCAATAAACATATATTGATCTACCTACACTTGTTAACCTTTTTTGAAACCCCACTTACACAACGAATTCAAAACGTCTCTCGACTGAATGTCGTCCAAATAAGTGAACACAATGAATTGTAAAAGTCTCTAGATAAAATGTCGGCCAAATAAATTAACACAATGAATCGTAACCGTTTCTAGACGAGATGTCAGCAAAAACCATCAACGAAATGAATTATTATGATGCAAAAGTATAATTGTTATGAATCATGTATGCCTCGGACATCCTTAAATATACGAGATATATATCGCAAGTGTTCTGCTTTTTGCGGGGCCTTGGTTGTTTAACCATGACATTTGTCTGGGGTCTTTCTCATTCGCTTATTCTGTTATTATAAATATCGATCGCTGAGATGGTTGTCAAATCAAATCTATTGCTATAGTATAGTTAGAAAACAAAGCAAGGCTCACTCACCCCAAATGCGTAGCTGTGGTCGCGGTATGATTTTCCGAAGATGAACGTGCTGCCTACTGAACCGATATCGAGGAACTCTGTGAGCCTGTCCCCGGCCCATTGCATGGAAAAGGCTCCAAAAGGAAGTCTTTAGGATCAGCAAGGCCATGACGAATTGTAAGGTCATACCCCAGTACACAGTGTGCCAGTTGATCTGGGATAGACAAACATAGGATTGAAGTTATAATTTGGCAGCCATACCCCAGTACAAAGTGTGCCAGGTTAATCTGGGATAGACAGACATAAGATTATAGTTATAACTTGAACCCATACACCAGTACACAGTGTGCCAGTTGATCTGGGATATACAAACATAAGAATGTGTTTATAACTTGGCAGCTATGCATCAGTAAACACTGAGCAAGTTGATCTGCAGTGGATACATCGGATTGTAGCCATAACCTGACCGATAACCATACCACGGTACACAGTGTGCCAATTGATCTAGGGTGGACCAACATAGGATTGTTGTAATAACTTGACCGCCATACTCCGGTACACAGTGTGACAATTGGTCTACGGTGGACCAACATATGTATTGTTGTTGTAACTTGACCGCCATACCCCAGTACAGAGTGGACAAACATAGTAATAACTTAACCACCATAATCCAATACAGAGTGTGCCGCTTGATCTGGAGTAGACAAACCTACAAATCTTGTTATAACTTGGCAGCCATACCTCAGTGCACAGGTTGTCACTTGATATGGGGGAGACAAACATAGGACTGTGGTTATAAGTTGGCAGTCAAACCCCAGTTTATAGTGTGTCACTTGATCTGGGATAAACAGACCTAGGACTGTTGTTATAACTTAACGGTCACACCCAAGTATACAGTAAGCTAGTTAATCAAGGGCTAGACAACCCTAGGACAGTTTTTATAACTTGGCAGCCATATCCCAGTATACAGTATACCAGTTGATCTTGGGTAGACAAGCCTATGACTTATGTCATACAATTACGACCACACCCCAGTATACAATATGCCACTAATCTGAAGTAGACACAAATAGGACTGTTATCATAATGTTGCAGGCATGCCCAGTAAACAGTGTGCCACTTGATCTGGGGTATACAAACCGAGGACTGTTGTTATAACTTGGCAGCCATACCCCAGTATACAGCGTGCCAGTTGATCTGTGATAGACAGACCGAGGACTGTTAGTATTTCTTAATGAACATATCCCAGTATACAGTGTGTCACTCCAAAGTTTACAATCATAGGAAGCCCTTCTGTCAAGATTGAAATTATTGAAAATATTATTAGATCTTTCTGCTGACCTGCGCCGGCGGTTTTCCCAGATCTAGATGTATGGCCCAGTGCACATACAACAGGTGGAAGCCGCAATTTTGATCATAATTGTCTCACTGACGTGAAACAAGTTATGACAATGAACATGAATAATTTACCCTCTTTCTGTTGTTGGAGTACAGGAAGAGAAGGAGTGGGAAGACTGCAAGCCCAATCAGAGATTGGAGATGTTTGGGCTTCTTCATTGCAACGTTCAGTACCACATACACCACGCACTCAATTTTTATTACTGTTTCATCAGGCGTACTAGACGAACTTGTTTCCTCTGCGTCTGCGACTTGGCCGCTTGACATTACTGTTTCATCGGGCATGCTAGACGATCTGATCTTCTTTGCGTCTGCGACTTGGCCGTTTGACATTGCTGTTTCATCAGGCGTGCAAGACGAACTGACCGCCTCTGCGTCTGCGTCTGCGACTTTGCCGTTTGACATTACTGTCTCGTCAGGCGTGCAAGACGAGCTGGTCGCCTCTGCGTCTGCGACTTGGCCGTTTGACATTACTGTTTCATCAGACTTGCAATACGAACTGGTCGCCTCTGCATCTGCGACTTGGCCGTTTGACACCTGCACTTCCATTGTTAATTATTCACAGAAGCAAATAAACGTTTTGTTGGTTTTGTCTAGGCCAAAGGCGTTTTCACACTAAAGGCGTATTCACATGATACGTGAGTTGACACGCTGCAAGTCGAACGATGTTTACCTACTGTAAGTCCACCCCCTGCATTATTCGACAACACAATAAAAACTTTATTTTAAAGTCGTACTAACTCTTGAATATGGCACATAAAACAAACTACAATAATAGAGTTTAACTACATTCAAGGCCAAACTTTAATTCAACTTAACTGACAAATACCGGTTGAAACCCATCAACAAAAGTACATATGAATATTGAAAGGTTAATGTATAATTTTTACCAATTGCAATTTTAAAACGGTTACTTGCATGGACCAAGACTCAGTTGCTTAGTGGGTTGAGCAGTGCGCTGCCATAATAAACAAGTATTTTTCGCGTTTATTATATTTTTGTCTTGTCTTTTGTTTCTTCCCGTTTAGCAAGCATACTTAGAGCTCCTAAAGTTGTCGGAACATCTGTTCCCAATATAACCTTTAGCAACAAACGGTTTAAAACCGTGGTGATAAAATTCAACGTGTAAGCCAGAGTAATTGTTGTTAAGGGTTTAAGACATTATTTGGTTTTGGTATGCGCAGTATGACCATGCTTCAGTGACCGGGCTGTTTGTGTAAACATGTTTAATCCGGGTTTATTTAGTTTCTATAATTTTGTTTGGATATTTAACATTAAATAACCAAGGGAGAGAGAGAGAGAGCTACAGGGGCGGTACAGAAAACTCGAGTGATATTGCTAATAGATCACAGGAAGTTCAAATATGGAGTTAATTATGCAGAGATCCCGACAAAAGTAATACGCAAAATTCGAAGAATGGTGAAGTGGTAAAGAAATCCTGATACCTGCTCAGTTCAAGAGGTAAGCCAACTCCAAACATACACGATTTTACATAATAGGTGTATCAGAGGTCAGTACAATAAAACGTGTCTTAAGATATTTTGAATAGAAAATAGCTTACACCGATTTAGATCAATAATCCAATGTCAGGATAGGTACCCACGGTGTATTTCAGCCACAACCTTTTGATTTATAGGTGTCTTCGTGCACCGTTGAGGCTACACGCGAAATGATAAATGTTCACTTTTATTAGTATACACAGTAAGGATTCTCGGACAACCCGCCTCTGGGAGCGTTTATTCATCTCAAGCCGGCTTAGCCGCCCCACCATCATATCGAAATATCTGAGACAGATGGTCTATAATTATATATCTAGTCTAGATCCTTCGTCGGGCTCACCGCTGGGAAGATGTTCTGGGGTCACTCTATCGGTTTGGGCCTTCTCTGTGATTTTTCCTTCTGCGATACTTTATGCGTCATCCATGTCACCACAACAAGCGAGGAGCAGTCCCTCTGGATGAGGGTTAACACATATAGACGAAAATAATTCGAAGTGTTTTGTCTCTATAAGAGTGTACACGTTTTCTGACTTCACTTATGAACGGACAAAAGACCATTACAACCGCTATGTTGGTCTATACAGGACATGAGCTGGCCAGAGACCCAGTATAAAATAAGGTAGGCCTTGGATGGTTCATGTGACAACCATGCAGATGAATGCTACGATCCGACCCAAGTAGTACTGCTATCATCAAATATTTAGTCAGTGGTGTTCTTAAAAGCATGGTGGTTTGGGTTGGCGATGCATATACCTTCGGCATGGGATTCGAACTTATCCACTACTGTCCTCCTCAAAGCCTTTTATATCTCATTGGATTTAGATTTGTTAAATCGGGTGAGAACTTTTTGTCGTTATTCTTATATACACAATTTTCACCTTAGTTATAGTCATACTTATCAGTTACATAACGTATAATTATTTTTAATTATTCATCTATTCTACTGTTTCATCTAGTAAAAAATAGAGATGTCACGTTGACTGTATTTGTTACAGTAATGATAAGTTGATCCGATATATATTTTGTCCATTACAGTAGATTTCTGTGTGCTTTACTTAAAAATCAAAACTATACAAGTGTACAGGGCAACAGAATTAACCAAATAATCATTCTTGATACTGTTTTGAAGTGAATATCCTATAGTTTGCGTTATAAAGCTAATGTTTGGTATATACCCGTTGCTTTAATATTCGTTTATAATTATTGTGATATTGTCCCTACATCTAGCTCCTAGAGCGAGTTAGCAAACACATTATTCAGTTAGTGACGGGAGACGTTCTTTTGTTTGTTTACATGAGATTTAGTTATCGAAAAGACAAAACCTAAAATTTGTATAAACTTACGCTTTTGTGTTAAAGGATCAATTTTTAATTGGTATAAATTTGATATAAGTTCGTGCATATTATTATATAGATATTAGACATATGTGCTTCGTTTTGTGTAAAATGTATTCATTACTTTCGCAGTAGAGTGTGTGAGGGAATTGTGTAAAATGTTAAATATGACACCTAGACATCTACAGCACGAAAGAAGCAATCATGTGTTTTGACGAATCAGTTTGAGCGATGTTGACAGGAACGATAAAACAATTTTGTGTAGATATATCACTGTAAACCATTTGATAAGAGGTAACGTAATTAAAGATCTTATTTGTGCAAGATAGGGGTGTTTAATTACAGATACATGTATCAATTTATATTCAGCATAACGATGAGCGTGCGTTTATTGTGAGCGGATGTAGTTTATGGTAATTGAATGTAGACATTGAATAGTAGACATAAGTTTTTTACACTTCTAAAAAATAAATATTTACTATCTGTTGTTTGTAACATCTGAGATAAAGGAGAAACCATACTGAAGCACATGTATATATATATATATATATATATATATATATATATATATATATATATATATATATATATATATATATATATATATATATATATATATATATATATATATATATATATATATATATATATACCTGCATTTGTCCATAATGTAGTCCCTTAACAAGAAGAATGAGTTATAATTATGTTTGTACATATTGGTAACCTTAGCAACCTAGTGAATGTGTCACGGCGCAGTCCACAATATGATATAAATTAAAATGGTTTCAAGACATGTAAACTTCGTTTGCGTCACACGACCTGACGCAAGAATGGCGCAAAAACGCCAGGCGATAACATGACGTCATAATGACAGTGGATGAAAATTTCAAAACATTGACGCCGTCGTAACGGAAACCATAGCAGTTTCTTTACAATCTGTGACATTTCATGCTAAAAAATTATAGCGTCAACAGGTGACGTTGAATTAAGCGGTGTTGTAAAATTCTGTGTTGCTCTAAATAAATCACCGATGACTACGTTAAAATGATTAAATCAACAGGAAAATATGAAAAACGCAGTTTGTGTATCCATGTTTTAAAAGAGGAAGATAGTCTATTCAGGACGATCATAGGAGCGGCCGGCCGTCCGTCGTAGTTTGTTCCATTAAAGACCGTGTCAAATCTTTAGTTAATATGAACAGAAGAACAACTGTATGGGCTTTAGCCGAGGAGCTCGTTGTTTCGTCTTCTCATGGAGTGTTAACAAATGAACTTGGAATGTCTAAAGTAAGTGCACGGTGGGTGCCGCGTCCACTGAAAGAGGAGGAGAAGCAGCATCGCGTCCGTTGCTCCCGCATGTTTCTGGCCCGCTACGACACAGAAGGTGATGGATTTTTAGACAGAATCATCCCTACTGACGAAACGTTGTTACACCATTTTGACCCCGAGACGAAAGCTATGTCGGCTATATGGAAGACACCACGTACGCCACTGCCGAAGAAGGCTCGGGTCCAAAAAAGGCGCTGGCAAGCACATGTTCATCTTTTTTATGGACCGCCATGGAATGATCTTCCAGCACAGAGCTGGAAATCAGTTTTTTAGGTTTTGATGTATTGGAAAACCCACCATACAGTCCAGATTTAGCACCTATGGATTTCCGGGTTTTTACTGAGTTGAAGGCTAATTTGCGCGGTATACGGTTTGACTCTGCAACTGAACTTACAAAACAGTCTCGGGTGATTGTATCATTATTTAGCGAAGACTGGTACAAAGAAACATTCAGCAAATCTGTAGACAGGCATAAGAAGTGCGTGGAAATCGCTGGTGACTACATGGAAAAGGGACGACGTTCACTTAATTTAAAGACGCCTGAGATCTAAGAGACGTCATATTGACGTTGACGCGCCCCGGGTATGTGATACACATAAATTTGTAATTTGCACAGTGTTAGTGTCTCTGGGTTAATCTTGCTGATTCATTGAACAGGATGAAATAGACAATGAATTGAAAGAAAACTAATGAATTAAACTTCTGCAAACACAGAAATTCTGTGTTGCTCTAAATAAATCACCAATGAATATGTTGAAAATGAATAAATCAACAGGAAACTATGAAAAACGCAGTTTGTGTATCCATGTTTTAAAAGACGAAGAGAGTCTATTCAGGACGATCATAGGAGCGGCCGGCCGTCCGTCGTAGTTTGTTCCATTAAAGACCGTGTCAAATCTTTAGTTAATATGAACAGAAGAACAACTGTACGGGCTTTAGCCGAGGAGCTCGTTGTTTCGTCTTCTCATGGAGTGTTAACAAATGAACTTGGAATGTCTAAAGTAAGTGCACGGTGGGTGCCGCATCTACTGAAAGAGGAGGAGAAGCAGCATCGCGTCCGTTGCTCCCGCATGTTTCTGGCCCGCTACGACGCAGAAGGTGATGGATTTTTAGACAGAATCATCCCTACTGACGAAACGTTGTTACACCATTTTGACCCCGAGACGAAAGCTATGTCGGCTATATGGAAGACACCACGTACGCCACTGCCGAAGAAGGCTCGGGTCCAGAAAAGCGCTGGCAAGCACATGTTCATCTTTTTTATGGACCGCCATGGAATGATCCTCCAGCACAGAGCTGGAAATCAGTCTCTTAGGTTCTGATGTATTGGAAAACCCACCATACAGTCCAGATTTAGCACCTATGGATTTCCGGGTTTTTACTGAGTTGAAGGCTACTTTGCGCGGTATACGGTTTGACTCTGCAACTGAACTTACAAAACAGTCTCGGGTGATTGTATCATTATTTAGCAAAGACTGGTACAAAGAAACATTCAGCAAATCTGTAGACAGGCATAAGAAGTGCGTGGAAATCGCTGGTGACTACATGGAAAAGGGACGACGTTCACTTAATTTAAAGACGCATGAGATCTAAGAGACGTCATATTTACGTTGACGCGCCCCGGGTATGTGATACACATAAATTTGTAATTTGCACAGTGTTAGTGTCTCTGGGTTAATCTTGCTGAATCATTGAACAGGATGAAATAGACAATAAATTGAAAGAAAACTAATGAATTAAACTTCTGCAAACACAGAAATTCTGTGTTGCTCTAAATAAATCACCAATGAATACGTTGAAAATGAATAAATCAACAGGAAACTATGAAAAACGCAGTTTGTGTATCCATGTTTTAAAAGACGAAGAGAGTCTATTCAGGACGATCATAGGAGCGGCCGGCCGTCCGTCGTAGTTTGTTCCATTAAAGACCGTGTCAAATCTTTAGTTAATATGAACAGAAGAACAACTGTACGGGCTTTAGCCGAGGAGCTCGTTGTTTCGTCTTCTCATGGAGTGTTAACAAATGAACTTGGAATGTCTAAAGTAAGTGCACGGTGGGTGCCGCGTCTACTGAAAGAGGAGGAGAAGCAGCATCGCGTCCGATGCTCCCGCATGTTTCTTGCCCGCTACGACGCAGAAGGTGATGGATTTTTAGACAGAATCATCCCTACTGACGAAACGTTGTTACACCATTTTGACCCCGATACGAAAGCTATGTCGTCTATATGGAAGACACCACGTACGCCACCGCCGAAGAAGGCTCGGATCCAGAAAAGCTCTGGCAAGCACATGTTCATTTCTTTATGGACCGCCATGGAATGATCCTCCAGCACAGAGCTGGAAATCAGTCTCTTAGGTTTTGATGTATAGGAAAACCCACCATACAGTCCAGATTTAGCACCTATGGATTTTCGGGGTTTTCCAGAGTTAAAGGCTAATTTGCGCGGTATACGGTTTGACTCTGCAACTGAACTTACAAAACAGTCTCAGATGATTGTATCATTATTCAGCGAAGACTGGTACAAAGAAACATTCAGAAAATCGGTAGACAGGCATAAGAAGTGCGTGGAAATCGCTGGTGACTACATGGAAAAGGGACGACGTTCACTTGATTTAAATGACGCCTGAGATCTAAGAGACGTCATATTGACGTTGACGCGCCCCGGGTATGTGATACACATAAATTTGTAATTTGCACAGTGTTAGTGTCTCTGGGTTAATCTTGCTGAATCATTGAACAGGATGAAATTGAAATAGACAATGAATTGAAAGAAAACTAATGAATTAAACTTCTGCAAACACAGAAATTATTGGATAAAATACACAGTTGTCAAACATTGTGTTTTTAGAATATTTGCCTAATATATTTCAGCGAAGGATTTAAAAACTCTGAAATAAACGGGAAAATACAAGCGGAAAAAAACGAACTCTTCACTAGAGGAAGCAAATTGTGTTGTAACAAGAAACAAAAGTAAGAATATTAAGAAAAGTGATGGGATTGAAAAGAGTAACAAAGATGAACTGAGAGAGATACAAAGACAAAGAGAGGAAATAGTAAAAGCAAGAAGAAAAGAGAAAAGAAGAATACAGAATAAAGTAATTGGAAAGACAGAAGATAGAATAAGAGAAAAATATAAATATGCTGGAGGAATGAAATATGTATGAAAAAGAAGTGGAGTCAGGAATATCGGAAGAGAAACAATAAATGGATAAATGAAAGTCACAGCGAAGAATCAGAGGTAAAGAAATAAAGTGAATACAATTGAGAGAAGAAAGTTGAAGAACTGGGAATGAACTTAAGGGAACAAGCTACCAGAAGTTAAGCAAGAAGTTTACAGTATCAATTCAGAGGATGAAGAAAAGAGATTTATACAGAGAAGAGTTTACTTGCTAGAAGAAAACAAAAGAACATACAATAGCAAAAGGACTGAAAAAGAAGAGTTGTTAAAAGCCTTTAAATAGATACCGTGTGAATTAGAAAACTACAAATAAAAGAAGAAAAACTATGATAAAGGAAAAAAAGAATCGAAATACTGCATGAGAGAGAAAGAACGTTGAAAGACAGTTTATCAGAAAAAGACAGACATGCTATCAAACCTAGAATACGATAAAGAAGAGGACTACAAGAAAACAAACATCAAGAAATCATCCACAAACCAAATTTTCCGAATTAATTGAAAATCAATTAGAAGAATGTAAAATGTAAAAAGAAGTGACGCTAGAATCTGGACTATACAACAAAAACATTTTGAAATAGTCTGTAATAAACTCATTAACGCTCCATATGAGAAAGATTATGTTAACAATTAAGAAAGATGCATCGATTCAGGAAATAATCAGCAAGCTAGAAAGTATTTCTGGTAGTGTAAGACCTGGATAAAGTGTAGTAGAAGAGTTCTACAACTCAAAGAAAAAACAAGGAGAGACAATTTCAGCTTGTTGTCTGCGATTAGAAATTCTAATACAAACAGCGACAGAAAAAGAACAGATACAAGAAAGTCAGAAACAAGAATTACTCAAATCGAGATTCTGGAGAAACCTCAATAACAAAATTGAGAAATTGGGAAATTGAGAAATGCAACACAACGTTGTTTCGAGACGAGTTCAAGTTTTGAGGAACTACGCTTTAAAGTAAGACAGGAAGAGGTAGAAATGAAGAAAACAGAGAACGGTGACAAATTGAAGACAGCACAACAGACGAGAACGACACACAGTAAGATAACAAGCAAAATAAACATCAGAATTTGATGATAAAGGAAGACAACACACCAGAAGTAGTTCGTATGAATGAGGTAGACAATAGTTCATTTTATGGAATAGGCTACTTTAGGCGAAGAACACAGAATGAAGAAAGCTCAAATAGAGATACCACAAACCGGCATTTTCAACAAAATGCTACAAACAAATCTTTAAACTACATAGCTCGATGGGCGATACGAGAGCAGTACAATACACATAAGCCCCAAAATAGACAGCGAAAAAGAAGGAGAACAAACGAAAGACATACGAGAAAGAATAATATGAGAGCAGAGTTTGACATAAACGGAATGGCATCAACAGCTTTTATTGATAGTAGTTCAGTTGTCAGCACTATATCAGAGAATTTCTACAAAAGCTTACAGGAAAGACCAGTCTTACGAAGCATGAATGTCTTCGGAATACAAATCGAAACAGCAAATGGTACAATTTTACCATATACTGGCTACATAGAAGCAAAGACGGACATACAGAGCTGCAGAGAGCCATTTACAACATTGTTGTTGGTAGTTTCCTCTACAGATTATCATGAAAATTGCCGCTTCTTCTTGGAACCAACATCGTACGCGAAGTGAAAGAAGCATTAGCTGTTGAGCAACTCTCACGAGAATGGTAAACTCCTTTACTTACCATTTCTAGTTCTGGGAGCACAGTTAGTTCAACCAAGAATATCAACCATAAAGCAATGAAAACAAAAACATTATAATATATAATTCCAAAAGGAGCAAACGATTTAGGTCACACTGATCTAGTGAAGCACAAAATTAAATTAGCTGACGAAAACAATTCAAAGAGCCTTGTAGAAGAATCCCATCGGCGGTATACATTGAGGTGAAAGAACACCTAAAGAAAAGGCTAGGTATTGTAGCAATCAGACCTTCGACAAGACCATTGTCTTTAAATTTTTTAATAGTGAGAAAGAAAGATGGAATAATAAGATTTTGCATTGATTTTAAAAAACTCAAATCTAGAACTAAAAAAGATGGCTACGCGTTTCCAAATATAGAAGACACTTTACATATGCTTTCAGGATCTAAACATTTTTCAAAGATTGACCTCAATTCAGAATACCGGCAAGTTGAATTGGAAGACGAGAAAGAGAAAATAGTTTTCAAGTTCCCGGTGCAGGATTCTTCAAGTGTAACCGGATGATTTTCGGCCTTTCATCCAAGCCCAAACCGACAAACGTCAAAGAAGTAAGACAATCCTTAGGATTCGATGAGTACTATCGTATATTTATTACATTCTTTTCATCAATTGCAAGGCCACTTAACAATCTTTTAATAGGACACCCTACCAAAGAAGAAAGATCACAGAAAAAGAAAAGCAGAACCTTGAACAGAAGAACGCCATTTGCGAAGGTCCATTCAGAAGGTCTGATTGCTACAACACAAAAAATAATTGATTTTAAAAAACTCAAATCTAGAACTAAAAAAGATGGCTACGCGTTTCCAAATATAGAAGACACTTTACATATGCTTTCAGGATCTAAACATTTTTCAAAGATTGACCTCAATTCAGAATACCGGCAAGTTGAATTGGAAGACGAGAAAGAGAAAATAGTTTTCAAGTTCCCGGTGCAGGATTCTTCAAGTGTAACCGGATGATTTTCGGCCTTTCATCCAAGCCCAAACCGACAAACGTCAAAGAAGTAAGACAATCCTTAGGATTCGATGAGTACTATCGTATATTTATTACATTCTTTTCATCAATTGCAAGGCCACTTAACAATCTTTTAATAGGACACCCTACCAAAGAAGAAAGATCACAGAAAAAGAAAAGCAGAACCTTGAACAGAAGAACGCCATTTGCCAGGAATCGAGAACAAGAAGATGCCTTTCAAAACTAAAGGTTCTTAAAGCCATTCACCGTCCTTGCATATGCAGATAACAGCAGACCATTCAGTATCGCTAAACTAAAGGAGTAGGCGCTGTTCTGTATCAAAACTCGAAGGAAAAGAGAGATAAATGACATTTGCAAGCATATCTTTAAAGTCAGCTGAAAGAGATTATCCGGCACATACACTGGAATTCTTGGCTTTGAAAAGGGCAGTTTCTAAAAAAATCCGCAACAACCTTTATGGTGGTGGATGTACAGTGGTGACCGATAATTATTCACAAACATGTTACAACAACAGCAAAACTAGATGCAACCGGACACAGATGGCTCGTGGCTACTATAACTTTAATAAAATATAGAACAGGAAAATAAAACGCACATTCTGATAACTTTCTACACTTTCTAAGAAAACTTTAGATTAATCAACTGTCAATACAATAATATCATCAAGGCATCATATGAAATCCCACACTGCATGAATATCATCGATCTGGAAACAGAAAAAATAATTGATTCAGTAATATTAGCAGAGTTCCTTCTACATCACTTTATTCCAAAGACTGGCGGGAAGCTCAGTTGGATGATCAAGATTTCTTTGAAATACATCTGCATATGAAGCAGGGTACAAAGCCAACAAAGTCATCACCACAATACATAGACCAATATAGACGTGAATGGAACCAACTTGAACTGGTAGTGGTATAGCTCCCTTGCTAACGCTCAAGCAAATATAAGGATATTTCCACGACTGGTTGGCACGGTGTCAGGATAATGTGACTGGGTGTGGTATCATGCCATGTGTTCACTGCATGCTATACACAGTGAAGGCAGCACTATATCTGCTTCAAGTGGACACCGTCTCCAGATAACTGAAATATTGTTGGTGGGACTATAAACCCAATAAACAAACAAACAAACATTAAACGGTCAAACATATCAAATGCTCTAAAACAATTATATCTCCAGTGCACTCCACGATGATCTGGGTCATCAGGGTATCGACCGAACAACATCATAAGTTAAACAAAGATTTACTGGCCAGGCATGGATACCATTATCAGATCAAAAGTAGCGAACTGCGATGAAAGTATCAGAAGAAAATAGCCTTCTCAGACAGCACCCATGCTACCAATATCTTTATCAGCACCTAGGGAATTGGTTTGCATTGACTTTCGAAGCCTTCAGAAATAGAAGGGAGGACACGAAAATATTCTAGTTGTCAAAGATCACTTCACTCGCTATGCCCAGGCTTTTCCAACATCTCAAACAGCAAAAACAAAGATTTATTTGAAAGGTTCTTTGTTCATTACGTTTTTCCAGAAAAAAATACATAGTGATCAATGACCAACCTTTACATCTAATTTAATAGAGGAGTTCTATAAACGAACTGGAATTGAAAAATGGAGAACAGCAGCGTACCCACCAATGGGCAGTGGAATAGTTGCACGATTTAATCAGACTTTATTAAAATGCTAGAGACCCGAGATTGAGAAAAGAAGTATGACTGGCCTTCGCACGTAGCTCCACTAGTACATGTATTCAACGTAACTATACACAATAGTACTGAATTATCGCCTTACTACCTGATGTTCGGACGTCAGCCCAGATTGGCTATTGATGCTTTATTAGGGTTTCCATCAGAAGAAGCAAAAGACCAATAAACGAATTCGCTGGAAAATTAAGAAAACGTTTATCACACCATAAGTTAAGTTGGTTGCGTCGCGGTCGGCCTATCTGTCTTTTGGTTTTGTTGATTACATAATGCATTCCTAAACGACAGTTAGTAGCAGCCCAACCACAGCAACAATAAATGCCAAAGTGTGCTCGGCAAGTTGTTCATTTTATTTTTCCGTGCTGTTGAGGATGCAGGTTTTGTGTTCGTCTTTCTTCAATATAGCTTACATAAACTAGAGGGAGTCATATCCCCACAAGCTAAGGAAAACTACTGAAATGATTGTTGTTTCTGGACTTAAACTCAGCTTGAGATTGCAGAGGCATTTCGACTGTGAAGCAATATTTTCCAGCGGTCACTGACCGAGTCGTCTCCTAGAGGTTTTTGATAAACAAATCCTCTGTGGTCATCCACATAAGCTTGGGAATAGACAACATTACCTTAATATTCCGCTCCTGTATTGCGTTAAGAAAGGTGTTCCACTCAACCGAGTGCTCGGTGTCGCCATCACAACCAAGTAGCATGGCTGCACAGGCCTCAATTTGTTAGGTGTTACGCGTAATGCTCTCTTCGGGCCTTTTCTCTGAGCCTGTGATTTATGCAGCTTCAAAGTCAGCATAGATAACGCAATAAGCCTCGGGCTGCTTGCGATTGTTCTGGAAGGTGAGCTTGTTTTTCCCATCCTCGGGCATTTTAACCGGCACAAAACACTTGTGGGCCTCTTTCCGGGAAGACCTAGGATACAGTCGTCGGGAAGTAATTGCCTCGAATTTGAAGCCGTCATCAGTTGAATACGACGACGATCCTCTCTTGATTGTGTGGCGACTGTGACCCTTCACAGCCCTTAGTGTCCAACTGAGGCACTTAATGAAAACCTAGTTTTTAGCGCTGCTGTGACAGGGATGTATGAACCGCATTTCAATAGATGGTACCGTGCTATGTCCAACCACATGTTTTGCACTCGTTTAAGTTTGTAAAATGCACTTCGTGTGATAACGCCACACATATTGGTTTACAGTATATACTATGACAAAAATCAGCCTAAATGTTTATTCTTTCCAAATCTGTCAATAAACACGAAAGAAATCTCTGCTAAAATAGATATCGACGTGAAAGCGGACTGCCCGGTTGACGATATGACGTTATCTCAGAAGCAAATTGTCACGCGGTTTTCTTGAGCGCCTTTTAATGTATATCCGACAGTTTGCTTATAGCAAAAACATTAAACAATATCTTATCCCTGTTTTAGAGTAATTGGAAAAAACACATCTTCAGGAACTCGTATGTTAGTAACAACGATTCTGGCCACTATCTCAATTGTTGGCAGAACAACTAATTTGCTCTAAATATTAATTACTTCCAAATCTATCGATAAGCAAGATGAGGATTTCTTCCAGAAAATAGACAAAGACGTGAAAGGGGATATTCCGGCTGATTCAAAGTGATAGCAAAAGTGGTCACGTGGTAACCCCATTTAGAAAACCTGCAGCGGGAAACTGTGGGTCAGATGGGGAATACATGTTTGTTATTTTATAATTATATATTATTATATTGTTATGTATTGTTATGTACAGTAGTACACCAGCGTTTAAGGTTACGCTAGTCAGGTTAAGGGTTTTTTTTTTAACGTTGTGGTATTGATTCGCGTAATTGCTAGAAGAAAAGGATCATGCTAGAAAGTTCATTTTTAACAGGGTTTAAATAATGTTCTGGAAATTCTTCTTTATAACACATTATGGGTCCCGTTCGGGTCGAGAGACTTAATGTGAGAAAGTCTCCCAGCTGATCTGCGGTGCTCCGATGGTTCTACCCAGACATTTGTCTGACTGAGGTCTTTCTCCAACAAAAAAGCTAGTCGTCACTATAAGGATTACAATTCGTCGCTGCGATGTATTTAAATATGCAATTATATTGTAAAAAAAAGCTTAACATTTTTGACATTCGCAATACCTAAATCATTTTATTTCAGATTATAAAATGGCGTCCACAAATCACAGGAAACCTGATTTCCTCGCTGGTTCTATATCAGGGTTTCATACAAAGTAAATGTCACGTAGTCTTGTGGAAAGAGGGAATGCATGGATGTTTAGCACAATAAAATGTCCATAATAGAGGAGCCAGAACGGCTCATTGTATATATCCTTATGATCCTCTTTCTGGTTATTGACGTCATCGGTGTTCTGCTGATGGCGTTCCTGCTGCCGCCTCTGCAGAGACGTAAAAATCAATAAAAGGCAACTTCTAAGGTGCTTTGTTGATCTGTAGCAAAGGTTTATTTAACAATCTTAACCTAGTTCTGCTGGTTCCACTGTTTATCTTCATGACAATGGAACAGGCGGTGTTGTTGACAGATTACACACAAAGGTTAAGAAGTTTCTGTATCAGTACCAAGCAATGTCAACTTTAATATTGTGATTGTTAAAAATAGCAGTTCTTTATTGTGTAATTCAGATATACATGAAATGGAAATTCGTGAAAATGAAAAGAAATTATCAGGAAAGTATTTAATATTTAATATTATCATTTCGATTATCGGACATTAGTGACTCTTATGTAACGTTTGTCTCAATATATAATGTATGAGTTTTTTTTTTGCAGCTGAAGACATGCCTGCTTTCTGATTTCTAATGCGTTGTACATTTGATTGACAACGAAATAATTTGGACCATTGTTCACACACCTGAAATCGCGTATAGGTCCAAACTTACACAGCACAAACTGCAAATCTGACTGCTCTAATTTATTTAGTGTGCTTAAATTACTACTTTATTGCATTTTAAAAGGCATCGTCCATTTATTCAACACAATCAATCATAAAAACATAACACAACCATTTTTCTGATAGACCAAATCAGATGAATATATGGTAAAACTACTGTCCCATCATGTAAAGCTGGCATAGATTATGACAGTAATGTTAAATTGTTTTTATTTCTGTGTACTGTGGGGCACCTTCTTCGTAGTGGTAGAATCATCAAGTGCAACTCTTCTGACTGCTTAGACAGTTAATATATGAGTTCGAGTCCCGTTCGAAGCGAAGGACTTAATATGGGAAGGTCTTCTAGTGGCGCGCCGATGGTTTTACATAGACATTTTTCAAGAAGTTGGACGTCGCTAAAGTGATAATAATTCATTGATATAAAATATAAATAGATAAACACATTGGTACTAATGTCCAAGGTCAGGCAGTATGTAACCATTTATCATATGTTCTGTATGTGGGTTCAATATCCGGTAAGGGCATAGGTCCAAATGATGGGCATAGGTATTTTGGGTGGTTCTTTGACTCAGTGTCTAAGGTCTTCTTCCACGCTTTTAATGACATGTTTGTTTCTGATAGCTGATATTTTGTATACCTTCAGTTAAAAAAGAAGAAGATAAATTTTTAAACCTAAATAACGAAATAAAGAGAATGCCTGTAAGTAAAAATATAGTAAAACTGTGCCCTATGCCTTCCAAATGTTGGTATATGTTGCAATGCGATAGCCGTCGTATAATTTGTGATATTTCCTTATTGTTATCTCGACCACATATTATAACGGATCTCTATGTGAACGCATAATCCAAACTTTCACTTCTTTATCTTTATTGTATTTGTATATAATATATGTCTTGTATACATTGTTTTTTACTAATCCGCAATATATTTTATACATATGTCAACATTTTAACACTTGAATGTTTTCTTTATAAAACCATATGATGTTTGTCACTGTAAACAAAATATTTTATGATTACCAAGAATAAGAATGCCTTTTTAGGATTGTCTGTGTATAGTTTATATTGTACAAACAACCAAAATTAGAATTTTTAAATGAAACTTTACACCATGCTTTAAGATTAAAAGATTACTATTGATTATACACATTAATAGTGTTAGAAATAAGATGATACTTAGTGCATACCGAAGGCTTAATATTACCTTAGTAAAATAATTAATCAAAATATTCACTATTATATTGTCCTTGTGCGCTTTATCTATTCATTTTTTGAAAACGATTTAACCAGTTAAATAGATACATGATAATGAAGATCAAAAGCACAGTTGAGATACAAACTATGTTTCTATGGATTAAATTGCTGTAAATAGTTAAAAAGCTACACTTTATATTCTCAAAACTTAATGACAGCATAATCTTTTGAAGAACTTGTTTGTGAAGTCCCAAAAAGAGGTAAAATATTATGCATGTCAAATCATATCCTTTTTTTTTTTTTTGGCAATAAGCAACATATGTTGTCCAAATGCATAATACATGTATAAATAATTTTGAGTCTTAATTTTTCTGACTTTATTGACATTTCTTTGGTAAACAATATACCAAAATAAAACTACAACACAATAAATATCTCCAAGTGTAATAAGATGCGTTTTTGATGTTTTGAAGCTTAACTTACACAAAACTCCACTGGTACTGTAAAAAACCTGTATAGAGGCATGAATCCATTTGACACTATGACTTCGTCAATAGGTTTCAAGAAAACATCTGGCAAAAACATAAAAACGACAAACTTAGTTTGCTTTAATTAATTTGATTGAAGAAAATTGTTTTCATACTGATCACAAATGTAGGCCTATTACAGCAGACTCGGTTAACCTGTCGATCCAGTTAATTCTGTTATTCTTTGTCATTGGATCCAGTGGAGACTGAAAGCGACAATTAAGGTAGCAATTCCACTAAAATAAAATTGGACCCATTCGGTCCTCTTGCCGACTGACCGTTCCAAGGCGGTAATTGCTGATTTTCCTTTTTGTGTGTTGTCTCGTCTCTGTGTTTTTGTCACATTTACCCTGTTTGCCCTTATCTAAAGCAAGTTTACATGTGACTATCTGTGGTAATTTTGATAGGACCTTTTCTTATTTACCTGTTGAATGAAGCCACTGTAGGTGAGCATCTTTGGAGCAGATGTTAGGTGACTTAAGGTTTGTCAGTGCTCAAAGGACTTTGTCATATATTCTTATTTACGACTTGTATATTTTTCTCGGTTTTTCTATCCATTATACTGTTGTTGTTTTTTATTTAAATATTAATTCAATTGTTTTAATGAATTTTGATTGCTGTGAGCAGCCCTCTATATTCTTAAAAATATGTGACATTGCCATGAGGATATCTTCAAAGGAAAGAAAGTACCAAGCATCTTTAATAATTTCAATTATTATAAAAAGGCCTTTGTTTAAAAACATTTCTCTCTATACACTATCTGTCCTCCGACCTTTATGTTGTTATTTTTCAATAAATTTAAGTTTGCTTCATTGTTCTTAATAGGGACTATTGTACTTCCAAATCTGATGCGCTATAACATCTCTTTTAAAGGAGTTAACTAAATGGCATATTTTTGCCCTGTAGTCAGTTTTCTTATACAGGTTATACAACTATGCAGTAATCTAGTTTGATCATTCTTAAGTCTCCATCTCCATATCTTCATAGTCCTTGTAAATAATGTTTGTTTTTATTTTATTCTGTTTCCCAATCCACAGGAATTTAAACAACATATTTCGGAGTGTTGTTTTCTTTCTATTTAATGGTTAAATAAAGAAGATCTAAAGTTGAAAATTTCACAATGCAAGATTTTTATTACAATTATTTTCCTTTAGGATATTTAGACCATAATAATTAAATAAATATAATATCTAGGATAAATATAATAACAGGATAACAATTCTATACATATATTTTTTGTTTAAATTCTAGTTAGTATATTGTTTCGTCAATCGAAAAGTGTATACCAACATTGTGAATTGTTAGTCCAAGTTTAGGTTACAATGTGTTAGTAATTGTGAATTGTGTGTCCCATCTTAGGTTACCATGTGTTAGTAATTGTAAATTGTGTGTCCCAGTTTAGGTTACCATGTGTTAGTAATTGTGAATTGTGTGTCCCAGCTTAGGTTACCATGTGTTAGTAATTGTGAATTGTGTGTCCCAGCTTAGGTTACAATGTGTTAGTAATTGTGAATTGTGTGTCCCATCTTAGGTTACAATGTGTTAGTAATTGTGAATTGTGTGTCCCATCTTAGGTTACAATGTGTTAGTAATTGTGAATTGTGTGTCCCAGCTTAGGTTACAATGTGTTAGTAATTGTGAATTGTGTGTCCCAGTTTAGGTTACCATGTGTTAGTAATTGTGAATTGTGTGTCCCAGCTTAGGTTACCATGTGTTAGTAATTGTGAATTGTGTGTCCCAGCTTAGGTTACCATGTGTTAGTAATTGTGAATTGTGTGTCCCAGCTTAGGTTACAATGTGTTAGTAATTGTGAATTGTGTGTCCCATCTTAGGTTACAATGTGTTAGTAATTGTGAATTGTGTGTCCCAGCTTAGGTTACAATGTGTTAGTAATTGTGAATTGTGTGTCCCAGCTTAGGTTACAATGTGTTAGTAATTGTGAATTGTGTGTCCCAGTTTAGGTTACAATGTGTTAGTAATTGTAAATTGTGTGTCCCAGCTTAGGTTACAATGTGTTAGTAATTGTGAATTGTGTGTCCCATCTTAGGTTACCATGTGTTAGTAATTGTAAATTGTGTGTCCCAGTTTAGGTTACCATGTGTTAGTAATTGTGAATTGTGTGTCCCAGCTTAGGTTACCATGTGTTAGTAATTGTGAATTGTGTGTCCCAGCTTAGGTTACAATGTGTTAGTAATTGTGAATTGTGTGTCCCATCTTAGGTTACAATGTGTTAGTAATTGTGAATTGTGTGTCCCATCTTAGGTTACAATGTGTTAGTAATTGTGAATTGTGTGTCCCAGCTTAGGTTACAATGTGTTAGTAATTGTGAATTGTGTGTCCCAGTTTAGGTTACCATGTGTTAGTAATTGTGAATTGTGTGTCCCAGCTTAGGTTACCATGTGTTAGTAATTGTGAATTGTGTGTCCCAGCTTAGGTTACAATGTGTTAGTAATTGTGAATTGTGTGTCCCATCTTAGGTTACAATGTGTTAGTAATTGTGAATTGTGTGTCCCATCTTAGGTTACAATGTGTTAGTAATTGTGAATTGTGTGTCCCAGCTTAGGTTACAATGTGTTAGTAATTGTGAATTGTGTGTCCCAGCTTAGGTTACAATGTGTTAGTAATTGTGAATTGTGTGTCCCAGTTTAGGTTACCATGTGTTAGTAATTGTGAATTGTGTGTCCCAGCTTAGGTTACCATGTGTTAGTAATTGTGAATTGTGTGTCCCAGCTTAGGTTACCATGTGTTAGTAATTGTGAATTGTGTGTCCCAGCTTAGGTTACAATGTGTTAGTAATTGTGAATTGTGTGTCCCATCTTAGGTTACAATGTGTTAGTAATTGTGAATTGTGTGTCCCAGCTTAGGTTACAATGTGTTAGTAATTGTGAATTGTGTGTCCCAGCTTAGGTTACAATGTGTTAGTAATTGTGAATTGTGTGTCCCAGTTTAGGTTACAATGTGTTAGTAATTGTAAATTGTGTGTCCCAGCTTAGGTTACAATGTGTTAGTAATTGTGAATTGTGTGTCCCATCTTAGGTTACCATGTGTTAGTAATTGTAAATTGTGTGTCCCAGTTTAGGTTACCATGTGTTAGTAATTGTGAATTGTGTGTCCCAGCTTAGGTTACCATGTGTTAGTAATTGTGAATTGTGTGTCCCAGCTTAGGTTACAATGTGTTAGTAATTGTGAATTGTGTGTCCCATCTTAGGTTACAATGTGTTAGTAATTGTGAATTGTGTGTCCCATCTTAGGTTACAATGTGTTAGTAATTGTGAATTGTGTGTCCCAGCTTAGGTTACAATGTGTTAGTAATTGTAAATTGTGTGTCCCAGCTTAGGTTACAATGTGTTAGTAATTGTGAATTGTGTGTCCCAGTTTAGGTTACCATGTGTTAGTAATTGTGAATTGTGTGTCCCAGCTTAGGTTACCATGTGTTAGTAATTGTGAATTGTGTGTCCCAGCTTAGGTTACAATGTGTTAGTAATTGTGAATTGTGTGTCCCATCTTAGGTTACAATGTGTTAGTAATTGTGAATTGTGTGTCCCAGCTTAGGTTACAATGTGTTAGTAATTGTGAATTGTGTGTCCCAGCTTAGGTTACAATGTGTTAGTAATTGTGAATTGTGTGTCCCAGTTTAGGTTACAATGTGTTAGTAATTGTAAATTGTGTGTCCCAGCTTAGGTTACCATGTGTTAGTAATTGTGAATTGTGTGTCCCAGTTTAGGTTACAATGTGTTAGTAATTGTGAATTGTGTGTCCCAGTTTAGGTTACAATATGTTAGTAATTGTAAATTGTGTGTCCCAGCTTAGGTTACCATGTGTTAGTAATTGTGAATTGTGTGTCCCAGCTTAGGTTACAATGTGTTAGTAATTGTGAATTGTGTGTCCCATCTTAGGTTACCATGTGTTAGTAATTGTGAATTGTGTGTCCCAGTTTAGGTTACAATGTGTTAGTAATTGTGAATTGTGTGTCCAAGCTTAGGTTACAATGTGTTAGTAATTGTGAATTGTGTGTCCCAGTTTAGGTTACAATGTGTTAGTAATTGTGAATTGTGTGTCCCAGTTTAGGTTACAATGTGTTAGTAATTGTGAATTGTGTGTCCCAGTTTAGGTTACAATGTGTTAGTAATTGTAAATTGTGTGTCCCAGCTTAGGTTACCATGTGTTAGTAATTGTGAATTGTGTGTCCCAGTTTAGGTTACAATGTGTTAGTAATTGTGAATTGTGTGTCCCAGTTTAGGTTACAATGTGTTAGTAATTGTAAATTGTGTGTCCCAGCTTAGGTTACCATGTGTTAGTAATTGTGAATTGTGTGTCCCAGCTTAGGTTACAATGTGTTAGTAATTGTGAATTGTGTGTCCCATCTTAGGTTACCATGTGTTAGTAATTGTGAATTGTGTGTCCCAGTTTAGGTTACAATGTGTTAGTAATTGTGAATTGTGTGTCCAAGCTTAGGTTACAATGTGTTAGTAATTGTGAATTGTGTGTCCCAGTTTAGGTTACAATGTGTTAGTAATTGTGAATTGTGTGTCCCAGTTTAGGTTACAATGTGTTAGTAATTGTGAATTGTGTGTCCCAGCTTAGGTTACAATGTGTTAGTAATTGTAAATTGTGTGTCCCAGCTTAGGTTACCATGTGTTAGTAATTGTGAATTGTGTGTCCCATCTTAGGTTACCATGTGTTAGTAATTGTGAATTGTGTGTCACAGCTTAGGTAACAATGTGTTAGAAATTGTAAATTGTGTGTCCCATCTTAGGTTACCATGTGTTAGTAATTGTGAATTGTGTGTCCCAGCTTAGGTTACCATGTGTTAGTAATTGTAAATTGTGTGTCCCATCTTAGGTTACCATGTGTTAGTAATTGTGAATTGTGTGTCCCAGTTTAGGTTACCATGTGTTAGTAATTGTGAATTGTGTGTCCCAGCTTAGGTTACAATGTGTTAGTAATTGTGAATTGTGTGTCCCAGTTTAGGTTACAATGTGTTAGTAATTGTGAATTGTGTGTCCAAGCTTAGGTTACAACGTGTTAGTAATTGTGAATTGTGTGTCCCAGCTTAGGTTACCATGTGTTAGTAATTGTAAATTGTGTGTCCCAGTTTAGGTTACAATGTGTTAGTAATTGTGAATTGTGTGTCCCAGTTTAGGTTACGATGTGTTAGTAATTGTGAATTGAGTGTCCCAGCTTAGGTTACAATGTGTTAGTAATTGTGAATTATGTGTCCCATCTTAGGTTACCATGTGTTAGTAATTGTAAATTGTGTGTCCCAGTTTAGGTTACAATGTGTTAGTAATTGTAAATTGTGTGTCCCAGTTTAGGTTACAATGTGTTAGTAATTGTGAATTGTGTGTCCCAGTTTAGGTTACGATGTGTTAGTAATTGTGAATTGTGTGTCCCAGTTTAGGTTACGATGTGTTAGTAATTGTGAATTGTGTGTCCCAGCTTAGGTTACCATGTGTTAGTAATTGTGAATTGTGTGTCCCAGCTTAGGTTACAATGTGTTAGAAATTTATACATATTAATTTTATTATTTTTACAGGCTCCTTTGTTGAGAATTTTTTAACATTTATTCTAGGACCGGCGATGTCGGTTTATAGTTTTAAAGTTTCAAACAAGTTCGGAAGAGGTTAATCATCAAGAATTAAAGGGTTATCATCAGCAAATTGTGGTATTTTAAGTTCGGATGTTGATTATTACATCTTTAATATATGGGGTTTTTCGATAGGGTTAGCCAGCATCTATGCACATAGAAATAATAAGTATGGCTGATAGGGGTTGGGGCACGCTATAGATAAAACCTTTCTAAAAGATGCACACTTAACATATAACAATATTCAATGTTTTTATAACCCATTTTTATTAATGTTATAGCTCTCCAATTGTTCATGTATTTATTTATTTATTTATCACAGTGAATACTGACAAACCAGTGCTGTTATTATTTTTCATTTCAGAGAAAGCACCCAACCAGGGGTAGAAAGAGGGCCATGGCAGCTGTAGGATCTCCCTGACATGACATTTGGAGGCAAATCTTCACGGTGAAGAGCTAAGGAGTTATATGTCGGGGGATTAACAGTTTGCAACAGATACGATTTAAATGAGCTAATTGTTTAAAACAATTGGAGCTGAACTATACAAAAATACATTTCTGTTACACATATATTTTTTGCAAAGTGTCGAATACAATGGATAATGGCAACTATATAAGTAGAAGTACAACAAAACAAATATTATACATCAAGAATAAATAACATTAGAAGCTTAATTTTAGACAATATACAAGTGTTCCTGTGTATAATTACGTAATATACATTTTAGCTCCTACAGAGCAGTATTATTATCATTTATTATCATTTATTATAAAACATATTTCGGCTGTTCCTTTTGTATTTTACATGTTCATTCAACTGTCCAATGGAAACACCCTTAGTTTAACGTATTCAAAGCCGAGTTTTAAATCCTTAGTTGATATTGTGGGTCTCAAATATACACGTTGCGATTTATGTATAGCCCTTCTGGTAATAATCATGTAAGGTGGGTGCATCCTTACACATGATGATTTCGCCATTTACAAGGTGCATGTTCAAACACCGTTTCGTTGTTTCAATATACGTGAAGTCTAGAATTGCAAATGTCTACTTTCCACAAATAATGTATTGATCTAAGTATTTCTGTCAACGGGTGTCTAAATACAAATAAAATATAAAAAACAGCAACAAGCAAACAGCTGAGTTTCTTTCATTCATCGTAGAGAAGACCTGCAAAAAGAAAATCAAGAAGGTGGTTAAATCTTAAAACATAGAAAACGTATAGAAAACAGTGCCGTTTTCTGAAATGTGTCAGTTTTTCAACACAGTATCATGTCTTTGTTTGCTACCTCAATTCTTTTAGCGTTTCAAACTTTCTAAATGTATGTCTCATTTTAAAGCTTGTATCATAACAGTTTTAAAAGGTAAATAACAATCTGATTACAATCTGATTAGCGCGGAACCAGCGATTTAATACAATCTCTTAATTGCAACTTTCGTCGAGAAGAAATGGAAGACATGCTGACTGCCATTCCGGTTACAACCAATAAGAAAGGTGGAATAAATGTCTTGTTGCGATCTTGTTAGCGCCAATCTCGCCCCTCTTACAGAATGACATTTTGGGAACAATTATGCAGCTGTAATTGTTTTGTCTGTTTTAAAAGAATCGAGTATGCCGAAGTTATCAGTGCAGTTTGCAATAACAACATCAAAAATGATGCACCAGACAACAAGAATTACAGACAGCTAGCAGATAGTTTAGTCCCCAACATAACCAACTTCTTGTTTAAAGGACATGCTCTCTATTCGTGATATTTCTTGCGTTATGCGGTTTACTATTGAAAAAAAACGGAGCTGACATATCATACTCATTTCGGATGCATTCAGTTATTGGCAACTCACATATTTTATGTTAATTTATTAAAGAACTTGTAATCAACAACCTACATATCTCGCTTTAACAGAAGTAACCTATGTTTTAAAAATCAAATTCAAATGATGCGAAACTAACCTGCAAAACACGCCGTGAAATAACTTGCTACTGTTCCCACAATCATGGCGCGGAGTATATGTTGGGTTATCTCCCCTCCTCTATGAGGTATGATTGCACTAAATGTTCCGATAATGTAACCCATGACGGCAAACGAGGCTGACCCGCACAGAGCGTACGTGGCGATGATTTCTGATCGAGCCTGTAATGAATTATAATAACAGTTCTATGTGTGAAAGAAAAGATTCCAAGGAATTATTAGAAAATTGTAAAATTCAAACTTGTATATTGCTTGCTATGGTCTAATCAATGGAACAAATGATGTTAGTATCTCAATTGCACCAATTACAAATATTGCAGATATGCATGGCAGAACAGTTATTGCTTCTAACATCTTTGCGTTTATGGAATTCTGAATCATTAAAGTCGATGTTATCGCGCAGTCTTTATACCACATTAATTTTAACGCGCATACTTTCTTCTAATTTAATGCTCCGAAGTTCACTTATACCTTTCTTATTATTATGATACAATCAATATAATACACAGCCGACAATGGATGGAACGAACTCGTGCTATTTGATGTTCATCAAACTGTTTAGGAAAACTTTGAAATATGCCACACAACAAGAGCTGTGCGACAATTTGTACCCCAAAATTGTATAATCAGTCTTCAAATTATGGTAAGCTAATAAAGAATGTATAAAGTGCATCAGATAATTTGCGTAGAACTCATCAATACTATGTTTAGTTTGCTTGTCTGATGCTATGGTTTGTTACAAATCGGAAGTCATTAACAGAACTTTCGAAAACAGCATAGTACATAATATTTTAAGAATCCTAACATCCAAACAGAGTTTGTATGCCCCTTGAAATGCCCATCCGTACAGTGGTGAAATTTGTTCATAATTTGCATACAGGTATACCTTTTAGAACATACTACAAACTGTTATTTTGTCTATTATTTACAGCGTCTATTACATTTGCTCTTCCTTAAATGGAAATCGCACAAGGGACAAATACGTTTGTTTTTGTTTTTTAATTTTGTAGTAGTAGACTTTTAAGGATATATATAAATTTATATACGTATATGCACAGCTATTGAGAATACTCAGGAACATGTTTCCTTAGCATATGACCATTTGACTAGGAAAATGAATTTCACTGAACCAGCATATCATTAAAACATTTTCTTAAATAAAACATAGAACTAACGTTAAATCAGTTGCAAAAGCTCAATATAGTGTATGTTACTTGCTGAAATCTTACTGACTCAAAATAAATATTATTCATCTGCCTATAAGGCAAAGTGCCTCATGGAGACACATTACTAATAACTATGTAAAAGTATAGCGTATTTTAAATATTTAAATATAAACATACATAAACAAGTGACAAACATCATTCAATATAAACTTATACGAACCAGAAAAAAATAATTAACACAATTAAGGAAGTGTCATCTTTCATGGATCGGAAAATGTCAACTTACATCAATTACCCCACCCACCAATGTTTCGTTGGTCTTGTTCAGTATGATGTCAGTCCCATTATAGGACCACGTGTTGTTTGGACTCTCGGATACATATTCTCTAAACTTCGCTCCGTTCTGAAAAGAAGCTCTGATTTAGACAAAATTTGACAGATTACAGTCCCTACTGTATACTGTAAATAGAGTACAGTCCTTGTTGTATATTGTTCGGGGACTAGTCAGTTTCATTTGCAAGGAGAAAATGGTACTTCGCCTGTAGCATACAAATGCACGTTGCATTACAATGGCAATGAATCTCTCTTGTTTTGTTTATAATGAGACAGTTTTCTAACTATTTCCAGTGCATTGTGTCATCTTTCTTTTATTTGGCGCATGGATTATTTGGTCATGTGACTGTTTTCAATTATTGTAATTATTGAAAACACTTTAGGCGGTAGCATGTGGTAAATGCATATCCTGTAAAATGAGACAGGAATGGGTAAAATTATTTTATATATATATATATATTATTTAATAATTACAAAGGGTCAACTAAATATTAAAAATGAGAATATTTCTTATTGTAGTTATATTATTTTTTACAAACATTATCAATCATGAAGTGATATGACAAACATTTAAACATATAAAACACTGAAATTATTCAGTTGCAATTCAACTTTATATCGTTTCTGTAACACATGAACATTACCCTCAACTTAAATGTAACGGATTTCCTTTACTTGTAGTTAAATGTATCAAACGTGACTTGATAAAAACTTGAAATTTTATGACCTTTTAAAAGATTTCAACTACAATATTCAAGTACACTTTTGATTTGTTAAATATAAAAAGGTCAAATGTTGAAAATTAACCATGAACAAACAATGGGAATATGTACTGCATCAAATATATTAGAATACTAGAAATACATACCAGTTTTAGCCTTTAAAACATAACTTTATAAATTTTATACCAAAATTGCATATCCAGGCCATGGTCGACACTTTTTGCTGCAGAGCATCTAGCCACATGTCCTATTGACATCTGTTGAAGTTGTCAGCAAATACGTGTTTTGTTCTATTTTTTAAAAAAGAATACTGGGTTTAGTCCCCTGACCGGACAATTAGAGTCGCCAACTTGTAACCTGTTAATGAACCCTGTGGTTCCTCCCCAAAATTGACATGGAGTCTCCACCAAAAAAGATATAGACGTCGCTAATTTGACCATAAATGTTAATATGCGATGCATTCGAAAAAAAGGCGCTCATAGCCGAGGAACACAGTCTCGCAGTGACTGCTCAGAATACTCGGACTTTAACCGCATAAGTTCGAGTCCTTCTCGGGTCGAAGGGCTTGTGACAATGTCTTGCAGCTGTACTGCGATGCGTCGGTGGTCCTACCAAGACATTTGTTAGATTTATTCCTACTTTAATGTTGTTGGACGTCTGCCTAATGGTCGTCATTGTGTAGCTGCAATGTATTTTCTAAAGCAAAATCATCCTTACCGTGACGATTGGTCCCAGGATGGGGAATGCTACAATGGCAAGGCTGAAGGTTCGAACTCCGAGCAGCTCCCCGATGAAGAGACAGTCCTCGTAACGCGCTCCCATCATAAAGGACATCGGATAGAACACGTACGCAAACGTCGACTGATTAAGGATAAATAATTCTAAGTAAGTTTAAACACATTTATTACAACTTTAAAGGAATATCGAAAACTTAACTCTTCTTCTCACACATCCTAGACGTCTGGTCACTGGTTTGAGATGAAAGACTGTAAAAATAATTAAGACTTAACAAGAAACATTATCGTCGACTGACATCTGACAATTCTTCGAAGATAGTTTGAATTTACATTCATAGATTTATACAATTGGAATACCTAGTCTTGTCCTAAATTAAGTAAATAAAATGAAAAACTTGCAGTCATTCACAGACAGATTGTTTACTATTTCATTCACTGATAAAATACTTCTTTGATACCCAGTGGCAGTAATAAATGATTTAATCATTAGAGCTAATGATCTAGGCAAAAGAAAAATTCATCGAAACTCAAACACTCTTTGTTCAAGGTTACAATTAGGAAAACATCACTGTGTCGCAATAGATGGTGAGTAATTTTCCTGATTTATATGGAGTTGTTCATTCCGTCTTTTTTAATTTGTTTAATAAGTATAACGCTTCATTGATAATATCACATTTAATTTCAAAGTGAGGCACTTTTAACTATGTAGGCTTATCGCCATGTAAGTTGTAAGAAACGTTGTTAATTATATGATGATGAGGAGTAGATAGAGAAGTAGATGGATATGGAGGAGGAATAGTGATAATTACGATGATGATGATGATAATGAGAATGACAGTGATGATGATGGGAAAGCTTCTTCTACTGATTATGGTGATGGTGGCGGTGATGATGTTGATGATGGTGGTCGCTGGCCACTTTTATAAATGGCACTATCATAACGAAGTCACTGACGTAGGTTCCTACCCCTATAGATATGTCAGCATGACCGACTTGAGAGCCAAACCAGCTGAGAGTCCTGTTGATAAACTCCATGATCATGATAAACGTCATGATAAAAGCGATGGCGTTCACGACAATCTGAACGCTCTGGTTGATCCCCAGGAATATTGCGTCCGCCAGAGACTTTGGGTGTCTGTGAAGATAAAAAATAGCTTTTGCCCAATCACAAAACAGTTTTTCTGTGCTCCAATAGTGTGTTAATCCCACTATATTGCTGTATGACAAGTAGTGTAGTTATTGATACTTCCTGCTCACAAAGATGACCTAAACTGATAACAAGGCCCATTTTGTAATCCCTGGATACCATTGTCTCCACATTTGGTTTGGCAACTATACTTTACTGAAATCCAATTTGGCACCATTAAACACAACAGTTTACAAGGTGTACGGTTGGATAAAATCGAACAAATGTATCTATTAACAAGTTTTCTATGTTAAGGTATATGTAACTTCCGGAAAAATAGATATATAATATTCACTTTGCCTCGTGGATGATCAGATAAATGACAAACAAATAATAGATATGAAACCATGAGCTTTTTAATCCATCAGTACAAGGACAAAGGTTTGGACAGGAATAAAAACTAGAATATTAAATATTTCAATTATACGACCTGATCAGGAGAAAGATCAATGCATGACACAGTAAAAGTAGTAAGTATAAAGAGATCAACCAAATATACAAATTATATAATGCCACATAAAATGTGTCTAGGTCTTGTTAGATTATTATAAAAGTCTTTTTAACACAATAAGTATTGTTACTTATAATTATAACTAGCAGACACTTAATATCTGCACAGAATTAACAGAAAAATGAGCTTAGAGTACTGGGACATTGTAGATGGCTGTATCATTGTTAAGTGAACACATACTATCATGTCTACATTACTATAAAACATCACAAAAACATATTAAAAAATTACTATCATAAAACATTTGGTAAAACTGAGTTGCCAAGACAATAGTAAAAAAAACAGTTTGTTAAAATAGCATAAATTATCTTTCAAATGCAAGCACAGAAAAGAAACCCGATCTATTTTTAATCCTTTTTTTCTTCCTGCCTTTTCAACACCCATTTTTCTTTTCCCTTAACCATTGTTTCTCCACATGATTGTAAACTGGCTATTCTACAGTTAACGATATTTGAACAGTCTGGAATAAAATTCGATATCTTAACCTTAAATGTACGTTCTGTTGTTGCCTTTATCATTTTATTTAAGTTTGTAAACTGTTATCATCAATTTAAATTTGTGAATGATATATTTCAACAAACTGCTTTTATGAAGTGGTGCCGTCATAGTAACAGAATGAAGACCTTTCAAAATGTGATGGCATTAATAATCTTTGGGGGATTTCAGTTTCATCTACAAACTAATCTGACAAGTTTTATTAAACATAAAGGAATTACCTGTAGTGTAAAATATTATAATATAATTAAAATGAATAAACATGCTATGATATAGTAAAGTTTCTATTAAAAACATTTTGGCACTTGGAAAGAGTTTATACATACGTTATTATTAGCAGGTTACCTTTCATTGAACGTATTTACTAATCATCAATAGCTAAGATACAATGTATCCGGTGTAAGCTAAGAAGAACGTACTTCTTGCTTCTTTAATAAGAATATATGACAAAGTCCTATGAGCATTGCAATGTATACCAAACTTTGAAAAGGCACAGAACAAAGGTATTTCGCATGCAAGCCAAGCGAAAAGTAAGAACAAATTTGTGATGAGTCATTTAACGAAAAGAGCCAACCTGACAGTTACCGCCTTGGAACGGTCAGTCGGCAATATGGACCGACTGGGGTGCTTAAACCGGTTTTACAGAGCTCTAAACTCGCACTTCCTGACGAGTTTCTCAAATGCAAGCAATGAAAAGAAAAACGATCTATTTGAATACAAAATGCCCAAGCGCTAATATTTTCTATAGGTTATGACGAAAGTAGTGACGTCATTGAATAACAATGTCCAAATAGTGTTTAGAAAAGAATATGGTATTATTTTGATTTGAACAACTACACAAACATTGTTGACTATAAATAAAATTAACTTTCTGAATCATCAACAAACATGACCAGAGACGAATAAATGGTTGTAGCATCTTGTTTATGTAAAGATTAAATTGAAGAACCAAATTCCAATGTCCATCAAAGGAAATACACGTAACAATCCTTATAGGATGAATTAAATGACAACATAGATTACATGCACGGGTATATTTTTTTAATGACCGCAACACTGCACAAGTAACATTGTTGTGATCATAAATAAGAATATATGACTAAGTCCTATGAGCATTGCAACATATATCATACTTCGAAAAGGCACAGAACAAAGGTATTTCACATGCAAGCCAAGCAAAAAAGTAAGAACAAATTTGTGATGAGTCATTTACCGAAAAGAGCAAACCCGCCAGTTACCGCTTTGGAACGGTCAGTCGGCAATATGGACCGACTGGGGTGCTTAAACCGGTTTTACAGAGCTCAATTTTTTTTTGTTTAAAAGTAACAATCTGCTGAATAAGGATAGATGACAAAGTCACTTAATTCATATCTGGTTAGCATGGAAAATATAACAACGCGAAATGTTTAACCTGATTACATATCCAGCCAAGCAATTAGCCACTGGCAACAGCAGCATCAACACCACCAACAGCTTCAACAAGCAGCAACAATAAACGCAGATCCCAATTAACTTATTGATGGTCACTTATTGAGGCCAGGAGCAGGACGACAAGATATAGACATGTATTTAATGTATTCTAAGTCGAGTGACACATTTTTCATGCCTCCAGATGGATAACGATATTTTAGGTTATTTTTGTGAACAGGAAGTATCCATTGGCCTAAAATTGTAGTAGTTGATGTGTATATTTTCCTAAAAAGGAGCACCACACACACCCCACTGCACTAACACAGCTTATGCTATCTTTGCGACGTCCAGTAACTTATTAGCGGAGGAAGACCCAGAATTACGTCTGTTTAAATTCACCGTGACTCGAACCCATGCGGTGATGGGCTAAGAAGTAACAAGTCACAGGTAGAATTTAACGCGGTTTTGTATAATCTTAAATGGCTTTCTTCAAAGTATCTAGTGCTACAGAATCCATGTTTTCTCTATTACAACAGCGTCCAGCAAACATATTAATTGCATCAGCTTTTACCTGGCAGGAGATATTTCGACCTTTAAAGACTTAATTTTCTCAATTTATTGTCATCGATGATGTTTAAATCCCCAGTAATGATATGGCAAGAAAGTAACTAACAGCAAGGTAAAGTGGAACAGTTACCAGAATCTTGAGAAGGATCATTCAGGTTTAGGTCTGCTACAGTTTGGTTGTTATTGAAAATAAGACCTAATAGACTTGATAGCTACCTCCTCTGGTATTTACATATCTCAACTTACGAGGTTTGCACGAGTTTGTACTGAAGTAGAAGATTTAATGCTAGAAGCCGGGACATTACGTCTAAACTGATATAGCAAGACTTTCACCATCTTACAGTTTATGGTCATGTTTGATACAAGATAAAGAAAATCAAGGGTCTCAATAATTATTCTTACCTCTTAACAAAACCTATCAGGAAATTTATTGCTGACGGTTATAACTCGGGAATCCTTTTTTTCTACTGCATTGCTTGCAATTGACTCTTGTTACAATCAAGAAGTCGCATTGCTATTAAATTACGATGTGGCCGGACAGGTTATTGAGACTATATGAAAACAGTGACTTAAAGCCATAGCTGCACAGTCACTGATGGATGTCTAGTCTTTTCGTCTCTCCAGTCGTGCCCTATATACGTGAGACAACTTGAGCAGTCTCCATGACCTTTACGTGAGATTGCACAGTAAGTATAACATCGGGATTTTTCATTACCTATTAACTCTTCACAATACTCCATTTTGTTTTGCTTTTTTCGGAGTTTAATGGTTTTCTCCGTGTGTTTAAATTTCAAATGTTGACACATCTGACATGTGCCGTCATGCCATTTTTGTCATATGAAATCATTACATTGTTCCTATTGTACGTCATCCTTTTGGCTGTGTTTACTACTTTTCTCGTTTTTAACTTTTGGGTTGTCGAGGCATTTATCTACTTCTGTACATAGTATATATAGTTATGACAGTTTTGCTAGTTTATTATATTTCTAGATATTTTGTCTGTATACATGTTTCTTTTCAGTTTTTACTCCCGATGCAGGGGCTTGCTTTTGTCTCATTTTGATAGGATATTTTGTATTTAGATAGTTTGTTGGATAGAAGACCTCCGGGAAGTGCGAGGTTGGGGCGCTCCACAAACCAGGTTTAAGCACCCTGTTCGGTCCTGTTGACGCCTGACCGTTCGACGGCGGTAATGCTGTTTGTTTTCTTTGTGTGTTATATATATCGTCTCTGCTTCGTTGTTTTTGTGTATGTTTTGTTGTGTTGCTTTTGTTTGTTGTGTGTGTGTGTTTGTTACTTTTACATTTACCCTCTTTGCCTTTGTCTAGAGGTAGTTTAATTTTAAATATCTGTGGTAATTCGTATAGGATCTTTTCTAATTTTCTAATGTTAAGATTTACCAAGGTCGATATTCCCTGAACGAACATACTATTGACGATGTACTTAGAGAAACCTGTGTAAAACTGTTCAACAATCTATTTATTTTTAAATAATGTCTCGTATTGCAATCGTATTCATAAAATATGTTCGGATAACGAACAGTTAGGAGCTGTAGCACAATATATTAGTTTTATTACTAACATTACAACGTTTTTTCCTTCTTCTGTTGTCTTTAATATATGTGACATTTATGACCCAATAAGGTTTCCCCTTTAGTTGATTGACTTTTGAACTTGTTTCACTTTAATAATGCGAACTCTGCCTTTACCTTATAACTGATTTCTTTTTGTCCTCCTCGTCCGGTTCCGGTGGTAGTTCTTCGTCCGGGATTGACGGGAACACGATCTTTGAGGCCGCCAGGGCTGCCGGGGCCGACATGGCGGAGGCAGCAACGAGTGGAGCCGCCGGGACCTGTCGACAGGTAAAGGCAGCCGATTTCTACGTGGGAATCAGTACTGTTGGGGATTTTCAGCTTGCTCGCATTGTGACAGTGGGTCTAACTAGACATTTTTGCTAAGTTAGCGTTAATAGATAACTTTGTAAGCTAAATGTAATTAAGGAACGGCAACATTGCAACGAAAACATGTTTATGCAAAATTTGATAAACGTTGAAAGTAAAATCGTGCCTTTTTTAGTAGACCGGTAGTTGTAGAACGACACCCTTGACCTAAGACATCACGTTATACAAACAGAAAATAAAACTAAATGTGTGCGCGATGGTTATAAAAATAAAATTAGACAAACTAATAGTAGATTCTGAACTATGGATTGTTTAAATGCACAAGGTCATTAATTTTCAGGCAAAAAGGGCTTCTGGTTCTCTGAATGGTGTTTCTACTGAACAAAATGCTAAATCCTTACACATTTCAAAAATTTTCAATCACCTACATGCAAGTAAATTAAAGTGACTTCTTATTCACTCGGAACACTTCGATTATTGTTTCAGGAAACAGTTAGAACGAAGAACGCCGAGATGTTAAGAATGATCTTACCCCTGACGACATGAAAATGACAAGAGATCCCCCGCCTACAGTCGCTAGGCCTCCCGCATACGTCACAAATAGCTGTGATGGCGTCATACTGGATAAGTATTCTTGCACTAATAGAGCGGACTCTGGCTGAAAGACAGAATTTGTTCAGGTGCTGAATCCTTATCAATAACACAAACATGAAAATAATTTTAGCCTATATCTAAACACAAACACGCAGAGACCTGAACGCTCGCTACAACACACACGCGCATTTGCAACCACAAGTATGCACACACACTGCGAACGCTGGCAATAACACTTGCACACATGCGAGAGCCTCGCGAAGCCTTACAGCCGCAGTCGGTACCCAAACACAGGCAAACAACACATAAAGGCGTGACCTTTTCAACCAAAAGTATACACTAGTTTCAACGCTAACAACCAGAAATACACACTTTTAAAGACAAACGCTTGTAACCACACACTCGAACGCGCAAACGCTGGCAACCTCAAGGTTAAACAAACATACACAAGAACAAGTTCAACTTCAAGAAAATAAGCGAAATCTCTATAAATGACATGTACATATACTCACACGCATGCGCGCGCGTGAGAACGCTTTCAAAAGCCAAGCATACAAACAAGCGAAGCTTTAAAATACAATCTAAGTTCTGCAACAAGCTACTCACGCGTCGGTGTACGCAAAAAAAAACATATCAATTACTACACAACACTGACCACGTGCAAGAAGATGTTGCCGACGGCGTTGATGCCTTCTGCCGGTGAGGTCTGTAGACAAAAGGAAAGCACCCTCCCCACTGTGTTCACGACGAACTTGATCACGCCATAGTATGTGAGCACAGAGATACCGACCGTGATGACAAAAACTTTGACCATTGCCTGGAAAAAAGTACTATCTTTTTATTGTGTTCAAAGGCATCTCACATATATTTTGAAATTCGAGCTTGTGTTGTTCTTCATTTCGAACCATTGTCTGAAAATAGAGCAAAAAGTCGTAATTGTGTTAACACGCGTAATTTGAATGCAACATTTCTAGACATTGAGATCGCTATTTCCGATGACAACGTCTCTACTAAAGTCTATGGCAAGAGAGATGATTTCAACTTTAGTATTGTGCATTATCCATACCTTGATGGTGATTCGCCTCGTGCTACCTGATATGGTATTTATATATCAAAACTTACAAGGTCTGCATGAGTTTGTACTAAAGTAGAAGATTCCAATGCTAGAAACTGGTTTAATTCTTCTAAACTGTTACAGAAAGACTTTCGTTTTCATAAATTAAGAAAGGCGTTTTCAAAATTCTTTCACCGCAATGGTTAGTATAATAGCAATATGAAAACACTTATGCAGAAAGGTATAAGCCATCATGCATTTTATTGAAATGTTTTATACAAGTTAAAGAAGATCAAGCGTCTCAATAACTTTTCTGACCACTTTTACAAAACTTAATAGAAAATTTATTGCAGACGGTTACAAGCCGGGAATCCTTCATTGTACTGCTTTGCTTGCAATTGACCCTTTTACAGTCAAGAACTTGCATTGCTTTTAAATTACACGATGACCGGACAGGTCGTTGAGACTATATGAAAACAGTGACTTAAAGCCATTATTGGACAGTCACTGTTGGATTTCTTGTCGCTCCATTTCTCCAGTCGTGCCCAATATAGGTGGGACAACTTGAGTAGTCTCCATACCCTTTACGTGAGATTGAACAGTAGGTATAACATCGGGATTTTGGTACCTTTATTATATAAAATATGCGAACTGTGGATAAATCCTCGGCTTTTATTATATGTTCTTTTTAAAACGTATTAACTCTTAACAATACTACATTTTATTTTGTTAAATTGGGCTGTTATCTAAAATTCGATGATTTTTTTCGTATTTTTTTACATTTCACTATTGACACTTTTGGCATATGACATCATGGCATTGTATGACGTTATTATATTGTTCTTATTATATATCAGCGCTTGTACTGTTTTTTTATTTGAAACTACTTTCTCATTTGGATTTTTTAGGTTGCCGAGGCTTTTATCTACTGTACATATGTTGATAGTTTATTTTATTACTAGTTAGGCATTGTATGACGTCATTATTTTGTTCTTATTATATATCAGCGCTTGTACTGTTATTTTTTATTTGAAACTACTCTCTCATTTGGAATGTTAAGGTTGCCGAGGTTTTTATCTACTGTACATACTGTACATCTGTTGATAGTTTTTTCTATTACTAGTTATTTTGTATGTACATAAGTTCATTGTATCTGTTTTGACTCCCGATGCAGGTGCTTACTGTAAATTGTTTCACTTTGACGGGATATTTTTACTTAAACTGTTTGTTTGATAGAAAAACCTTCAGGAAGTGCGAAGTTGGAGCGCTACACAAACCAGGTTTAGGCACCCCAGTCGGCCCTTTTGCCGACTGGCCGTTCCAAGGCGGTAACTGATGTTTTTTTCTTTTTGTGTGTTATGTCTCGTCTCTGTGTTTTTGGTCACATTTACATTTACCTTGTTTGCCTTGGTCTGCAGGTAGATAAAATTTAAATATCTGTGAAACTTTTGATAGGACCTTTTCTTATTTACCTATTGTAAATGACATTCTTGCGGCCATGGAAAATCAAGAAGTAACTGCATTAATAGCATTGGACGTAAGTGCAGCTTTTGATACCGTCGACCATGACATCGTCAGTATGGTATCTGTGGAGTAACACTCGACTGGTTAGACTCGTACCTGCGACCCAGGAGTTGTCGCGTAAGTGTGAACAATATAATGTCGTCAGCACGCGATCTTACGTGCAGTGTCCGACAAGGAAGCTGTTTAGGGCCGTGATTCTACCTCGCGTATGCAGGGACCATATTTGACATTGTTCCGCCTACCATCTCCGTGTACGGCTTCGTCGACGATCATACTGCCAGCAAATGTTTCAAACCTACACCCGCTCTCGAGGCCGAATCCATTGCGAAACTAGAAGAGTTCGCAACACAAGCAAATGATTGGATGAACAGTAGTAAATTAAACATGAATTCTTCAAAAACTGAACACATAATTTTCGGAAGTGCTCCTCAGTTGCGTAAACTGTCTAAAGATGAATTAGCAGTTGTGGTGATAAGATCAAACGACAAAATACAATCAGATATTTAGGGGCATATTTGGACGAAAATCTGACTTTCAAACATCACATCAAGATAAAGTGTCGAACAGCTATGTTGACCTTTTTTTTGCATAAAATTTTTTCGGAATTTCTCACACAAGATGCAACAGAAACTCTTGTACTCTCACTCGTTATTTCTCACTTAGACTATTGCAACGTGATTTTGTATGGTATTTCAAACTGTGATATTGCAAAACTACAGCGAATTCAAAACATGCGTGCCAACCTAGTATTGAATCGTAGGAAAAGTGACAGTTCTAAGCAGGCACTATACGATCTACACTGGCTACCCATCAAGGCCAGAATACAATTCAAGTTTCTTGTATACATGTACAATTGTCGCGTTGGAAATGCACCAACGTATTTGACTGACCTGCTTACACCTAAAGTTCTAAAACGTTCTCTGATGTGTAAAACTTTCAGCGACAAAGGTTTCAGTACAATCGGCCCAAAACTCTGTAATGATCTTCTATTAAATATCAGACAATGCTCATCAGTTGATAGTTTCAAGAAACACTTGAAGGCTCATTTCTTCAGAGGCTGTTTTTATATTTTCTAGTCAAAGTCAGTAAAGTGTAGAAACAATAATCAACACAACGAATCGTAATCGTCTCTAAACGAAACGTCGGCCAAATATCGTAAACGTTTCTAGACAAAATATTGGCCAAACTAATTAATATAATGAATCGAAAACGTCTCTCGACGAAATGTTAGCCAAATAGATAAAGATAATGAATCGTAAACGTCTTTAGACGAAATGTCGGCAAAATAGATTGATATAATGAATCGTAAACGTCTCTAGACGAAATGTCGGCCAAATAGATCAATACAATGAGTCGTAAACGTCTCAAGACGAAATGTCGGCCAAATAGATCAAAACAATGAGTCGTAAACATCTCTAGACGAAATGTCGGCCAAAAAGATCAATACAATTAATCATAAACGTCTCTAGACAAAATGTCGGCCAAATAGATCAATACAATGAGTCGTAAACACCTCTAGACGAAATGTCGGACTAATAGATCAACACAATGATTCGTAAACGTCTTTAGACGAAATGTGGGCCAAATATTTCAATACAATGAATCGTAAACATCTTTAGACGAAATGTCGGCCAAATAGATCAATACAATGATTCGTCAACGTCTCTAGACGAAATGTCGTCCAAAAAGATCAACACAATGATTCGTAAACTTCTCTAGATGGCCAAATGGATGAACACGATAAAGCATTATAATGCAAAAGTATTTTATAAATATAAATACTATAAAAGCTATTAATCCTCTATGTCTGAACCATCGTTGAATGGAATCGGTACTTATCACAATAGGTAAATAAGAAACGGTCCTATCAAAATTTTCACAGATATTTAAATTTTATCTGCCTGTAGACAAAGGCAAACAAAGTAAATTTAAATGTGACAAAAATACAGAAACGAGACATAACACACAAAAAGAAAAAAACATCAGTTACCGCCTTGGAACGGTCAGTCGGCAAAAGGGCCGACTGGGGTGCTTAAACCTGGTTTGTGGAGCGCTCCAACCTCGCACATCCTAAAGGTGTTTCTATCAAACAAACAGTGTAAAAAATATCTCGTCAAAGTGAAACAACTGACAGTTAGCACCTGCATCGGGAGTTAAAACAGATACATTGAACTTATATACATACATAATAACTAGTAATAAAATAAACTATCAACATATGTACAGTATATACAGTAGATAAAGCCTCGGCAACCTAAAAATTCCAAATAAAAGAGAAGTTTCAAATAAACTAAAACAGTACAAACGCTGATATATAATAAGAACAATATAATGACGTCATACAATGTCCATGATGTCATATACCAAAAGTGTCAACAGTGAAATGTAAAAACAAACGAAATAAATCATCGAATTTTAGAATACAACCAAAAAATAAAATGTCGTATTGTTAAAGAGTTAATACGTTTAAAAAAAAAACATAGCCGAGGATTTATCCGCAGTTCGCATATTATATATAATAAAGGTACCAAAAATCCCGATGTTATACTTACTGTGCAATCTCACGTAAAGCGTATGGAGACTGCTCAAGTTGTTCCACTTATATAGGGCACGACCGGTGAGATGAAGCGACAATACATCCAACAGTGCCTGTCCAAGTATGGCTTTATGTCACTGTTGTCATACAGTCTCAACGACCTGTCCGGTCATCGTGTAATTTAAACGCAATGCAAGTTCTTGACTGTAAAAGCGTCAATTGCAAGCAATGCAGTGAAACGAAGGATTCCCGGGTTGTAACCGTCTTCAATACATTTTCTGATAAGTTTTGTAAAGTGGTCAGAAAAGTTGTTGAGACCCTTGATTTTCTTTAGCTTGTATAAAACATTTTCATAAAATGCATGATGGCTTATGCCTTTCTGCATAAGTGTTTTCATACTGCTATTATATTTAGAAGCAATAAAACCATTGCGGTGCAAAAAATTTCGAAAACGTCTTTCTTAATTTATGAAAACGAAAGCCTTGCTGTAACAATTTAAATGAAATAAACCGGTTTCTAGCATTGAAATCTTCTAGTTTAGTACAAACTCGTGCAAACCTTGTAAGTTGTGATATGTAAATACCATAGGAGGTAGCACGAGGTGAACCACCATCAAGGTATGGATAATTCACAATACTAAAGTTGATATCATCTCTTTTGTCATAGATTTTACTAGAGACGTTGACATTGGAAATAGCGATCTCAATGTCTAGAAATGCATCATTTGAATGTCAGTTTTTTGCATTATTAAGGGTAAGTTCTGGACGGTAAATCAGATGGATCATTTGAGAAAAGAAAGGATAATCTATAGTTAGAATATTGTCAAGATAGCGTGACGTTAAATTGAAAACCTCTATAATTTGGCTTTGGTTAGAAGGGGATAAAGTTAACATGAAATCACGTTCAAAGCAGTATAAAAACAAATCTGCAATTAATAGTGCACAGTTGGTTCCCATAGGAATACCAATTACTTGTCTAATTAAAGTGTCACCGCATTTTATGTAAATATTGTCTAGAAAACGTAGAGCTTCACAAGATTCTGCTTTCTTATGGAGCCTCGAAGGTTTGACACTGACATTTGTCTGGGTTCTTCCTCCTTACCTTAAAGCGAGACGTCGTCATAATAACCATAATTGCTGCGATGGATGCGACGTATGTAAAATCAAATACAAAACGCCAAAACAAGAGTTACTCACCCCGAATGCGAAGTTGTGGTCGCTGTATGATTTTCCAAAGACGAACTTGCTGCCCACTGAACTTACATCGAGGAACTCTGTGAGCCTGTCCCCGGTCCATTCAATGGAATAGGCTCCAAAAGAGGTCTTCAGGATTAGCAAGGCCATGAAGAATTGAAGGGTCATACCCCAGTAAACAGTGTGCCAGTTGATCTGGGATAGACAAACATAGGATTGTAGTTATAACCTGACCCCCATACCCCGGTACACAGTGTGTCAGTTGATCTGGGATAGACAAACATAGGATTGTAGTTATAACTTGACCAGATACTCCGGTACACAGTGTGCCGGTTGATCTGGGATAGACAAACATAGGATTGTAGTTATAACCTGACCCCCATACCCCGGTACACAGTGTGCCAGTTGATCTGAGATAGACAAACATAAGATTGTAGTTATAACCTGACCCCCATACCCCGGTACACAGTGTGCCAGTTGATCTGGGATACACAGACATAGAAATGCAGTTATTACCTGACCACCATACCCACAGTACAAAGTGTGCCAGTTGATCTGGGATAGACAATCATAGAAATGTAGTTATAACTTTACACCATTGCCCAGTACACAGTGTGCTAGTTGATGTGGTATAGACAAACATAGGATTGAAGTTATAACTTGTGTTCCTGCTACTCTGTTTCAGTGGTTGTCCAAGACTTATAGTCTATATCTCACTTCACTAATAATAGGTGGAAGCCGAATTACGGATAGTAACTATATAACTGGTGTGCATATAGAAACAATAAAAACACAACGAGCGTGAATGTACACAATTTACCCTCTTTCTATTGTTGGAGTACAGGAAGAGAAGGAGTGGAAAGACTGCCAGCCCAATCAGAGATTGGAGATTTTCGGGCTTCTTCATTGCAACGTTCAGTACCACATACACCACCATAAATCCAGAGGAACCGAGGTATAACACCCTGAAAATAGAAGCAGCGCATATTGAGGCTTATCCTGATCGTAGTAGCCGTCGTAGTCGTTTTTTTTCGTCATCATTAGCGTCAGCAGCAACAGAAACAGCATTATTAACTATAGCAACAGTATTACACCATTACTTACCATCTTGTCACCTTCCCGGACCTTCCTGCTGTGAGCCTCAATAAGGCCCTTAACAAGGTTTCCCAGAAGGACGTGTATCCCTCTATAGTTTTCAAGGCTCGATTCACCAACAGAAGCACCCCTACCGCCGTCATCGCCAACAGGCGCCATTTTCCTTCCGACCAGGGCTGATCTTGTGCATGCAACATGGCCGCCACAAAATATACACAGTATGCCACGAGCAAGGTTCCCTTCACAATCCTCCCAATGGTGTGTTTGTACCGCTGGATGAACGGCAACATCTTGCCTTTCTCGTTGTTTTCCTCTTCCAGAGACGCCAGACACTCATTGCTTATTACTGTCTCGTCAGGCGTGCAAGACGGTCTGATCTTCTCTGCGTCGGCAACTTTGCCGTTTGACTCCTGCAGTTCCATTGTCAATTGTTCTCAGAAGGTAGTATAGCTTTTTGTTGGTTTTAGCTGAGCTAAAGGCGTTTTTGCATGGTTTCTACAACATGTTTCTGGAATGGAATTGTTAAATTTTTAAATGAAGCGGTCAATATTCTTTGGTTTTACGTTCAACAATATATTCAACAATATCCAAAATAATTCTTTAAAGTTATTCTCAACACAAACTGTGAATAAACATTATTTTACTGAGACATTTCTTAAGCACCATTAAATATCTACACGATCCAAATCAGCTACTATCAGAGCATTGTCGTTTTATTTTAACGTAAAATTCCTGATGCTCCGTGACGCGGCTAATGCACATACAACCCTATTTACCATGTAAAAGCATACATTCTAACCCCATTAAAGAAAAATCCCAAGCAATCACATTTTCATAAAAGTATTCATATATGAGATATGACACACTTCAAGTCAAATGTTTACCTACTGTATGTCGGCCACCTTCATTATACGACAGCACAACGTGATAGTCTTGTATTAAAGTCGTACTAACTCACGAGATTTTTAATACACAACAATTCAAAACAAAATTTATATGGCGAAGAAGACTGACCACAATAATAACAGAGTTTGACCACTTTTTGGCCCGACTTTATTTCAGCTTTGCTGAAAGCACCGGTATGAAACCCATCAACAACAGGACATGTGTAATGCGATAATATATATGTATAAATTGTGCCAATTGCAATGCTTAATACAGTTACTTGCATGTACCAAGACTCAATAGCTCAGACGGTTGAGAAGTAGGCTGCCATTAAAGAACTACTCTTACAATAAAACGAGTATTTTTGTGTTTTGCATTTATTATATTTTTACTATTTTTTCTTTATTCCCGTTTTACCAGCCAACATGTTTACAGCTCCTAAAATCGTCCACACATATGTTCTGTAATATTACCCTTTAGCAACAATCAAGAGAGTTGTTACGACTTTAAGAACTTATATTTACTATGCGCAAGCATGGTGAAGCATGCCGATGCATACTCATATAAAGTCTTCAGTAACAGGATTATTTTTGTAGGCAGGTTTAACCCGGGTTTATTAAATTTCTATATTTTGTTAGGATATATAACAAAAATAATCAAGGTGTATAGATTGCAATAATTATTTTACATGAATATCGATCTTTCAAACAATACAAAATGCAAATATTAAGAAAGCATAGCGATTGAGACAGAGGGGACATAGAGAGAAAGAGAGAGAAGGGGGGGAGAGAGAGAGAGGAGAGAGAGAGAGAAAAGAAAGAGGGAGAGAGAGGATGGCTAATAGCTCCTGAGTGTCTTAAATAGAGTTAATAATATCGTTAAGTTCCCGACAAGAGTAACACAAAAACCCTTTAAATGGGAAAGTGGAAAAGAAAACGTGACGCTTCTTCATTGCAAGCATACGTACATTTAAAATAAGCATTTAACAGAGGTCAGCCAAGTAAACGGTGTCATAAGATATTTTGAAAAGAAATGAACTTACACAGACTGATATATCTTCCAGTTTAACGACCGGTACACGCGATGTGTTTCAGAAACAAACGTTTTGATGGATAGATGTCTCCATGTATCGTTAGATCTACACGCGGAATGATAAATTTTCACTTTAGTAAGTAGAGGAATAAGGAAAACTTGTTTCAATTATGCTTGGATAAATTGCATACACTGTTTAAACATTTTCAGCTTCATCTGCCGAATAGTATATGTTAAACATGCTGAATCGATCCTAATGATTACAGTCACGGAGCTGAAACCCCAACTCCTGTCAAACTGCACTTGTTAATAAACATACCTTCAATCATTGTTATTATGTAACAACTGTATGCAACGATAACAATACATGTGCATATTATATAAATATGACTTGTCTTTCTGAAGCAAAGGGTTCACATCCGGATCATTCGGCTTCATACCTCAGTTTCATCACTTCATGCTAGTGAACGTATCACTCAGTATAATTTATACTTAAACATGAACTATCAAGGCGAGGTAAGTTCAGAGGCCACCCACGTACCTAAAGGTACTGCATTACTTTGAACCATTAAAGGTGGAACCAACAATTATTAACAAAATGTTTTGCCTTCAAAATAGTGTTCATTGGTGCTTTAGATCTGTGTGAACAGTAAAGCATAATCGTGCACTCTTTATTGCAAACGGGTATTTCCTGCCTGGGCCACGCTGCATAGATTGATAATTAAGAAAGTCCGTTTTTAGATAATGTTATATCGTCATCTGCGTAATCCACTCTGGCGTCAATATCTATTTTAGCAGAGATTGCTATCGTGCTTATTTATAGACTGGAAAAAAGTGAACATTTAAGATGCTTTTTGTCGTACTATATAATTTCAAACAATATGGGTATATATTTAACATAAATTTAGCAAAACTGTTGGAAAATATTGTAACATGCATTTGAAATAGGCAAACTATCGGATACCTTTAGAGTCTTAAAACCTTATACTTTTTTTCCTTATTTGTACACGAGAGCCGTTAGCAAATTGTACACATTTAACAAACCAAAACATAAAAGCATATTTATTGAGTCCTGAAAATACACAAATTAGTAATAAATGCGATTTGATGTGAATTGATGTTTACTATAAATAAGTTTCTTATATTACCAAAAATAAGTAAAAGAAAATAGCACCAATTAGCATCAAACATTGTTCGTCTAGCGTGTATCATATTGAAACAAGACTTGGTGTACTGATAATTAACCCTTTTATTCATAGTTCATCTATAATTTAGAAAATTCACCTGACTTTGTTGTTTTTCTTTATACAGATAAAAGGATTTTAATAAAAGTATGTTCAACTTGTAATAATAGATTAAAGGCTGAACCAGTCTAGACATAAACCCTTAGTCATGCAGATTCTGTTACTGATTGTGAATGGTTTGTAAAGGAGTAAAATGGTGTACACGTGCAGGAAAGGGTTAAGTAGCAATATACTAGACCTTCATGATATTTTAATGGGTTTTTTTACAGTTTGAAAGCGTCTCTTAGAGACTGCAAAACTACTCTTTTAACAACAACACGTCCTTTCATACAGCATCGAAAGTATTTAAAGATAAACACCCAAACCTTGATCCTTCTTTTACAAATGTGGCTAAAGTTAAAGCATTTATAGCTGCGACATCTGGACTATATTTGCTATAATACTTGTAATAAGCAGAATGTTTGATGAATTAATCTGATGGCTCCACAAATGGGGGTCGCTTGCATAATTAATTCTATCGACATTTCTACATAGCCTGATCTATGTACCACAATGTTCTAATTAAGTTATAATGATCTGATGGGATCTGTGAGGGAAAATTGTTTAAATTCACATGCACTTCGTGCTTTACAGGTTCTGTTCTTCAAAAAAAGCGATTTGTGTAGCTTGTAGTGTATTTTTTTTTTTCCTATAAACTTTTATTTATCGATTTCCATCTGTGACGTATCAGGGCCCCATAGTAGAACGAAACATAAACGATTACATTTTTTTTAGTAAAAGATACATTTTACAATCTAACAGCAGTCTAGCATAAGCACCTCCTCTCCCTACTCTCACAAGCTAATCTAAATATTCTCGCCTCCCTTTCGCCAAGCAGCCCTAATAAATTATATACCCTGAACTAATTGCACATTTGCACTAAGCATGCATACATTTTCTTACAATCGTGCCATTCATACGGTACACCGTTTCACGATTCCTGCCTGTGTTTTGACGTATGATCAATCATGGGCCGAATCGTGCCTCTTTACTAGTTACGCTGGTGTCCAGGTTTTAAAGGTGTGCAGTCCAGTTTGCCAATTGTCTGATATTTAGCTCTGTTAGTTTTGAATTTAGCCCGGTAAATTTATAATTTGTAAATTAAATCATAAAAAAACATGTTTGCGTGTTATATAAAACAGCTATTTTCTAGTTGCATTGTACGCATCATTTATGTATGTGTCAGTGTGTTTCGACATTTTTGTCACCTTATTTAATTTCAAGTTGGACAGAACAACGTTGAGATATTACCCTCTGTCTCATGTTCATAATGTGGTTTGTAACTCTTTCTTGCCAGTAGTTTCGAGTTATCCGCAAAGCTACGTAGAGAGACTGACTATTCACGTCAAATTCTCGCAGTTCGAATTTCTATCTAGAGATATTAGCTCAAGATGGTTCGACATCAACCAACCCCTTTAACTTATACCATACTGTAATCTTAGTTTTTGCTTAATACGAAGTATCAACTTTGTGGCCAATCTTTAAATGCGTCCCTTAGTTGTATAGTTACAGAACCATTTCAGGAGAGGCTGGTGAACACCACCACGATAACATACTCAGCATTTTATATTTGTTGCGATGTACCTAAATCATTTGTGTCGGAAGGTAAACACATGACTGGAGACATATCCTCAAATAATACAGTTGCTCAATGCATGTTAAAATATTCAGGGGTTTTATATACATAGACTCCGTCTGCTAAACTAGTGATACAAAGGTTATGTTAAAATAGAACATCGACTATCAGAAGGCATGTATGAACACATATTTGTGTAAATTGGTACTATAGAAATTATTCCACTGAGTATCAGAAACCATGACAATAGATATGATGGGACGATAAAAAAAGGTTTGCATATTTGTATGGACCTAAACATTTTCAGAGATTGTTGCGTTGATAATGTGTCGTTAAACTTTACGCAGTATCACATAAAAATACAATAAAAGGAGCAACAAAAACACGAGGGGTTGTATGACATATATCGTCGATTTCTATGTATTTACTAAAAAAGTTCTTTTCATACCTCACAAAACTAACATAAATGTATCTGCAATATACCAAAAGGACTTCTTGGCGTCCGTGCTTGAAGAGCGGCGCCATTTATTGAATGCGATAGAAATTTGGCAAAGGGGTATGTTTATAGTGTTCATGTCATTCGTCACTCCTCGGCGGTATCCCAACAAGTCTATACAGATTTATACCACTTCAACATTTTATACCACTCGTTGTCGTTCTTCACATAGCGTATTGTCTGTTTGGACGCGCTTTGATGCTTTGTATAAATGCTTTCTTGTATATTAACAGCGTACACTGACCAGGCGGATAGTCATAGTATCCAATGCCTTATGGTGAATCGGCTTGCGTATCGGCCGGGTCAAACCAAAGACTTTAAAGTTGGTAGAAGTGGCTTCCCTCCTAACGCTCAGGGCTAAGGGCAGGGCTGGAAAAATTTTCTTTTTCATGACTAGTCCCGGACTAGTAACCAGGACAAAGATGACTTGTCCGAAAATGTGCATCATTTTCAATAAATGGACACTAATTTGTCATATATATAACAAACAAAGTATAAACAATTTTTTTTGTTTTATTTTTGTCTGTAAAACAGCATATAATCTAACACAAAAGTAAAGAATAAATTAGTTACAACTGATTAAAAAGCTCTTGCAATGTCCTGATTTTATAAAGAAAATACATTACGTGTAAGTTGTTTTTGTAACAATGTCAAATTTTAATCATCCTGACCCCGACACGTAAATGTTGGGCCAATACACTTGTACACTTTATGTTACTCACTTATACAACTACTTTGTCTCCATAACATATTTACAGTATTCTGCCAGCTTGTGACTTTGATTGTTGATTTTCATTCAAAGTGTAAGAGTTCGTGTTTCCAAATGTAAAATATTTCAAGAGTGACATGGCTGCATATTTTACTACTGCGCTGTGCACAGACTTGACGATGGATTAAAATTAAAATCATCTATCTATCTATCTATAGCTAGTTTATTTAAGGGTCAGCACATACATTCGTATTTTATCGTGACCCCGTCATACTGCCCTAGTATGACTTAAAGATAGTTTGACCAATGTGCCTAAAGGTGGGCTCCTATCAGGTATCCAATTTCGGTTACCTACTTATATAGCTAATAAGCTTAGAAAGGTTTGGTGTTTTCGTGGTTTTTTTTTGTCCTATTTTAAGGTGAGTGATTTTGAGTTTGTGAATTTCACTGCCTAACTTATTGCCCTAATCTCACCTTATGGTTATATTGCACAGGACCCTTTTTTCACCCCTAATGTGGGGTGTCAATTTCTGTTGGCTTTTGTTGTTATAAGGATTGGTTACTAGGTTGACATCTTCCAACTTATTGAAACGAAATTGTCATCGGAAGGGGTCATCCCATATCCATTTCCTTTTTTTTGTCATTTACTATGGGTGGGGTAAAGTTTTAATTGTTTGAGGGTCCTGTGCTTGTTTAACCGAGCTATCATGTCTGGACGACCGAGGCCCGACCGCCCCTTAACCATTCACCTTATAGTACATGTATGTACATACAAGGAGAAAGTCCTCGGCTATGGCAGGAAAGAGAGTAAAACGTTCATGTTGACTTAGGGAGGTTTTTTGTATATTATGAACGTTTTACTCTATGCTGGAAAAAAATACATGGATTAGATAATACAATGATATAGTTAGTGTATTTACATCCAGTGGGGATTTTTATTTTTGTATATTTTTTTTCCCACTGTTAATGTTAGTTGCAATAACAAGGTTGTGCAGGGGAGGGGGCGGTGCAGTTTTTCTTTTTTATTTACACTTATTGTTACCTGATTTCCCCTACTTCTTATTGTCGGTGCGCATGCGCCTCCGCCCTTGAGGGGGGGGGGGGGGTACCGACTCTTGGCTATCTTTTTGTTCTTAAGCGGGTGCCTTTGTTTTTACGGGGCCCTTTAGGGGCCACCGTTTATTCAGCGACCCTTATTCTAGTTATATATGGTCCAGTGGTTAAAAGTTTCCTTTTGTTCGGTGGGTTCATTGGGTGCCTTTGTTTTTACGGGGTCTTTAGGAGTCCACCGTTTATTCAGCTATCCTCCACCTACTGTTTTAATTATTGAGTTTTTACCTTAACCGTCCTATTTGTTCGGTGGGTTCACTGGGTGCCTTTGTTTTTACGGGGTCTTTAGGAGTCCACCGTTTATTCAGCTACCATCCACCTACTGGTTTTTAAAGCTTCTTTTCTACCATAACCTACAGTTCATGTCTAGATGTCGTTGATGTAGTCAATTTCCTCCAAGTAATTAAACAATGCTCTTTTAATCCTATCTGCTATTGAATTTGGTGGAAATAGTAAGGTATTGGTGTCAATGTTTGTTAGCCCTAATTCTATGAGCATTGTTTTTTCTAATCTTATACGGGCTGTGGTGTGTTGCTTGCATATAAATATGATATGATGGAATGATTCTGTTTGGTTACAGTGCGGGCAGTTTCTAGGTTTGTATTTATTCTCAGCTCCAAGATAGCTGGCTCCTAGTCTTAACCTGGTGTAGATTTTGTCATAGTAATTATTGTTATGGTGTATCTTTATGTTTGTGTTTCTGTTACCATATGAATAGTTTTGTGATCGTTTGTATTCATCAAACCTTTTTTCTGCTTTAAGTGTGTAGTGGTTCTTTATCGAGCTGTAGGCTTCTTTTACGCTAATACCCAGCTTTGTGGGCATTCCAGTCGTTGAGGCCTCCTTCGCTAGTTGGTCGGCGGCTTCATTGCCTGTTATTCCCACATGGCTGGGTATCCATTTTAAAGTTACATTGGTATTGTTTCGTTGCTTTATTATTGTATTTGTCCTGTAAATATCTCTAATTATGTCGGGTCTGTTTTTGTTATCTACTGACTGTATTGCTTGTAATGCACTGAGCGAATCTGTGTACAGGTATATGTGTTGATTACTTAGTTGACTGATATTTACCCATGAAAGTGCCACTTTAATGGCAAAAAGTTCACAGGTAAATATGGAATGTCTTCCATCTAACTTGATTTTTGATTGTTTAATTGGTCTGTTATTATAGTAGATACTTATTCCTGCACCTGTTGTATTTTTAATTGGGTCTTTACTGCCATCAGTATATATGCATATGTTAGCTGATGATGATTGAATAAAGTTTTCTGCGATCGTTCTGATTGTGGTAGGGTCGTCTTTTTTGCTAATTATCTTAGCTAGATTTGTGTCTATATTGATGGGGGTTATACCCACCAAATTAGAGTTGACCGGGGGTGATAATTGGTCTACAGACAGTCCTATTTCTTTTAATAAGGTATGTATTTTTTGTGTATATGGTTTGTTGACCCTTTTTAACCATGCTCCTATGCGTGGGTACGTTTCTTTATTCGTTGATAGTGTATTCCCTAGTCTGCTTGCACGTACCCAATATTTTAAGCTACATATGTTTATTTGGTCAATTATTGAGAATTCTCCAATCTCTGCATGTATTGCTTCTGTGCGGGCATAATTAGGGGCGCCTAATATGACTTTAATTACTTTATTTTGGAGAATTTGTAATTTATCGAGATGTGCTTTATGTGCGGAGCCAAACGCTACCATTCCATATTGTATTTTAGACTTAATTAATGCTCTATACAGTGTAGCTAGACATTTCTTGTTTGCCCCCCCAGTTCTTACCTTTTATGGATCGTATCACGTTGATGTCTTTCTCACATTTTCCAATTAATGTGTTGATGTGATCCTTCCACGTTAGGTGTTTGTCAAAGATAAGTCCCAGGAAGGTTATATTGTCGCTGTATTCGAGTGTTTTATTGCATAATGTCAGTTTCTGCATATCATCTACTATAGAATTCCCATGTCTTAATATGATAGTCTGGGTTTTGTTTGGGTTAATTAAGAAGCCAAAGTTAAGAGCCCATTTTTCTATATCAAACAGTGCTTTTTGTATTTTTTGAACCCCTTGTTTAGGATTGTTACTTGTCACCCAGACAGCGCTGTCATCTACGGAATTGCGATATTTTAATTGTATTAGTTGATTTAAGGTATTTATTTTTCCTGTTGTGTTTGTTGATTACATCATTTAATGAATTCATGAACAGAGTGAACAAGATTGGCGATAGTACACTGCCTTGTGGGCATCCATTTTCGGTGGTATGAGTGGAAGATGATTTGCCTTCATATCTTACTTTAATTTTTCGTGTTTTTAGGAATGCCGAAAGCCATTTTAACATAATCATCTTCAATCTCGAACCAAGATATACCTTATACCCACCTTAATTGGCATCGAGTATTGTTTAATTGGGCTATTATATTCAGATATGACAATGAAAGTAAGATCATCAAACTGAGACTTACCTGGCTCTAATCCCTTTACTCTTCGCGTGCCGAGTTTAATAAGTTCGCGAATCAATTATCACTTATCACATGTACTTCAATATGCAGTATTAATGCCGTTATTTGTCACCTACACATTGATTGGCCGATCATATTAAGCGTTCATGTATCGCGCGTCGTGATTGGCTGTTTTGGGATGCGTTTGAATTGTCTATGCGAAGCCATTACGTGGTGTTGATAAAACGCCCCAGGCGATAGCTTGATTGGTTGCATCGCTAATTAGGTACCACTGTGTATTGTCACTTGTCCTGCCGTCTTAAAGGCATCTCAAAACCCTTATATAAGTGACCCCCCCCCCCCAATTTATTGCCCCACCCAGCATGTGAGGGCATCTGTTTTCTGATAAGCCAGGCTGCCACAGTCTGTAACGATGTGTCTGTCACACAGGTATTGTTCCAAGATCCAAGTGTATACGTATGCTATATCTGGGGGTTGAACATATATATATATATATATATATCTTTATTTGTTTTCTTTCTTATTTTGTTGGTTGATTTTGTTATTTCTTATACATTTTGTTAATTCTTTCATTCTTTTAGTTCTCATATTTATTTTAAGTTATATTTTATTTTGATTTGTAAAATGTAACGAAACGTTTCTAACAAAAGCAATTTAAAAAGTTATTCATTGTCAGAATAATGTCCTTCAGACTCATTTTAAGTCATTTTGAATACTAAAACTTGTATCTCTCATGTATTTTCAAAATCAAATATTTAACTATGAAATAAATACATAATCTTGCAGTTACAAAATTGACACCTAGTAATTAATGCAATAAAGAATTTGTATGAGATCAAATAGTAAACAACCCACATTATCACTAACAATTTGTGTGGCTTTGTTTAAAACTAGCCTACTGTCTCACATTCATACTAGCAGGTAATTTAGTTTTGCATTAACCCATCAGAGGTTTTACTGTGACAGATTAGTACTATGCTGGCTTAAGACTCCCTGCAGTGATGACCAGCAATTAGCAGGTCTGGTCATAGCATGTGGGGCCTGGCTCAGTGGAATACCACATTCCTTTCGAGATGCCTTTAATGACTAGCCCGGGACTAATTTAATGACCAGTGGTCAGTAGCCCGAAACTACATGTTGACTAGTCCGGGACGTCGGGCTAGCGTATCTTTCCAGCCCTGAAGGGGACAGCATTACGCCTGACTCGTCGGTTTCAGTATAATGGACCGGCCGGGTTCAGTCCCTGTCCCTGGGCACCTCATAAGATGCAACAAAGGGCAAGGCGAATCACGTGACCATAGACAATGAAGCAAGATGCTACAAACGGCAAGGTGAATCACGTGACCATAGACAATGAAGCAAGATGCTACAAAAGGCAAGGTGAATCACGTGACAATAGACAATGAAGCAAGATGCTACAAAAGGCAAGGTTAATCACGCGACCATAGACAATGAAGCAAGATGCTACAAAAGGCAAGGTGAATCACGTGAGCATAGACAATGATGCAAGATGCTACAAAGGGCAAGGCGAATCACGTGACCATAGGCAATAAAGCAAGATGCTACAAAAGGCAAGGCGAATCACGTGACCATAGACAATGAAGCAAGATGCTACAAAGGGCAAGGCGAATCACGTGACCATAGACAATGAAGCAAGATGCTACAAAAGGCAAGGTGAATCACGTGACCATAGACAATGAAGCAATATGCTACAAAAGGCAAGGCGAATCACGTGACCATAGACAATGAAGCAAGATGCATACAAAAGGCAAGGTGAATCACGTGACCATAGACAATGAAGCAAGATGCTACAAAAGGCAAGGCGAATCACGTGACCATAGACAATGAAGCATGATGCTACAAAATGCAAGACGAATCACGTGACCATAGACAATGAAGCAAGATGCTACAAAAGGCAAGGCGAATCACGTGACCATAGACAATGAAGCAAGCTGCTACAAAAGGCAAGGCGAATCACGTGACCATAGACAATGAAGCAAGATGCTACAAAAGGTAAGGCGAATCACGTTACCATAGACAATGAAGCATGATGCTACAAAAGGCAAGGCGAATCAAGTGACCATAGACAATGAAGCAAGATGCTACAAAAGGCAAGGCGAATCACGTGACCGTAGGCAATGAAGCAAGGTGCTACTAAAGGCAAGGTGAATCACGTGACCATAGACAATGAAGCAAGATGCTACAAAAGGCAAGGTGAATCACGTGACCATAGACAATGAAGCAAGATGCTACAAAGGGCAAGGCGAATCACGTGACCATAGACAATGATGCAAGATGCTACAAAGGACAAGGTGAATCACGTGACCATAGACAATGAAGCAAGATGCTACAAAAGGCAAGGTGAATCACGTGACCATAGACAATGAAGCAAGATGCTACAAAAGGCAAGGCGAATCACGTGACCATAGGCAATAAAGCAAGATGCTACTAAAGGCAAGGTGAATCACGAGATTATAGACAAAGAAGCAAGATGCTACAAAAGGCAGGGTAATTCACGTGACCAAAGGAAATAATGACAAAAGCATAACTTAAGGATAGCAATAAACTCACAAAATACAATTAGTGAAAAGCATGAAATACAAGACGACTTTTAGGTTCAAAATCTACCAAGTACACGAATGTATCAATTTATTAAGCTAGACTTAAACCTCAACTATTCGTTGCTGTAGTTTAAAAAGGGATGTAACCCCTTTCTTTATCTTGTCATCGCCTTGATCACTTCGGCACTTTCCGCCGCTTTCCCGAAAAACTCTTTTTTATCTCTTAGATTTGGTCGAAGTGTTCCGAGTGTCCTGTTATATGACACGTGCATGTACTCGTATATACTTCATACCCTGATTGTTACGATAGGAATATTATCTGTCATTATGGACATATTTATATGGACTTGACCCACAGTTCATAAAGGGAATGTTTGTTGATATCTTGGAACCGACAGTAAGGTATTTACAGTTTTGTTTTTATGATAAAACGTGATTAGAGACCTCTTAAATAACTGTAAATTCTAAAAAAAAATAACACTGGCATTTGACTGAACTTATTCAGTTATATTATGTTAAAACATATCGTTTTGGCCTGAAATCGAAATATCCTGGAAAAAGAACCTTAACATATCATTTTTAACTTCACTAGGATAGGTTGCTACAGAGAAAGGTACACTGTTTCATAACATTGCCCCGGACAGTACTTGTCGTTTTATTTCATTCATTAAGTGGTTACGTTATTATCTTATACTTAAATAATGCACACGTTCGTTCCAACAGTTTCCGGTACAAATCTCTTGCGTGATGCCATATACACCAAATGTTAGCAGCAGTGGCGTAGTAACATCCCTGGATATTCTGTTCAAATTAGTGGGTCGCCGTTCTTTTATTTATTTCTTTATGGTTTTGGAAATGTCTATGAGGTGACGTCAAAGCTTTGAGAAACGATATTATTTTAGCTGTTATGTTTATGCTATTTCAGCAGTAAAATGACCAATATAATATTGTTATATATCTATTATGGTGTTTGGTTTCTTTTGTTTCTAACAACAAGTACTACTACTTAAAAGCTGATCAATAAACGTAAGAACTGTGACAAAACCACAATTAAAACCTTACAAATAACAATTGTTGATTCCTATTTATATTACATGACGGCACTAATTCGTATGCAAGGGCAGACTGCACTAATTATCATCACAGACTTGCACCGAAATACTTTAAAGGATGTGTAAAATTTCTTCCTTCATTCAAGTTTTGTTCGGATTTAAACTGTTTTGTTTTATTTTTTGTGGTTACTTTGTATTTAGTGCATATGCACTTAATAAAGAAATGGTCTGACAGTTCGCGATTGGTACTCAAGCTAATTCCCACGCATATTGTACCGTAGTTGAGTTTTTTCTATCCGTCTAGCATAACCTTAGTGTGACCTCAGTCAAACGGTGCTGATGTTAAATGTGACAAATATGAATTTAGATACCTTGTTCAATTTGTTTCTCCTTAAAATGGATGTTCTATGCGTTTCGAAAACATTTTCTTTCGTTAAGTGTTCTGTTAACAGCATTTTGTTTTACATGGTTTTCTGGCGACTTTGATACTCTGCATCAACTTTTTCTTGTATGTTATTATAGTTGAATCTATATCATCCCGATGGAACAGCAGTCGGGAGCGAGGTTGGCTGGTAGGGTTGTGGTGTGTGTTTATATACACGCATGCTGCATGTCCCCTTCTGGCACTCAATATTATTTCCGAAACACTGTAGCCTTGTAGACCGTGTTATATCATCGAGGAGCACTGTAAACTGTGTTATATTATGATTACTGTAAAATAATTTAAAGATGGTCGAACTTATCCATTACGTATGTCCATTCATCTACTTCTAACAATATCCTTTGTAATGTACTTCCAGAAACAGATAGCCTAGCCTCTGTCTCCTCTAACAACCATGGGAGGAAAACCCGGATGCAGTTCTCTAGAGTTCCGGCATCTGCTGGTGCTGTCTAGCTCCTTTTGCCTTATCTTCACCTCGTACCTCGCCATTCAGAATTTGCAGAGCAGTCTCAACGACGAAGGTGGTCTTGGCATCATTTCCTTGTCAGCTATGTACGCCTGTATCATTATCTCCGGAATTCTCGCACCAGTCGTGATAAACGTCATTGGCGAAAAACGAGTTCTCGTTATCTCGTTTTTCTGTCATTGTATTTTCGTGGCGTCAAATTTTCAACCACGTTTTGAGACGTTATTACCGTCATCACTTCTACTCGGGGTTACCGCGGGCCCGATGTGGACATCACAATGTGTGTATCTCGCCGACAAAGCAGTTGACTATGCAAATCAAAACCAGTTAGACGAACATGCTACTTTGAGTAATTTCAATGGTATATTTTTCGCAATGTACGAAATCACACAAATCACAGGAAATCTGATTTCTTCGCTCGTTCTAAATCAGGGTACATACAATGACACGGAAGTGAATGTCACATTGTCTTGCGGGAAATGGGATTGCCCGGACATATCGTACAACACAACATCTAAAATAGAAAAGCCAGAACGAAACATAGTATATATCCTTATGAGCGTTTTTCTGGTTATTGACGTCATCGGCGTCTTGCTGACGGCGTTCCTGCTGCCACCACTACAGAGGCGCAAGGAATCAATAAAAGGCAACGTTAAACAGGCTTTGTTTACCTGTGGGAAAGGTTTATATAAAGATCTCAATCTTGTTCTGCTGATCCCACTGTTTATGTTCATGGCCATGGAACAGGCAGGTGCTGTTGACAGATTATACAAAGGTAAAGAAGTTTCAGTACCGAGTACCTACGCCATTAGTTTTACAAAACGACAAGAGATATTTAACTCATTAAAAATAAACAATAATGCAATCCGGACTCATTGAAGTTTCCCTAATGAAGTCTACTTTTCGCAAAATAGTTATTTAATATTTATCTTTGTATCAATACGTATTTTCAGCTAAGAAATAAAGTTTCGACTTTTATCACCAAAACAATTGCGGGAGAAATTATTCAACAATAACCGCCATGCAACCCGTGCATCACAGCACAGTCTTGAGCTAGAGTTTTGTCTTGCTCCAGGCGTACATCACCTGTCCCCTGGGAATACAGAACATCGGATATGTAATGATGACATACGGCTGTTCGACTACGACTTTCGCTCTTACTACCAGTCGCCTGGCAAGCGTGACAGGTATGTCACACTACGCACGCACCGAAACTCGGTTCAACGTTTTAGCCAGAATGGATGCAGAAATTAATATTTCCAAAGTATTGGCGCAATAAACATGAAAGGCTGTATTTGCAAAAAAACTAAGTTAGATTAAGTAAGCATGAATATAACATGTTAATGAAATCTTGGACAGAGACATTTAAGCGATCTTCCAAGCCTCATATAGGACGGTTCGACCCTTAATTCATAACGCCTTTAGACGGGATGTTCGTGCCATTTACTAAGGTATTTTTAAGATAGTTAGTAATAGATTTTATCACTTCGGACACCGAATGTAACATTCTTAATGAGACTACCCTTTTAGCAACCATTTTTCTTGTTTCTTGTTACAATAATTCTGAATGTTGTTTTTGCTTTTCTCAGGTCATCGATTCATGTTCTTCTGTGCGGGCACCGTGAACCTTGCCACGTTCGTCATTATGTGCGTCTGGTCCCCAGGGCCCTGATGACATCATCTACATTTTCCTCCTTCCCGCCTTATGGGGATCGGCTGAGGGCATATGGCAGGCACAGTCCAACGGTGCATTTATTGTTTAAACATTTTTAAAAAGCTTATGTTTTTGTAAATTAAGTGGATTATTAATTTCAAGAACAAATGCTCATGTTCAAAGGGCTATACAAATATTTTTCACACAATCTTGGTCTAGTCTCCATACAGCTTATAGTCTCTGGATACTTTTTAACTACTGAAGGGTAGATAAGTACCGTCAGTTGTATTTGGACGATCCTATCTTTCACTTGAAGGATTTTCAGCAGTTGGTATATGGAGGTACCATATGCATTTGGATTATTTTTCTTTTAAACTTAAATAATCAACAAACTTGGCGTTTATCACTTGAATCTAGATAAACAATTTTTATCTGAAAGAAAATTATTCTCAAATGACTTCCTGTTTTTTTATATATATTTCTTTTATATATATATCCTCAGCGTTGGTTGCTCACCTATTTCCGGACAAGACGGACGAAGCCTTTGCCACGTACCATGCCAGCAAGGCGACGGGTTTTACTATTACGTTTATCTACAGCTATTTTCTGTGTGTCTCCATCAAACTCGCCATCGCAATATCGCTGCTTATTGTCTCCATGGTTCTGTATGCCATTGTCGAGGTTAGAGTGGCTAGGAGAGACAAACAAAAGACGGCAGTGTAACGACAGGACTTTCCGGTGAAGACAAAATGAGTTGACGTGAACTTCATACCTGTTCTTCGCATTTTCAAGCAGACTGTAGTATTTTTTTATTGGCGACGCGCTGGAGTGCGACGCCAATATATGGAATGCTCACTGAAATTTTCACATGGGGTGAAGTCTGTTACGTTTATCATAACCCTGATAAAATACGGGTCATAATTCGGTACATGATGTTCTATTTATTTATTTATTTTAACATGTATTTGAATTAAGAAAGCTGCCGGACACCATCTCTAATTAAGTTTTAAAATGTACGTCACAATTTCTGTTAAATTTGTTTTAATCGTGTGCGTCACCTTTGGTGCTTCGCATCAACAGATTTCTTGTTGTCATCAGTGACGACAGTGTAATTGCTTCACACCAGATGCCGAACTAACAATTCAAGACTATGCATGTCTCTAGCTCGTCAAAAAGTGGTAGACGTATTTCTATGAAAGGATGTAAAACGAAAAAAAAAGTCACGCAGTTAAATCCCATAGCAACAGAATATTATCAAAGGTTTACATTAGTATATGCACAGTATTTAAATTAGATGCAAATATGATTATAAAATTAATTGAATTTCTTTCATATGCGCGTATGAATACAGCGTATGAATACAGCATCAAGTGAAACGTGGAAAAAGTAATGTAACAAGCATGCTAACGTGACCTATTCTCAAGTGGTTAAGTGGGTCAACCAATCTTGTTTTGCGACAATTAACCATCTGCTTGCAACTGTCCAGTAAAGTGGAAGTGGGGCTGTATAGTTTGAGAGGGGACTGTTCATATAATTATGCTGAAACAATGAATACAACAGAGCTCGCGACGCTTCTGTTTGTTTATAGTTGCTATTTATATCTATTATAAGGGTTATACATGGTAGTTTCGAGTTAAAAGTCGTAAGAAAAGGCAAAGAAACATTGCACGTGAAAAGAAAATAATCAGACGTTCATATCACTACATTGTATAATCCAAACTACTTGGCGGATTCTGTAAAATGGAAAGGGACTATGTTCCGGGTGGAAGTATATTTACATAGTGTTACAGGAAATAAGGTGACAGGGCAACGACATGGAAACAAAATAGCAAATCTCTCTCTCTCTCTCTCTCTGTCTCTCTCTCTCTCTCGCTCTGTAGTTTTTCGACAGGTACGTGCACACTTTCGTAAAATTTGTTGCTGAATGATTTATAGCAAACGTGGGTTACACAGTTATATTAGCCAGTATGAAATAGCATTTGGAGACTAAAATACCCCGATGTATAGATGAAATTCGAAACTTCATGGCGATATGCTGCAAATAAAAAAAAACAAAAAAAAAAAAAAACAACAAAAAAAAAAAACAACAAAAAAAAAAAACACGGCAAAACACGGCAAAACACTGTTTCTAAATGACACTTAGTATTATTTTTGCCGATTTCAAAATTGATACACTAACGTACGACCCGAAATACAGATATAGACATAATAATGGGAAGTATAAATGCGTCCATCTTTTGCTGCTGCTACTGAAAAGAGATGAAAAAATGATAACAATGTCAAAATGGCACTAACATGACAGGAAATGGATCTAGCTCATCGTAAGCATAATTACCACCACAAAACATTCGGTATTATCATATCATTGTTTATATAACGTTTATTGTAAGTTAGATCTGTTATCATTTTAATCTCTCCTTTATCTTTTCTTAATCAACTTGCTATTTATACAATATGGCTGTACATTGTATATGTGTACTTCTTTCCACAGATGGCAAAACATAAAACTGACCCTTCCTCAGATGGACTGTAGCCAGGCACGCCTTATAAGCGTGTCCTCGCTCAAACTAGGGAGAAACGTTTGAAAGTTAAGCGCATTTTGTGATCGGACGCATTTTGTGATCGCCTTTTCTAGTTGCTCAAAAGTGTCAGGTTTGTTTGACTTAATATAGAACGAATGAACATTTTTTATTGCATTATAGTGGATATTTAAAAAAAAAATCAGGCTCTGTCCTAAAAATAGAATTCGCGTTTTTTCAATTCGAGTTATTGCTTTAGCGGAAATAGGTCTAGAAACTGAATAAAATATCGGTACAAACTCAGTAAAAAAATGCAAATAATAAAATAATCGTTACCGTGCTAGAGCGCGGCGTCTATATCTAGTCGTTCATGGAAAAGACCCGTGGACGGCGCCATTTTGTTCTATAAACAAGTGAAGTGCGGCGCTTTCATGCATTTAATTTCGGTTATTACTCATCTTTACAGTGTAGTTTAAAATGTTGCTTCATCATTTTGTTACGACGATATATTATTTACAAGTCAAATGTTATGCTCTATTTTATTGTTTGTATTCGGAACTTTTCCCATGCGCCCACAGACAATTTGTTACTGCATATAATTTTAAAACCTGAACATTTAACGGCATTGTAAATCTGTTAATAACAATAAGGTTTTACTGTTTCTTGGTAAGTTTTTGTTTGGCAAAATATTGTTGAACGGGACTTTGACGGCGACCTTTGTTGCTTTTGGCATCGATGTTCTCTTGTAATAATAATAATTTCAAAATCAGCGGAATGAATGTCCGGGTAAAATAGTGCATGTCACTTTGTGCCAAGCGTCACATTTTTATATGTACAAGTCTGTTGTATCGTTTTGAAGGTTATATTGTGTGCATAATTTTCTGTTTACCAGTACTTAATGAGGCGCGTGTTCAGCGTCGTAATTGGAGTCTTTGCTTTTGTTATCAGTTACTTAGCAAAATATGACCATTATATCTATGGTGTAGTCTATTCTATCTTACAATTAATGTTGCACTAAATGGGACAATTGCTTAAAGTGTTAATATGTTTAATTAATAACTCTGTTAAAATGAACCAAATTGTGAGGTCAGCCATGTTTGAAGATTGCACTTGCCTACGACAGGGACATTAAACTGCCACCCTTTGTTTGTATTGCCATACCAGATGGCCATGTGAACATTGTCTAAATCTGAGTAAACGGAAGAAGAGATTCCGAAATTTGACTTTGACATCACATTTATTTTAACGTTAAGATTTACACAAGAAATGGTTAAAAAGGGGGGTTTTATGAAACCACACTTTGTTTATAGAAAGTCTTAAAGTGTATTATTCATATTTAGAAAATGAAACCCCAATTTTCTACAAAAAATTCTCTATTTGGTACATGAACGTAAAATGAAAATTAGCGTAGTTAGTATGCATGAAATGAACAAATCTACTTACACTAGATAAAATAGTAACTGATTAGCTCCCTTACATATGAATATTACAGATTCAATCGTTTATTGCTTTTGAAAACGTATGCAATAAGAAATACCCACCATATTCCTAACCTGGAGCAGGCCATCGTGAACACGAGGTAAAATCTGATTATCTGATTGGCTACGTGGTCTGTCAATCAAATACCTGAGGAAGGGTATTGTTTTTGTGTATTACTATATGATCTATGTTTATTAATAAAAAGTAAAGACTGTCATTTATTACGATATTTAATTTCCATAGTTGCCGAATTCAATAAATATATATAAAACTATATACACAAATAAAAATGCATTTACAATGGACGGTACAACAATATTATCACTGTTTAAACAACACAAAAACAACAATACAGCATAATGTCATAATAACTTTGGAAAGCACATTGTCTTACCATATCAGTAACTTTTAAATGTGTTATAGTGTTGGGGAAATCCAGAAAACATATTTGTTAAGAACATGCAGACATGATCCTAAAGATAAAAGAAGACAAACATGTAGGCAAAAAACAGCAACAACATAAATCTTGTTTGATGCAATATTCAAGATTATTTGTTAACTGTACCTAATATGTAATTTATAAAACTGATGTATGAGACTCTTTCATGAAGAATACAGTGGAACCCTTAGGATGAAACACAAACTCACCAACCTGTCTCATATGGCATTCACAACTATTTGCATAAGTTACATTAAACACAGTTCAGGCAAGGCACAGTCGTGAAAAAAATAATATCAATATCACAACAAAAAAGCAGTTACAATTTTGAAAACATTTTCTCAAACAACATCTAGGGAATGTATAATGGTACAAATGCTAGTAAGCAAAAACTTCTAGTATTTTATCTTGCTTGTATACTGTAAAGTTGGCTGAAAAAGCTGTAGTTGAAAGTAGACTATAACTTGTTATTATCTTGTCCCAGTTGTGTTTTAACAAAGTAACCTTGGTATAACACATCTGTTTGTTTTATTGATTTTATTGGAGATGTCGAGCTAAATGGTGGAGGAAGACCACATTCATATGTCTAGGTAGAACCAACAACATACTGTAGGTCAGTGGGGCAACCTCCCCACATGAAATTTCTGGCCCATGACCAGAAGACCAAAGCCCCGACGACAAGGGATTAAGGAGGAACAAGTCACTGACTCTTATCGTTCAGCCACCGGTGTAGGACAAAATGCCCCTAGAATAAAACCCTTCCAGTCATTTTGACATAATTTGACAGAATACTCCCAAATATAAAATTATGTATGTATTCTTTGTTTCTAATCTTTATTAAAAAGCCACATTCATAACCTATTTAGATAAACAGACCAAGGGCTGAGTTTTAAAAGGTAACTGAGATTAGGTTCTTCAGTCATATCAGGTTATGAAGTATGGCTGCTGACTATGGCTAAGTTCAGTAATTAGGACTCGCAAATATAAACAGATATTGAAAAAAGCCAAACTATTTTGTTGTTGGCTGCAACTACAACTCATAAAAATACTACATGTATATGGATAAGTTCTAAACAGTCTATATGTAATAACAACCTCATAAACAATTCATTCAGTCAAATGCAGTCCAAATCAAAAACAAAACAAATAAAAGTTCTATCTCAACTGCATAAAGACACATACTATAGCACTAGATTCCAAAGATTATGTAGACAGGGTGCATAACCTATATCATGCTTATTTTGTTAAAAAAAAACGTGCATATATTCTTATCATCTTTGTACATATACAAGCAAAGGAGTGTATACAAACTGCTAGATACACAGAAGCAAAAAGTGTAGATCCTGGACAGACAGGTCCCAGCAGTAATGATGCCCCCTCTTTGAAGTACTGTAGTCATTATTGATGATGACGCGAGGTCATTTCAACATTTCTGACTTTTAAGGTAAATACCAGAGTAATCCCAATCTTATGACTGACCAATACCTTAACAACTGAGCTTGATGTCCTAACCCAATTGTTTGGTATTTGTTGTGAACACAAAAGTGCACAAAGCTGAGGTGATGGCCATTTCATACTTATATGCAGAACAATAGATTGAGCAGTTCCTTACAAATCAGATAATAGCTTCAGCAATCTATTCCTACAAACCAGACCATAACTGCAGCAAATCCTCAACCTACAAATCAGATCATAACTTCAGCATTTTATTTTCAGAGTGAGTATGAAGCACTTCTATTTTATCTTTCATCTTTTGTTCACTTTCACTCTACTCTTGTACAACACTGTCAGCTAACTGAGGATCTCCAGCTTCAAACTGACATTCCATGTCTCGTTTCTTCCAAATGCTACAAAAACGTATGTTGTTAAACCTTGCATATCCTAAAATTTCCAACAATGTCTCAACAAAAATAAAGTTTAAAATGGTTTCATTTTCATTACCTTGCCAATGTGTTGCCTGTAAATCCTACTCAACACCAGTTCATATCATACCTGGCTAACCTAGGATATTCCAAGTATTACCTTTTAGCTGCAGTCTTTCACATTCTACAATACTTGTATATACTCTTTACTCTTAATAAACATCCCATGGGTCATCCTTACGCAACATAGCCCTACTATTTAATCCTAAACTTTATTAATTTAATAATGATATTAACTGACTATATTGGTCTATAATCACCACCATGGTCTGGTCACAAACAGGTAGCCAATGAAGAAGATGATGGATAAAGATACCATGCCAAACACATATTCCTGATTGTTGCTTGTATAACGACCAGTAAATGGGTAGAACAAGTTGTCCCAACATCTGTCACCTGGACATAACTCCACATCATCTTCGCTAGGAGTCTCGTAATATCTGAAAATAAAAGTAAATATCTATGGGTAAGTTTTATTTTCATTGTAAGTTTTAAAAAGGTGCAGTCTTAATTAATAGTATCTTTACAAAAAAATTTTTTTTATCATTTGAACTTCAGTGAAACAAATGTAGGATATTGATTTACATTTTAAATTATAGGTTTACAATGAAAGGATTTTCTTTGCATCATCACCGCATTTGCATTGATTTATAAATCTCACAAAGACATTTATGATATGGTTAACATAAAGGTCACAGTTATATTCACTGTCACATCTTCAATCTAAGTTCAAAACTGTAAATTGAAAAAAAGGGTTTTGCATATGTTTTTTGCTTATGCACATTTTAAAAAAGTTGTTTCAAATAAATGTTAGTATTTCTTTAATTTGATATTAATGTAGCTCTTTATGGCATGCTTTCACAGTAAATGCTGCCCTCACAAGCAAGCACCATCATCTAATGGCTGCAAGATGGCTTGTCTAATGTAAAACTGAGAAACAAACAACTATTTAAATGGTTCAGTAAGATGGCCAACTGGCAAAAAATCCAAGCAACATGTATGTACATACTTTGCAGGTGGCTCTTCAATCTGCGGAGGAATCTTAGTGAAGCGGACGGAGGTGGTGAGATAGAAGGGTTGAGTCTGGGTACCTGTGCAGGATGCAGAGGAACCACTCGGGCAGGAGACCGACCATGTTGTATGGCTGTAGCTATACAAGCATAAAACAAGAAAATACAGTTCCATAAAATATTGTAACAGACACTAACACTAAGTTCAAATTATATATATTTAAAAAAAATCATTTCACGTATTTACTAACTAGGTCTGACAAATAGTTATATATGAAAATTAACTTTATTCTATAGCTTGATCTTATACAAGGTCATGATATTTCATCAGGTCTTTACAGCTTCACTGACACCTGTTCACTATCACCCAAAAGATCAATATGATGGGCTTCTGGATTAGATACTACCTTATTTCAACAGAAGATCAATATGACTGGTTTCTGGATTAGATACTACCTTATTTCAACAGAAGATCAATATGACGTGTTTCTGGATCAGATACTATCTTATTTCAACAGAAGATCAATATGACGTGTTTCTGGATCAGATACTATCTTATTTCAACAGAAGATCAATATGACTGGTTTCTGGATTAGATACTACCTTAATTCAACAGAAGATCAATATGACTGGTTTCTGGATTAGATACTACCTTATTTCAACAGAAGATCAATATGACGTGTTTCTGGATCAGATACTACCTTATTTCAACAGAAGATCAATATGACTGGTTTCTGGATTAGATACTACCTTATTTCAACAGAAGATCAATATGACTGGTTTCTGGATTAGATACTACCTTATTTCAACAGAAGATCAATATGACTGGTTTCTGGATTAGATACTACCTTATTTCAACAGAAGATCAATATGACTGGTTTCTGGATTAGATATTACCTTATTTCAACAGAAGATCAATATGACTGGTTTCTGGATCAGATACTACCTTATTTCAACAGAAGATCAATATGACTGGTTTCTGGATCAGATACTACCTTATTTCAACAGAAGATCAATATGACTGGTTTCTGGATCAGATACTACCTTATTTCAACAAAAGATCAATATGACAGGTTTCTGGATCAGATACTACCTTATTTCAACAGAAGATCAATATGACTGGTTTCTGGATTAGATATTACCTTATTTCAACAGAAGATCAATATGACTGGTTTCTGGATCAGATACTACCTTATTTCAACAAAAGATCAATATGACTGGTTTCTGGATCAGATACTACCTTATTTCAACAGAAGATCAATATGACTGGTTTCTGGATCAGATATTACCTTATTTCAACAGAAGACCAATATGACAGGTTTCTAGATCAGATATTACCTTATTTCAACAGAAGATCAATATGACTGGTTTCTGGATCAGATATTACCTTATTTCAACAGAAGATCAATATGACAGGTTTCTAGATCAGATATTACCTTATTTCAACAGAAGATCAATATGACTGGTTTCTGGATCAGATATTACCTTATTTCAACAGAAGATCAATATGACAGGTTTCTAGATCAGATATTACCTTATTTCAACAGAAGATCAATATGACAGGTTTCTAGATCAGATATTACCTTATTTCAACAGAAGATCAATATGACTGGTTTCTGGATCAGATACTACCTTATTTCAACAGAAGATCAATATGACAGGTTTCTAGATCAGATATTACCTTATTTCAACAGAAGATCAATATGACAGGTTTCTAGATCAGATATTACCTTATTTCAACAGAAGATCAATATGACTGGTTTCTGGATCAGATACTACCTTATTTCAACAGAAGACCAATATGACAGGTTTCTAGATCAGATATTACCTTATTTCAACAAAAGATCAATATGACTGGTTTCTGGATCAGATACTACCTTATTTCAACAAAAGATCAATATGACTGGTTTCTGGATCAGATACTACCTTATTTCAACAGAAGATCAATATGACTGGTTTCTAGATCAGATATTACCTTATTTCAACAGAAGATCAATATGACTGGTTTCTGGATTAGATATAACCTTATTTCAACAGAAGATCAATATGATGTGTTTCTGGATCAGATATTACCTTATTTCAACAGAAGATCAATATGACAGGTTTCTGGATCAGATATTACCTTATTTCAACAGAAGATCAATATGACTGGTTTCTGGATCAGATACTACCTTATTTCAACAGAAGATCAATATGACTGGTTTCTGGATTAGATATAACCTTATTTCAACAGAAGATCAATATGATGTGTTTCTGGATCAGATATTACCTTATTTCAACAGAAGATCAATATGACAGGTTTCTGGATCAGATATTACCTTATTTCAACTGAAGATCAATATGATGTGTTTCTGGATCAGATATTATCTTATTTCAACAGAAGATCAATGTGACAGGTTTCTGGATCAGATACTACCTTATTTCAACAGAAGATCAATATGACAGGTTTCTGGATCAGATACTACCTTATTTCAACAGAAGATCAATGTGACTGGTTTCTGGATCAGATATTACCTTATTTCAACTGAAGATCAATATGATGTGTTTCTGGATCAGATACTATCTTATTTCAACAGAAGATCAATATGACTGGTTTCAGGATTAGATACTACCTTATTTCAACAGAAGATCAATATGACAGGTTTCTGGATCAGATACTACCTTATTTCAACTGAAGATCAATATGACTTGTTTCTGTATCAGATTCTTCCTTATTTCAACAGAAGATCAATATGACTGGTATCTGGATCAGATACTACCTTATTTCAACAGAAGATCAATATGACAGGTTTCTGGATCAGATATAACCTTATTTCAACTGAAGATCAATATGACTGGTTTCTGTATCAGATTCTTCCTTATTTCAACAGAAGATCAATATGACTGGTATCTGGATCAGATACTACCTTATTTCAACAGAAGATCAATATGACAGGTTTCTGGATCAGATTCTTCCTTATTTCAACAGAAGATCAATATGACTGGTTTCTGTATCAGATTCTTCCTTATTTCAACAGAAGATCAATATGACAGGTTTCTGGATCAGATTCTTCCTTATTTCAACAGAAGATCAATATGACTGGTATCTGGATCAGATATTACCTTATTTCAACAGAAGATCAATATGATGTGTTTCTGGATCAGATACTACCTTATTTCAACAGAAGATCAATATGATGTGTTTCTGGATCAGATACTACCTTATTTCAACAGAAGATCAATATGACAGGTTTCTGGATCAGATTCTTCCTTATTTCAACAGAAGATCAATATGACTGGTTTCTGGATCAGATTCTTTCTTATTTCAACAGAAGATCAATATGACAGGTTTCTGGTTCAGATATTACCTTATTTCAACTGAAGATCAACATGATGTGTTTCTGGATCAGATACTACCTTATTTCAACAGTTTATTCTTCATCAGTTTCATTACTATGCTTTAATCTTAGGAGCCGACTGACCAAAGTTATTCTGACCTCTTTCTGCCTGGCAGTTAAACAATTCTGGTGACAAACCATATAAAGCAAACATATATGAAAACCTTATTAACAAGTATAAGTAGCAATGATCTAATAAAACATGTGTTGTTGTTTATGTCAAGTTTAAATCCTCAGATGTAGATTTTGAAATGTCCAATTACAGTCTTACAGCCTCTGAAGAATTTTTACAAAAATAGAATACTTCAGCTACATTTGTAATTGTGGCCTAATGTGTATTTTTCATTTATAGTACTAGAAAAGCTACAGCTTCCATAATGTTATGTAGTGAGACACATGAACACCTTGTGGAGCCTATGCAGCAGTGTAGGGTGTCTGTATTTTGTAAACAGTTTATATGGAATATATCAACTTAATATACCGTATTTTGCGGAATAGAGCCCGCAACTTTTTTTCTCAAGATGGCGGCCTGCGGGGAATATTCTAGTGCGGGGAATCTGTTGACAAAATCCAATTTTTGTCAGCTGCCACTAACCTAAGATCAGGGAAATTGAATGCAGGCTTAACTGAACTCCTTAACCTCTTTGCCGCTTAAAAGTCTGTCCTTCATGTTTATAATATTCTTTGCAGAGGACATTTACAGCATACTGGGGTCAGAATGAAGGACCGTCTCACAAACATTTGCAAACACTTTGGTCGACAAGTGTAAAATAAACAGTTTCTTGCATCAGATGGTGGTTCATAATTTAAAGCATACTGGGGTCAGAATTAAGGACCATCTCACTAAAATTCGCAACCACTTTGGTCTCCAAGCATAACGTGAACAGTTTCGAGCATCGGATAGTGGTTCATAACTATTTTGCATACATGTATATGCACTCGTTCTTAATGCTTTATGTGACTTTTTTCAGTTATGTACATTAGCGGGGACTTTAGCGGGGACCTTGTGAAAGACAAAAAAAGATTAGTTGTGTAAATTTTAATTAATAAATAGCAAACTAGAACAATATGATAAAGATTATTTCATTTTAACACTTTATGCGTTAACATCAAAATAACCACCCCTAACGTATTGCACCATCCCATTATCTATATATAGCTCTCATATTACCGATAAAAGGTCAGCTTTTGTGTTACAGCAGAAAGCGAGAAGGATTATCGATCGATATATGCATTGTAGTGTTAGATAACACTGTGTAGATCACGCTGACTTGGTGTGATACAGTTGACACGTGTTTGACCTGGGAATATTGCTTCTTTACACATAAATTATCGACACAAAGGGTGCGGGGAATATTCCGCTGCGGGTTATGTATAAACAAAATTTAAAAAAACATTAAAAAAGGCCCATGCAGGGTTTATTCCAAGGGGGATTATATTCCGCAAAGCACGGTAATGGCTAAATGCCATTGTACAATGTATTTATGTAGCTGATGATGGTTGTATTTGTATGTTGGGTTTTACGGCACATCAACACTTGACAGATCATACGGCACATCAACACTTGACAGATCATACGGCACATCAACACTTGACAGATCATATGGCACATCAACACTTGACAGATCATATGGCACATCAACACTTGACAGATCCTACAACACATCAACACTTGACAGATCCTACAGCACATCAACACTTGACAGATCATATGGCACATCAACACTTGACAGAACATATGGCACATCAACACTTGACAGATCATATGGCACATCAACACTTGACAGATCATACAGCACATCAACACTTGACAGATTATATGGCACATCAACACTTGACAGATCATACAGCACAACAACACTTGACAGATCATACAGCACAACAACACTTGACAGATCATACAACACATCGACACTTGACAGATCATACAGCACATCGACACTTGACAGATCATACAGCACATCAACATTTGACAGATCATACAGCACAACAACACTTGACAGATCATACAGCACATCGACACTTGACAGATCATACAGCACATCAACGCTTGACAGATCCTACAGCACATCAACACTTGACAGATCATACGGCACATCAACACTTGACAGATCATACAGCACAACAACACTTGACAGATCATACAGCACATCGACACTTGACAGATCATACAGCACATCAACGCTTGACAGATCCTACAGCACATCAACGCTTGACAGATCCTACAGCACATCAACACTTGACAGATCATACGGCACATCAACACTTGACAGATCATATGGCACATCAACACTTGACAGATCATATGGCACATCAACACTTGACAGATCATACAGCACAACAACACTTGACAGATCATATGGCACATCAACACTTGAAAGATCTTATGGCACATCGACACTTGACAGATCATATGGCACATCGACACTTGACAGATCCTACAGCACATCAACGCTTGACAGATCCTACAGCACATCAACACTTGACAGATCATACAGCACAACAACACTTGACAGATCATACGGCACATCAACACTTGACAGATCATATGGCACATCAACACTTGACAGATCATATGGCACATCAACACTTGACAGATCATACAGCACAACAACACTTGACAGATCATATGGCACATCAACACTTGACAGATCATATGGCACATCAACACTTGACAGATCATATGGCACATCGACACTTGACAGATCATACAGCACATCAACGCTTGACAGATCCTACAGCACAACAACACTTGACAGATCTTATGGCACATCAACACTTGACAGATCATACAGCGCAACAACACTTGACAGATCATATGGCACATCAACACTTGACAGATCATATGGCACATCAACACTTGACAGATCATACAGCACAACAACACTTGACAGATCATACAGCACATCAATGCTTGACAGATCCTACAGCACATCAACACTTGACAGATCATACGGCACATCAACACTTGACAGATCATACAGCACATCAACACTTGACAGATCATATGACACATCAACACTTGACAGATCATACGGCACATCAACACTTGACAGATCCTACAGCACATCAACACTTGACAGATTATACAGAACATCAACACTTGACAGATCATACGGCACATCGACATTTGACAGATCATACGGCACATTAACACTTGACAGATCATATGGCACATCAACACTTGACAGATCATACAGCACATCGACACTTGACAGATCATACGGCACATCAACACTTGACAGATCCTACAGCACATCAACACTTGACATATCATATGGCACATCAACACCTGACAGATTATATGGCACATCAACACTGGACAGATCCTACAGCACATCAACACTTGACAGATCATATGGCACATCAACACTTGACAGATCCTACAGCACATCAACACTTGACAAATTATACAGAACATCAACACTTGACAGATCATATGGCACATCAACACTTGACAGATCATATGGCACATCAACACTTGACAGATCATATGGCACATCAACACTTGACAGATCCTACAGCACATCAACACTTGACATATCATATGACACATTGACACTTGACAGATCATACAGCACATCAACACTTGACAGATCATATGGCACATCGCCACTTGATAGATCATACAGCACATCGCCACTTGATAGATCATACGGCACATCAACACTTGACAGATCATACGGCACATCAACACTTGACAGATCATACGGCACATCGACACTTGACAGATCATACGGCACATCAACACTTGACAGATCATACAGCACATCAACACTTGACAGATCCTACAGCACATCAACACTTGACAGATCATATGGCACATCAACACTTGACAGATCCTACAGCACATCAACACTTGACAAATTATACAGAACATCAACACTTGACAGATTATATGGCACATCAACACTTGACAGATCATATGGCACATCAACACTTGACAGATCATATGGCACATCAACACTTGACAGATCCTACAGCACATCAACACTTGACATATCATATGACACATTGACACTTGACAGATCATACAGCACATCAACACTTGACAGATCATATGGCACATCGCCACTTGATAGATCATACAGCACATCGCCACTTGATAGATCATACGGCACATCAACACTTGACAGATCATACGGCACATCAACACTTGACAGATCATACGGCACATCGACACTTGACAGATCATACGGCACATCAACACTTGACAGATCATACAGCACAACAACACTTGACAGATCATACGGCACATCAACACTTGACAGATCATATGGCACATCAACACTTGACAGATCATATGGCACATCGACACTTGACAGATCATACAGCACAACAACACTTGACAGATCATATGGCACATCAACACTTGACAGATCATATGGCACATCAACACTTGACAGATCATATGGCACATCGACACTTGACAGATCCTACAGCACATCAACGCTTGACAGATCCTACAGCACAACAACACTTGACAGATCTTATGGCACATCAACACTTGACAGATCATACAGCGCAACAACACTTGACAGATCATATGGCACATCAACACTTGACAGATCATATGGCACATCAACACTTGACAGATCATACAGCACAACAACACTTGACAGATCATACAGCACATCAATGCTTGACAGATCCTACAGCACATCAACACTTGACAGATCATACGGCACATCAACACTTGACAGATCATACAGCACATCAACACTTGACAGATCATATGACACATCAACACTTGACAGATCATACGGCACATCAACACTTGACAGATCCTACAGCACATCAACACTTGACAGATTATACAGAACATCAACACTTGACAGATCATACGGCACATCGACATTTGACAGATCATACGGCACATTAACACTTGACAGATCATATGGCACATCAACACTTGACAGATCATACAGCACATCGACACTTGACAGATCATACGGCACATCAACACTTGACAGATCCTACAGCACATCAACACTTGACATATCATATGGCACATCAACACTTGACAGATTATATGGCACATCAACACTTGATAGATCCTACAGCACATCAACACTTGACAGATCATATGGCACATCAACACTTGACAGATCCTACAGCACATCAACACTTGACAAATTATACAGAACATCAACACTTGACAGATCATATGGCACATCAACACTTGACAGATCATATGGCACATCAACACTTGACAGATCATATGGCACATCAACACTTGACAGATCCTACAGCACATCAACACTTGACATATCATATGACACATTGACACTTGACAGATCATACAGCACATCAACACTTGACAGATCATATGGCACATCGCCACTTGATAGATCATACAGCACATCGCCACTTGATAGATCATACGGCACATCAACACTTGACAGATCATACGGCACATCAACACTTGACAGATCATACGGCACATCGACACTTGACAGATCATACGGCACATCAACACTTGACAGATCATACAGCACATCAACACTTGACAGATCCTACAGCACATCAACACTTGACAGATCATATGGCACATCAACACTTGACAGATCCTACAGCACATCAACACTTGACAAATTATACAGAACATCAACACTTGACAGATCATATGGCACATCAACACTTGACAGATCATATGGCACATCAACACTTGACAGATCATATGGCACATCAACACTTGACAGATCCTACAGCACATCAACACTTGACATATCATATGACACATTGACACTTGACAGATCATACAGCACATCAACACTTGACAGATCATATGGCACATCGCCACTTGATAGATCATACAGCACATCGCCACTTGATAGATCATACGGCACATCAACACTTGACAGATCATACGGCACATCAACACTTGACAGATCATACGGCACATCGACACTTGACAGATCATACGGCACATCAACACTTGACAGATCATACAGCACATCAACACTTGACAGATCATACAGCACATCAACACTTGACAGATCATATGGCACATTGACACTTGACAGATCATACGGCACATTAACACTTGACAGATCATATGGCACATCAACACTTGACAGATCATACAGCACATCGACACTTGACAGATCATACGGCACATCAACACTTGACAGATCCTACAGCACATCAACACTTGACATATCATATGGCACATCAACACTTGACAGATCTTATGGCACATCAACACTTGACAGATCATACAGCGCAACAACACTTGACAGATCATATGGCACATCAACACTTGACAGATCATATGGCACATCAACACTTGACAGATCATACAGCACAACAACACTTGACAGATCATACAGCACATCAATGCTTGACAGATCATACAGCACATCAACACTTGACAGATCATACGGCACATCAACACTTGACAGATCATACAGCACATCAACACTTGACAGATCATATGACACATCAACACTTGACAGATCATACGGCACATCAACACTTGACAGATCCTACAGCACATCAACACTTGACAGATTATACAGAACATCAACACTTGACAGATCATACGGCACATCGACATTTGACAGATCATACGGCACATTAACACTTGACAGATCATATGGCACATCAACACTTGACAGATCATACAGCACATCGACACTTGACAGATCATACGGCACATCAACACTTGACAGATCCTACAGCACATCAACACTTGACATATCATATGGCACATCAACACTTGACAGATTATATGGCACATCAACACTTGACAGATCCTACAGCACATCAACACTTGACAGATCATATGGCACATCAACACTTGACAGATCCTACAGCACATCAACACTTGACAAATTATACAGAACATCAACACTTGACAGATCATATGGCACATCAACACTTGACAGATCATATGGCACATCAACACTTGACAGATCATATGGCACATCAACACTTGACAGATCCTACAGCACATCAACACTTGACATATCATATGACACATTGACACTTGACAGATCATACAGCACATCAACACTTGACAGATCATATGGCACATCGCCACTTGATAGATCATACAGCACATCGCCACTTGATAGATCATACGGCACATCAACACTTGACAGATCATACGGCACATCAACACTTGACAGATCATACGGCACATCGACACTTGACAGATCATACGGCACATCAACACTTGACAGATCATACAGCACATCAACACTTGACAGATCCTACAGCACATCAACACTTGACAGATCATATGGCACATCAACACTTGACAGATCCTACAGCACATCAACACTTGACAAATTATACAGAACATCAACACTTGACAGATCATATGGCACATCAACACTTGACAGATCATATGGCACATCAACACTTGACAGATCATATGGCACATCAACACTTGACAGATCCTACAGCACATCAACACTTGACATATCATATGACACATTGACACTTGACAGATCATACAGCACATCAACACTTGACAGATCATATGGCACATCGCCACTTGATAGATCATACAGCACATCGCCACTTGATAGATCATACGGCACATCAACACTTGACAGATCATACGGCACATCAACACTTGACAGATCATACGGCACATCGACACTTGACAGATCATACGGCACATCAACACTTGACAGATCATACAGCACATCAACACTTGACAGATCATACAGCACATCAACACTTGACAGATCATATGGCACATTGACACTTGACAGATCATACGGCACATCAACACTTGACAGATCATACGGCACATCGACACTTGACAGATCATACGGCACATTGACACTTGACAGATCATATGGCACATCGACACTTGACAGATCATACAGCACAACAACACTTGACAGATCATACAGCACAACAACACTTAACAGATCATATGGCACATTGACACTTGACAGATCATACGGCGCTGACAGGATGATTGTGATGTCAATAATTATAATAGATTGTAATGATGGTTATAATAACACTAAAATGATGATGATGACAATTAAGAAGAGGATAACAATGATGCTGGTACCTACCTGACCCTACTGCCCAGAATCTCATGTATAGGCGCTCCATTAGACTGCCCTGTCTCCCCATACAGCACCTCGAGATGAATCCCATTGGTAATGTTATAGCAAACACCTGTGCGGTTGTCAACTGGACTTAAGCCAACTGGCCATTGGTCATTCAGCTGACAGCTTGTAGACAAATCTTCTCTACAATGGATATCAGGTTATTTCTATTATAAAGTATGACTGGGTAGTCACCTTGTTCAATTTGAAAGTCACTAACTCTATGTATTCAATTATGCATTCTGTTATATTATAGTTAATCAGAATACATGTTATTTCTGGATGACACTGTGCAATCAATATTTTAACACACTTAAGTTTCAATCATACATCTACATATTCCTTCATCGCCTCTCATTATTTTGTATTTAAAACTGTTATAATGATAATCTTCTGACATTGCGTTTCAACGTCTGACGTTTTTCGTGACTTTTCTGAAGCTAATATTATTAAAAATTATTTAACCTTACTCATGGTTCTTCAGTAAATCTTAAGAGCCCTATATCGCTGAATTTTGACTTTGTCTTATGCTGACTAGTATGTTTTTCATTTTTCGATCTACATTTGTATGGGTTTTTTTTGTATGAAATATTTAATATAAATCTATAAAATATTTCCCTTCCACCAAATTTTATGTTCACAAGTAACAGCCAGCACATAATTCCTGTAGAAACTGCTTATTGCTTGTCATTTGCTTTGTAGTTTGCCATTCTACAGTTAAACAGTTAAGATATATTAGCACATTCAAGACTATTGATGCTGCAACATTTTCTCACTTGACTGTTTTTGCCATATCATATTCATCCACAAATATAGCACCTTATAATATCTTAAAACACCTCATGTTTATTGTATTTCAAGCATGATGAAATCCAAAGCAACATTCTTGCCATTTTGTCTCGTCACAAAATATAAATAATCATTTTGTAATCATTACATCTGGTTAACTGGATAGCAAAAATGGTATTTGTTGGCACCTCTACTGAATGAAATAAAATGGTATTAAATCATACCTGAGAACATTGACCCAGTAACCAAGGTTTTGGGCATCATTGTAGCCACGTCTTCCAAGTACATCAGAGGGCATTTTTGCATTGAGACGATTGAAAACAAGTTTCCTGAAACATAAAATAATACACTAGAGGTCAAGAAAGGTAAACCTTTTTTTTTGCATTAATATATTTACTAAGTCTTAACTAAACAAATAAATTGTATAGTATGCTCAGTTAACATGGTAGATCCAGTGGTGACTGATAAGATAGTAGGAAAATGGGACTAGGTATGGTCTTATATCTAGTATTTACACCCGACAAAAGGCATTTATTTGCACCTTTGTCATTATTTTTATAGCCACTAAATAACTGATGTCCTGAGATGACCATATATTTTTCAAACTGCTTTTAAATATGGCATTACAAGCAGTGGAGCAAAATGTTAGTATAAAGTAACAGAGAAAGGTCAGGTGTTTTCAATTTGCCATCTTACTGAAGGCTGAAATGATCTTCTAAATAGGATTTAGGGAATAATGTTGGATGTTAGTAACCAAACATTCAAACACAGAGGATTCATTGGTGGTTCTACCAAGACATATGTCACTGGACATTGTCCACCAATAATTAGCTGGATGTTGCCAATGACCAGTACTTAGTTTGTACAATTTGAAAAAATAAACACAAACACAGAGACAAACCTCAGTCCAGAGCAGTCATTCAGCTGTGCCCAGCCCAGCATCAGTTTACATGAAGTCACAATGTTTTCACCGAATGTGATGTCCCGCCTACCAGAATTGAGGCATAATCCATCGGCTCCTAGAGTTTAAACATACTTTTATTTATTTGTTTATTTGGGTTTTACGGCACTTAGGTTTTACAGCACACTGACTCTTAACAGGTCATGCGGCGCTCAATACAAAATTCAATGTGAATAGAGCATGATCAGGTTAAAACCAAACTATGTAAGTAAAATATAGGAAAATATAAAAACTATCAGGTTAAAAAAATGTGAATTATAATTGAAAACAGGTCAATATATTAAACGGTTTAAAAATGTATAATGTTTGCTAAATAAACAGTTTAAAAATTTATAACCTATTAAGAATATGAATCTCATTCAAGTAGCAAACAAGTTTAGAATCCGACACTGTCCTAAACAGTTCGCACATGTTATTGACATTAAAATACTTCGACCGAACATGGTCTGTGTTGATACACTTTAATAAAATATGGTTGACTGTCAGTGGTTCCTGGTAAGGAACACATACAGGTTGAACTTCCAATAGCACAGTTTTTACATAATTTTTTATCTAGAGAATAAACATTGGAAGACATGTGTTATAAAATTTGGAGAAAAGATTATAAATTTATGTAAAGACATTTGAATATGGGTATGTCACCTGAAAATGTACAGTAATTTATTTAATATTTAAAAATAAATTGTCCTTTCACTTTTGAAAAATTGAAAATTAATTAACGTTTAAAAATTACATACATAGAAATTTTTGATATGTTAATTTTTAAAGATTATTTCAGATAACTCTTTTTGTGAAAGATGATCAAACTATATTAGTAAATTAGTGAAATTTTAGAAGGTCCTCCTGACTTTATTTTATGTTCACAAATAAATAAAGTACAAAAAAGAAGCTCTTTGTTTATAATGAAATAAACAAGTTCCTGACATAGTGATGGCCATAGCAAGATTTATTGGTTTAAGGAAGACACAAGACAACTAGCTGGGTAGAACTACATACACACTGCAATTCAACTGGAAAATCTTCTCATATGAACGTTTTCATTCTATTTGGGACTTGAGAAAGCACAGTGCCAGGTTAGGTAGCCAACAAAAGATTCCAACAAAAATGATCACTCACAAGGGCACCGATTTTCCAACACTTTTTGTCAGTATATTAAGTATAACCATACCTGTCTCCCATATGGACATTTGTCTGGTAGTGTTGACATTGACGTACATGAATAAGGGAGGACTGACAGTTGTGTTCCAGACCACGGACCCACTTGCCATCTTTTGGCCTGTCTCATATCCCACCTTGCCAGACCTCTTGTAGGGACCCGTTGTGATGTTGTTGAAGTTGTCTGTGCTGTTTGTCTCCACTGTCGTGTTGTGATTAAAGGTAACCTTGAACCTCTGGGAGAGAACACTCTGTGTCCCTCCATTCTGGAAAGGGATGTTGGCAAGAATCACAGTAGCATCCATCCTGGCTATCTTATTAGCTGACCATCGTATCTTGTAGTCAACATCAATGACGGCATTGTTACAAAAATTTGCTACTACAGAAGGTAAGGGTGAGATCTGTGATGGACAGTTAGGGAGGTTTGTAGGTGTTTCTGGTCCATCTGGGTTTGTCAGGTTGTCCAAGCTAATACAGATGTCATTACCACACTGATCAACACAGTTCGGATCAGTTGGAAGTGTGTAGTTAAACAGATATGCTTGCTGAGTCTGATCTCCAAGAGTCTGAGTTGATCTTAAATATGAGCTCAAGTAATCTGCACCTACACACTTATAAACAACATTGGTTACTGCAAAAACATTGCCGAGGTCTTCCTGGAGAACACTGAAGTAGGTTTTGCTGCCAGAAGCAGTTGAGGACTGGATATAAAACAATGAACTTAGGACTGACGAGGAGGAACAGAGAGATGCAGACATTGTGTATGTGCAGGTGGTGTCAATGTCCTTCAGAAAGCGTACAGGTGCTGTAGATAGACATGGCCCACTGAGTACAGGTTGAGGAATGGTCAAAACTCCCATCAACAGTGTTCCATTGGCAGTGGGTCGTCTGCCAGTCTTGACACTCAATCCATATTTGTAACCAGCGCCAGAAAAATCGGTCACCTGTCGGTTGTCAGTTTCTCTGGGAATAGCAAGATAAAATAATGTGAAATTAAAAGTGGTATCTGTAAAATATCGAGTTCTTGGTTATGGTAACAAATACTTCCATGTCAGTAAGTTGAAAGTAAAATATGAAATAAAATCAACATAGTCATTCATACATTTTATCTAATCAATCACTGTTATTATTAAAAAACCCATAAAACTACACTTATTCTAAAATCACTTATTGCAACACTAATCCTACATATTTTACAAATAAACATTTACAGCATTAAACACAATCTACTGACTCTAAAAAAGAAGGCCCTTTGAGAAAAGAGGGGCAATAAATGCAAAAACAAAAAAATTAACATTTATTTTAAAATATAAGGGCTTATTGGTATCATACATGGTCTTTAAATCTAAAAGTAACACTAGTTGCTGTTGTTAAAGACCCTCCTACTAACACACGTGAGAGATCAGCACTAGCAGAAACAAATATTCAATTAATTTTTAATCACATCACAAATTATAGTCTACATTTCCTTAGCAGCCCTCTCTGATAGGTGTGTGGCATTGACACTTGAAAATAATGACTCTACATCATGTCATATCTGCAGCTTCTATTAAGATACAAATTATACTTCAATGTGACAATCTTCTTCTGACACAACTAATAAACAGATCGCACAACAAAAAAACTCCTGTTTTATCTTTATCAAAAACTGACTGCACAACCTTTATTAAGTTCCAGTTTATATCAGTCATTGAGTGAACGTGATCTGTCAAGGACATGTGACATTCAGGAAAAAATGATTGATAATATATGCAAAAGAGTTGTTCTTATTGCCTGAAATACATGTTTTGCACATCACAGCTTTTTCGAGTGTGAAAATTGACAATTGAGTGTAATGTTCATATGTCAGCCATTTGCATTGAAATACTATCTTCTTCTGTAAAGAATATGCCTAATTGTTTTAAAGGGATGCCGTTACTTTGGAAATCGATTGAAAGTCCTATTTATTTGCATTTTGGAACGATTGCAGTGCAAAATAATCTGAGATGTGTTTCATATATTCTTGGTGCCAGAACCACAAGTGAACAGGTACCACACAATAATATTATGAATGGTTGAACATTGTTTCATAAGTGAAAGACTGTCAGCCTAGGTGGAAGGAGTACACACTCTAACTATGGGACAGAATGGGATAAAAGAAGCGAAACAGAAATTGCTTTTTGATGTGGGTGTGCCTGATTGGCCTAAACGATGCTCATGGTAGAACCCAAAATAAAAGGGGTGCAAAGGGGCACTCTGGATTGAATGCTGTGCAATTGCAGTAAAAACATAAACTACATATATGTAATAAAATTTACAAAAAGTTGAAACTAAAGCAATGACTACCTTAAACAAATTCCTTACCTGAACCAATAATATGCCTTGGTGAAAAGTCGATTGAGAAACACCCGTAGATTTTCTGTTTTGTACTCCCAGTTGTAAAAGAACCCTAAAAGAGCGTTGTACTCAAACTGAACACACAAGAACGGGAACCAGTCTCTCTTGTGGAAGTGGTCTGACTGACATCGGTACTCTGCTGTCTTAGCTGCCTGTCCACCTTCCAGGTAAGGAATACAGCGATCAAACATACTCACATCAGCAGGGGTGCAATCCTAAAAAGACAGAAGAGATAAAAAAAGCCATCTTGTACAACATGTGAAGGAAGAAAGGAAGGAAGGAGGTAAGGAGGGAGGGAAGGAAAGAAGGAGTGTTCAAGCGAATAGAGGAAACACACAGTGCTTAACTGTACAATCCATAATTTTCAAACCGACCCTATATTGCAGATTTTCACTAAAATTGTCACACTGTAGCTACCAATTAACAGCTTGGAAATGAAATCCAGGGTTCTGCACTGTTCACCTGTGATAAAAGTATTGATCAGACTTAAGCACATATTGTATCCAAGTCTCTAGCAAAATGACTAGTTATCTGTGCATGTAGCTTTGAGAAAGAAAAGAACTAATAAAGGTTGTAATTACTTAAATTAAAAACAACTAAGAGATTGTGCTTCAGATAATTGGAAAAAATCTGACTAGCTAAAGAATTAGAATACTGTAATAATTTTTTTAAGAATTCCCAACAAAAACTAATTGGTGAACTATCATCAAATTGGCCTTACAATTTTTATAATGTTTCTATGCAAAGTCTTTTTTATATTAATACATGTCTCTATGAAAAGCAAATATTACTTCTGGTGGCGCCCGTGACCGAGTGGTTAGAGTTGCTGACTTGTAACTCATCAGCCACTCCCTGCATTGATTTGAGTCCTAGTTGGGGTGAGAACTTTCATGTGGGGAGGTTTTCCAGCTAACCTGTGGTTCATGGGTGGTACTACCCAGGCATAATTCTGGGGTCTTTCTCCACCAATACTTAGCTGGATGTCACCAACATTGCCATTAGTGTGTTGGTGTGATGTAACAAAAAACAAACAAAACAAACATTAATCCTTAGCCGCCTAAGTACAAAACTGTCTGGCTAGGGCAAAAGGTGAAGACCCAGATCAATCATCTCCTGCCTGTGAAGTCAGGATATGCACTATTTGTTACTTAGCCTCTATAGTAGACTAGCAACATTTTTTTAAAAGCCTTTTCATGTAATTGAGTAGACAACTCTGACGTCAGAATCTGTAATAAACAAATATTACATGATAAGAGTTATGTTCAAATGCTCATATCCTACCCCATCACAGCAACACCCAATGTCACATGCTGCTTGTGTTAGATCGCAGGGACAGGGGGCCACCTCCTCAAAAGCAGCATTCACAACAACTGTCTCTGCTATAATGGTTGTTACATTCTGTGTAGTTCCATTGTTCTGAACTGTAAAAGTGAAAACATTATGAATGTGAATGTTAAAGCTTAAGACTTCATTTAATGAAACCTATATAGATGTTCTTGTTTATTTGAATGTTATTTGGAAAACTTGAGAATTGTGTTCAATTTACAATGTTTGTTCTTATATGCAGGTTGCTTTAATACAGTAAAGGCTTTAACTTAATTTGGTGGCGATTGGCATTTAAGGATCTTAGCTCAGCTGGATGTTTTATTGGTGCATTGATGTAGTTCAGCTGGATGTTTTACTGGTGTACTGATGTAGTTCAGTTGGATGTTTTACTGGTGTACTGATGTAGTTCAGCTGGATGTTTTATTGGTGTACTGATGTAGTTCAGCTAGATGTTTTACTGGTGGATTGATGTAGTTCAGTTGGATGTTTTACTGGTGCATTGATGTAGTTCAGTTGGATGTTTTACTGGTGTACTGAAGTAGTTCAGCTGGATGTTTTACTGGTGCATTGATGTAGTTCAGTTGGATGTTTTACTGGTGTACTGAAGTAGTTCAGCTGGATGTTTTACTGGTGCATTGATGTAGTTCAGCTGGATGTTTTACTGGTGTACTGATGTAGTTCAGCTGGATGTTTTACTGGTGCATTGATGTAGTTCAGTTGGATGTTTTATTGGTGTACTGATGTAGTTCAGCTGGATGTTTTATTGGTGTACTGATGTAGTTCAGTTAGATGTTTTACTGGTGTACTGATGTAGTTCAGCTGGATGTTTTACTGGTGTACTGATGTAGTTCAGTTGGATGTTTTACTGGTGTACTGATGTAGTTCAGCTGGATGTTTTATTGGTGTACTGATGTAGTTCAGTTAGATGTTTTACTGGTGTACTGATGTAGTTCAGCTGGATGTTTTACTGGTGTACTGATGTAGTTCAGTTAGATGTTTTACTGGTGTACTGATGTAGTTCAGCTGGATGTTTTATTGGTGTACTGATGTAGTTCAGCTGGATGTTTTACTGGTGTACTGATGTAGTTCAGTTGGATGTTTTATTGGTGCATTGATGTAGTTCAGCTGGATGTTTTACTGGTGTACTGATGTAGTTCAGTTGGATGTTTTACTGGTGTACTGATGTAGTTCAGCTGGATGTTTTATTGGTGTACTGATGTAGTTCAGTTGGATGTTTTACTGGTGTACTGATGTAGTTCAGCTGGATGTTTTACTGGTGCATTGATGTAGTTCAGCTGGATGTTTTACTGGTGTACTGATGTAGTTCAGTTGGATGTTTTACTGATGTACTGATGTAGTTCAGCTGGATGTTTTACTGGTGTACTGATGTAGTTCAGTTGGATGTTTTACTTGTGTACTGAAGTAGTTCAGCTGGATGTTTTACTGGTGTATTGATGTAGTTCAGTTGGATGTTTTACTGGTGTACTGATGTAGTTCAGTTAGATGTTTTACTGGTGTACTGATGTAGTTCAGTTGGATGTTTTACTGGTGTATTGATGTAGTTCAGTTGGATGTTTTACTGGTGTACTGATGTAGTTCAGTTGGATGTTTTACTGGTGTATTGATGTAGTTCAGTTGGATGTTTTATTGGTGTACTGATGTAGTTCAGCTGGATGTTTTATTGGTGTACTGATGTAGTTCAGTTGGATGTTTTATTGGTGTACTGATGTAGTTCAGCTGGATGTTTTACTGGTGTACTGATGTAGTTCAGCTGGATGTTTTACTGGTGTACTGATGTAGTGCAGTTGGATGTTTTACTGGTGTACTGATGTAGTTAATTTGGATGTTTTACTGGTGTACTGATGTAGCTTGACAATTTTAGTTACTTTTAGCTTACTTTTTCTTTAATTTACCTGTAATGTGAAACTATGTTGAGTAAAAGAGTTAAAATATGGAACAATAGGATATAATTAAAAACAACAAAGAATATTTAAACAGAACCTGTGATGCATTGAAGGTCAGCTGAAAAACATGCTCACATGAGAGTTCATTCCCTGATGTTGATTTGGATACATTCAATTGTGGTCAAATTGTTGTTAAGTCAACAAGTCAGAAATTGATATGACAGACTCTCTATTCCCTTAGCATGATTTGATGTCAAATTAGTTAAAGCATTACAGAATTACTAGGTTTTATGTTGAAAAGAAGAAGATCAAAAGATGGCACTAAACCACTTTAAAATACTGACCGCAAGACTAAATGTACAAAACTGTGCCTTTTGGCATTTAATTTTCTCAAGGTTATTGTTTTGCAAATATTTCCACACATTAAAACATCATGAAGATGTTCAAAGAGACTAAGATTCTGATAAATGTCAGTGACGGTAATGACGGTTTAAGGTAAAAAAAAATGTTTAGGGTGTTAACAGGGTTGTTAAATGATTTGGCCTCATGATCGAATTTGTTACCCCATGTGACCCAGTTACAAACCTACCCCCAGACTTTATGCTCACAAAGAGTCTCACAAAGTTCTGTGATGATTTGGTCATAAATGTTGTCTTTGGGTTGTTTATTGGGATTTTCTTGAATTTGACCTAGTAAGCTACTTTCTGACCCCTGGCGACCCAGCTTCAGACTCAACCAAGATTTCATGCAGACAAACCACTGATCAAGTCTGGTAATGAGTGAGCCATAAATGTGGCCTCTAGTTTGATCACAAGTTTTTTCTAAAGACTGACATTGTGATCACTTTTTGACCCCACATGACCCAGACCCTCAAACTAAAACTAAAATGTTCATTCACATGGACTAAATTTAGCAGATCTCAAACGAGCAAATTTCTCTACCAGTCCATTAATTTTCTAAGCCTTAAGATCTGTTAAAATACATTCTGAGTTTAAAATCATGTCATTTCTTGTTTTTGTGAAACTGCTTTACTTCTGTTTAAGATTATCGTTGACTGCAAAGTTGAATACAATCTCCAGGCAGTAATCTGGTCACTACACAAAAAAGGCTGATAAGATTCTAAGTTCATAAATTGTCAATTTAAAAGGCACTAAAGGCGGTTACACTGTCATAATTGCATGCTAGATTCTAATAGTAAAGTGTTGAAGAGATCATTGTCACAGTTCATGTTATGACTTATTACACACTCTTTCTAAAGCATTGAGATTATTACAATATTATGAATGACTGTGTTCTATTTTTTTTATAAGCAATGTCTTCCATTTTGTTGTGTATTGCTTTATGAGTATGAAAACCAAATTGAATGTTTGTTATTGATTTCAGTACCATGATGAGAATAAATAACAAAGCAGACTAATGTGCAATGGGGTCCTACCGATATCCAGAGTTATCTCCCTTGCGAAGTTAGTTTAGAGTGATTTCCCTTAGGTATTGGGTAGTTCCGGTTTGTTGAGAAAAACGACGATCAGATAACATATCGAGATTTATCCCTGTGTTCTTAAAGGAATTTCAATGTTCGCTCTATAATCAACGTAGGAAACTGATGCAGACCAGCAGTACAGCTAAAGCAAAGAATGAAATTATGTATGATAGAGTAAAACTGTTAAAGTCGGAACAGTTTCTCAAGAAACTTTATGGGTGGGGTAAAATAAGTTGGTACTTAATCTCGACAGATCGTCCTGTAATACTGGCGTGTTGCGATTAATTTCGCTATTTTTGTTGTCTTTTTTTCGTCATTGATGAGCTGCAGATAATTTGTGTAAGCTTTTTGTGTAAATGTGCTGGAAGTGAAGTGGTAATTGGAGCAATTCGACGATATAAATGCTTTTTATACTAGTCATGATTGAAATTAAATGTGTGGCATGTAGGGAGTTGGCAACATATGCAACCTATTTTGGTGTGTGTATTTTTTGCTCTTTCATCCTATTTTCATTAACTCGTTGAGCCCTACAGCCAATTAACCAGTCATCCCCTAGAGGCATTTCTCCAGTCATCCCCTACACCTGGTGGGGGTCTTATCTGCCCCTCGTGCCTTGTGACACATCTGGTGTAAGATATTGGGGGTGGATGTATACACAACACAATAAACATGTCATTTTGGATATACTTGCAGCACAGAAAGTGCTTTACACAACCGTGTAATTTTTAACACTGTAAGAAAAGAAATACTTCAGAAAAGAAACAAAATTACTGAAATATGAAGAACAAGTTAGATTAATAATATCAAAATTAACACATTTCAAATGATTAAACTAAGATATAATTGACCTCATCAAGTTTTCTTATGTTTATAACGTAAATAACACTGCTTTATTTAAAAAAATATATAATGAGTAACTTTAAAACAGTCGGCCGTCTTTGATTGAAAGTTGCGATTTACCGGTAGTTTGAAAAAATAACGTTCTTAAACTTCATATTTGATTGAAAACTTCCGCTATTTCCAAGCGTTAGCTTTTGTCTTTTGATCTGTTGATATTTGCAATTATATTATAATTTGATCAGACACAGGTAATTCCACATATCCGCCGATACATGTGCACATAAATAGGAATTTTAAAGCTAACAGTAAGGGACATCGCCGTTTTTCTTTGTCTCGACATAATTAATTCATTGTGTTTACATCCGGGTTACATGAAATTCTAATACATATATTTCAGGCCATAAAAATCTTACATGTGACCACGTTTTTTCCTAATCCACAGCTATTTTCAACATAAAATCGGCGTACTCTCAATAAAGTTTACTGTATATAACCGAAACCGGAACTACCCAAAGAAGCGCCACCTAGTTCAAGGGAGGTAAATACGTAGCGAAATCAGGGATAACTCCGTATATCGGTAGGACCCCATTAGACCAGTTTGAATAATATCAGATTAGTTTGCAATAAGAATAGTAATTAAATGAAATCCAGTCAGACTAAAGTGAAAGTAGGCCTACATGATTGGAAAAGGTAATGAATAAACAGGTCAGTAAGCTGAATGATGTATAAATATGTGGACTGATAAGTGCACAATTACCAAAGTAAAGCCGAATTGATCTGACACTGTCTATAGACTCAAAGCATCTTAATGTTTGGTTCCCAGGCTATGGAGACTGCAGTCAGGTGATCAGGTACAACAGATTAATGCAACACTATCAACATTTACAGAAGAACATTTTTCTTTTTTTTTGAGAAACTAAGTAGGTCATATGCAATAAACCAAATGAAATTATACTGATTCTAGATGTAGCATGGGCTTGACCTGATCAAGATAGCTCTAAAATTATAAATCTTTAGATTAACTATCTTATAGAATTTTTTCGAGGTTTTGGTGTCTTATGAGTTCTTTGACATTACATTTAAAGAGCAAGGAGTTTCTGGTTTTTCTAATTTACTTTCTAGTGGTGACCATAGTCTTCAGTATGTTTTATGTCCTTATAGTGTAAGTGTGATGGTTAGCATGTTTTTTAATGAAGGGAAATTTAAAAAATTGAAAATCATGTGTGTTTGATTTTCTTGCACTGTGTTTGTATGATTTATAATATGATTATTGACATCTTATTTGAATAAAGTTAAACTATGTTTGCACCATTTTCATGAAATGCTAGAATGATTAAAAATAGGATTTATGTATAAATATAAAAAGAATTGTATTGATTGTGTGACTTTTACCATTTTCCATTAAAAGTTGATTCATTAAACTTGATTTGTAATAATTCATATGGCAGTGTTTTATTTGATCTTATTGTGCTTGTATATATTTACTGAACACAATACTGTTACTGAGTGTTTGTTTATTGTTTATCATTTCTTTAAAACTCCCTAGCATTACCATATTCACACCTCAGTAAACATGAGAAAAGCACCATAAGTCACCCCGCATTTATAACAGGTTTGTATAGAGATAAGTTCTATGAACTGGTGTCAACAAAATCTCTGCAATTGAGAGGGATTGGGATTGGGATTAGCCGGCATGTTTGCCGATATTGCGCAGCGACATTTCTATCATTATAGCACAGGAGCACTTATGAGGTGCCCAGGGACTGAACCCAGCCGGTCCATTATACTGACACCGACGAGTCAGGCGTAATGCTGTCCCCTTAGCCCCGAGCGTAAGGAGGGAAGCCACTACTACCAACTTTAAAGTCTTTGGTTAGACCCGGCCGGGGTTCGAACCCACGACTTCCCGATCTGCAAGCGGACGCTCTACCACCTGAGCTATTGCGGCCAGTCCTCTGCAATTGATAAATCAAGTTCACTTGGAACCATGTTGAAGTGTTGATAATCTGGACACATTTTTTACAGGAATGTTCAGCGTGACTTTATGGCCTCCCTTGTTTACCCTTGTATTTATCATAAACATAACACCACTCTTTCAATGGATATAGCATATGTGTGTCAGACATGCAGAATCTTGCATTTGAGCAAAATTTGCTGTACAGTAGTGTAATTTACCTTGACCTATAGCCAGAGAAGGTAGAAGCCATAGAAGGATAACCGGGTGATAAGATAACGACACCATTTTTCTGATATCACGATCAAGTAAGTTGTGGGAGTAAAAAAGAAAAAAAACGCAATCACACTACAGTCTTCCTTCTCCCACCATTTGTTTATGTGTAGCCATGATTTTGTTAAACTAGATTTGATTAGTCCATAGCGAATTGCCTTTAGCAAGATTGTCCAATCAAACGCGACCTTTATAAAGACAAGCAATTTATAGGGGAGACTACTCTAACTTTACGGTGTCTAGGTAAAATATCGCACGTGTAGATATCGGCAACTGTCAAAACTCCAAACCATGGTAGAAGTTGTTCGTGAAACGTTCAAAGATGTTTACGTTGACATCGAGAACGCTGTTCGAAACTGTGACTTTATAGGTAAATCAATGTCATTTGCACAGAAGAAAAATAAAGAATCTCAGTCTTGTTTTTTTAAAGACTTATTTAAAATTTAAAATTGAACTGAACGTTCTTCAGATCATAGGTCTAAAGTAAACTAAGCTGCAAAAAAAGTTTTTGCCAGAATAGGGTTTGAACCCACGACCTCCTGCCCTAGAGTCAGGTCGAATTACTTACTTCACCTGTAGCGGCCAATCTCGCCCACTGGCTGATAAGCCCCGCGCGGCTAAGCCCGCCCATTGGCTGATAAGCCCCGCCTCACTAATCATATAAGATTATTGTATGCATGTATTGAAGGGTAGTTGTTGTCGGAGAATGTATGTGTGAGCATCTGAATAAAAATGTAAACCATCCTTCGGGTCTTGTATTACCATCCCTTAAGGGTCTGTATATAAACAACAACATTACATTGGCGACGAGGATAAACGAATTAACATATTACGGACTTAAGTTATCCTTTGGATTACCTGTGGAAAATGACTGGATTGTCGCCGTTCCCAAAATTCGACGTGTTTGGTGAAGAAACGTCCGTAGGTACACGGTGGAATAAATATGTGTCAAAACTAGAAAACCTATTTGTTGGACTAAACATTGAGTCAAAGAAATGAAGAAAAGCCCTGCTTCTCCACTATGCAAGAGATGAAGTGTTTGAGATCTACGAAACGTTGAACTTGAGCAACAGTGACTCAAACTATGATGACACAAAATACTGACTCACACAATATTTTCAACCGAAAAGAAACACAGAATTCGAAAAGTATGAATTCAGAAACATGCGACAGTCGCCAGCAGAAACGACGGATCAGTTCGAGACAAGGCTGCGTCAGAAAGCGGAAAATTGTGACTTCCAAGACAAGAACAGCGAAATCAAAAGCCAGATTATTCAAGGTTGCACATCAAAGAGATTGCGGCTAAAATGTCTCGAGGACGACAAACCCCTGAGTGACATCCTCACAATGGAGAGGACAATGGAAATCGCAGACAAACAAGCAAAGGCTATGGACTCCCAAAGCAGTGAAATAAATAAAATTCACTACCGTCGTAAAAACAAGGATACCAAAGACAAGTCGTCATCTGTCAAACCTCCACCAAAGCAAATGGAAAATGTCCGGCACTTGGGGTGATATGTCATTATTAAATGCAAACTCTATGGAAGCAAACAGCGTTGAGTAATTAACGACACTCAGTAACGGCATCAGTTTGCGACACCAATTAGCAGCGAGTGATGATCGGCGCGTGATGTTATTCACACCTCTTGCGGTCGCCACTGATAATTTCGCGAGTCGAGATAAACTGTGACATTAAGTAGCAATCTAGTAGCTTGGGACATAAACATTTATTTTTATTATAGATAAAGAACGAACAAAATTGGAACTTAACAAACCTGGTCGAGATAACGGAAAGTCGACATAAAAGTAGTCGAGAAAAAGAGAGTGGACTGTATATGCGGAACTGTGTGACAAATACAAACCCGTGTTTACCGGTCTGGGGAAGCTCAAAGACAAACAGATCAAATTTCACGTGGACGAAAATGTCGTGCCAATAGCACAAGCGGCTAGAAGAATACCTTTTCACGTGCGGGACAAGGTGGAACAAGAGATCAAACAGCTCGAGCAAATTGATGTCATCGAGAAGGTACATGGCCCGACCCCCTCAGTATCCAACATTGTCGTGGCACCAAAACCAAATGCCCCAGATGAAATACGGTTATGTGTAGATATGATAAAAACTAACCAGGCATTGAAACGCGAACGACATGTCGTGCCTACAACAGATGACATAATATTGGAACTCAATGGGTCAAAATACTTCTCAAAAGTAGACTTCAACAAAGGCTTCCATCAACTTGAATTAGCTGAAGAATCAAGAAATATGAGTGTTTGCGTCACACGTTGGATTATACAGGTACAAATGTCTTAACTTTGGAGTAACTTTGCCCCGGAAATATTTCAAAATGAAATCCGGCAAGTGCTCACAGGACTAGAAGGAACCCTTAATATTTCCGATGACATAATAATTCATGCTCCAACCAAAACTCTTCATGACCAGAGACTTGAAACTGTCTTAAAGAGACTTCAGGAAAAGAACCTTACTCTCAACAAACAGAAATGCGAGTTCGGAAAAAGGTTTCTTAAGTTCTATGGATATGTCTATTCTGACAACATTATTAGTCCAGACCCAGCTATAATTACAGCGATCAAAAATGTAGCCGAGCCAAAGAACGCGGGTGAACTGAGGTCATTCCTGGGCATGACTAATTACCTGTCAAAGTTCATCGACAGGTATTCAACCATTACAGCACCTCTGCATGAGCTTTTGAAAGATAACATCGAGTTTAAATAGACACAGCGCCAACAAAAGGCATGCGAACAGCTGAAGCAAGAGCTCTGTGGCAGCACGGTCATGACATATTTTACCCTAAAAAGCAAACAGAACTCTGGGTAGACGCAAGCCCAGAGGGAGTGTCTGGAATATTAATTCAAGAAAATAAGGTAGTGGCTTATGGCAGCAGATCGTTAACCCCAGTAGAGAAGAGGTACAGCCAAACAGAATGTAAAATGTTAGCATGCGCGTGGTGTTGTGAACATTTTCATATATATTTGTATGGACAGAAATTTCGGCTAGTGACCGACTGCAAACCATTACAATCTGTGTTTACAAACTCTAACCGCATACAATCTGCTCGACTTGAAAGGTGGAGATTGATGCTTACCACATACAATTTCACCGTGAAACATAACCCCGGGAAATCAATGAGTATTGTTCAAGGCATCCAGTTAATGGGCAATCAAGCAAGAGCATCGCGGAGGAATATGTCAGATTTATAGCCAACTCCGCGGTACCAAGCTCATTAAATCTCAGTGACGTGGCAACCGCGAAGTCTGAATACTGTGTGCTGACATGCGTTATGGAGGCATTACAAAATAACACGTGGCCTAAACTGACATGCTCAGGGGATGCCAGATTCAACTGTTATCAACAGTTGTCAGACGAACTGTCAATCGTTTCAACTGACAGCGGAATTGTTCTTTTACGAGGCACAAGGTTGTGCATCCCAGACAGCCTGCAGAGACAAGTCATTAACCTCGCACACGAGAGACACCAGGGGCGAAACCGGACCAAGGCATTAATTCGTGAATCGTGTTGGTTCCCATATCTTGACAAACTGGTTGCAGAGCAATGCAAAACTTGTATCCAATGTATGTCCGCATCGCCACATTCGACACCGGAACCAATTAAGCCAAGTCCACTACCAAATGGGCCATGGGATGAAGTGTCCAGAGATTTCTGTGGACCATTCCCCACAGGGGAATACTTTATGGTTGTTATATGCGATTACAGCAGATACCCAGTTGTAGAAAAACTGTCAACCTTGACCGCGTCGAACGTCATCGCACATCTTGAAACAATGTTTAGGATGTTTTCTGTGCCAAATATCGTAAAAAGTGATAACGGAGCACCGCTCAATAGCCATGAGTTCGCCAAGTTTGCAAGTAACATTGGGTTTAAGCACCGGAAAATAACCCCACTTAATCCGAGAGCCAACGGCACTGCTGAAGCCTTTATGAAACCATTGGTAAAAACTATGAAAACTGCATCAGCTTCTGGGAAAAACTTTAAATCCGAATTAACAATGTTTCTCATGAATTACAGAAGTACTCCACATCCAAGCACAAACCTGACACCATTTGAACTCATGTTTAACAGGAAAATGAAATCAAAACTTCCGAAATTCTCAGTGCCTAGAAACGACAAATATGTACGTCAAAGAGACACAAATTCCAAACTTAAGAACAAACAGTACGCTGATGTCAAACGAAAAGCGAAACCTTGCACATTACAACCGGGTGACCCTGTTCTAGTAAAACAGGCAATGAAAAATAAGCTATCATCACCATTTACCCATAAACAAGGCTACATCATCTGCTGAAAAGGGTCGGTGATAACAGTACGTTACGAGGGTCGAGAAATAACCCTCGATTATTTTATTGCCATGTGAATGAAATGACTAAGACCACTGGCCGACATTTCTCATTAATTAACAGACATCTGACAATGTTTGAACATTTCCCTGGAAGTCCAGAACAATGAAAACATTATTTATGTCTTCAGTTTCGTATCACTGACTTTATTATATTATAGCTTTGGAATTTTTTGTACGAGCTAATTATCATTTAAGTAAGTGCTTGATTTTAAGACACTGCCATTGATGTATACTTTTATTTCTTTTTGTGGGAGGAGAACCTGAGATTGAACAAATCTGCTAAACTAATTAATTTAATAGTTTTAGAGACCTGAAAATATTGAAAGATATTATTTGATAAATATGTTAAATATGTGGTCATACTGTAGGTCACATATCGTTTAAATCTCTATTCAAATAGTAATGTATTATACTAATATCATGAACATTTCATTTGTGTTAAGGAGGGATGTAGCGGCCAAGCTCGTCAACTGGCTGATAAGCCCCGTGCGGCTAAGCCCGCCCATTGGCTGATAAGCCCCGCCTCTCTAATCATATAAGATTATTGTATGCATATATTGAAGGGTAGTTGTTGTCGGAAAATATATGTGTGAGCATCTGAATAAAAGTGTAAACCATCCTTCGGGTCTTGTATTACCATCCCTTAAGAGTCTGTATATAAACAACAACAACATTACATCACCTTTCCTTGTTTTGTCTCAGTTTGCCCTAATGAAAGGAGGTGAGATTCACGATTCCCCCTTGTTTGTCAAAAGACGTTCACCCTTTGCACTTTTTTCTTAACCTTATTCATGGATAAGAACAATACCTGTTCAGTTTTGTTTAGTTTGTTATTTAAAACTTTGATTAATTATAAATCTTCATGAAAGACATTTTGAAATAAAGCACAAATCATAAAATAAACTTTGTGTTTCTTGTAATGAAGTTTTGATATTCCATTTAAAGTATTAAAACTCAGAGAAAACACAGCTTAATATCACATCTAGTGGACAATATAGTAAGTATACTTTGTATACTTGGAAGAAATAAAGATATGTTCTGTTCTGTTCAGTTAAATTTAATTAAATTAAAACCTATTTGATAACCATTTAAAAATATTCACAAAAAGGTGGACACCTACATAGTTTTAAATGAAAACCACTTACTGGAAATCAAATTTAATTTATTCACATACAGTAGAGCACTTTATTTAGATGTTCATTTAAATAACATTGTTAACAAATAAAAAATTATCAATAAACGGGATTGCAAACAATATGGATAGTATAATTATTACAAGTATTTACAAGTATTCAATTAACTCAATTATAATAAATGACAAATATGCATGGGATAATAGCACTATAAATATTTATTAAAGGCACAATGTAATATACTTAATGCACAATATCTATGCCATCTCAGACCTCTGCATCATACTGCTCTGCATATATACCATTGACCTTGCATTTGTAAAGATTTTTTTGATAATCTACATTATTACTTGTTTATTTTAATTCATTTTTGTATGAAGTAACATTGCATTTTAACCAGGGAGTAGTTACCCTTTGTAAATTTTTATTAAGGTTACGACAAGTTTAAGGTCAGAAAAAGTAGATTTTTTAAGAAGGATCAACAATGCTTATCATATAATTTCCGGTATATGAAGACGAAAGAAACATAAATACAAAGCAAATGCCTTAAAAATAATTAGACATAAATTTATACAAGTATACATTTTTGACTTAATTTCTTAATTTAGGGTTTAAGGCAAAGTGCGATTAATAAACTTCGATCAGAAGGTGACATGTTACTGAGAAAGGGCTAAGTCTGATCACTTCTGAGCAAAGCATGTTTATTCAGGGAAGGGCTAAGTGTGAAAAGAACAAAGTGTTATAATACTGCTCTACCAACTCTACCTAACCCTAACCTGGGCAGACAGCTCAGGGGAGAGATATTCACTACAGTCCTTCCCACTTTAACCATTTATGAGCCAGGTATCAACAGTAACTTTAAAGATTAAAGCCTGTATCACTCCCAAGGGGTCTCACGTGAACCACTTCTTACACCATTAAAGTAACCCAAATAGGGTTTGAACCTGCAACTTTTTGCTCTGGGATCAGGTGCTCTACCAACAGATACAGTTCAGACACTGCCATTGCCAAGTGAATGTATTCTACCTGTCTAATTTAAAGTTGCTTAAATGTATACAGTTCTGAACATTCAGGAGCTAACCTTCACTTGGGATGCTCATGTTATCATGTTATATATGATGTCTTATTTGTAGGACAGGACATACACCCTGAATATGGATATATACAAGTACAGGGCATCCATTTCTGAGCATGTAAACTCTCAGTCTGGTGGCCCTGGAGCAATTCAGTCTAAGACACAGTGGGGTTAAGAATGCTCATGTGCAGAGGTTTTTCGTACTGTCCTGCTTAGTCCACATGATTTCTGACACAGACTTTTGTCTGGCCCTTCCACTACCAATAACAGATGACCATTGTCAAAATAACCTTAATTTTATTTATAACCAGACTAAACCTGTCCTTACCACAGTCAAACACTAATAATAGCAGCCTTCAGTCATCACAAGGTTTATCCCTAAGTCATCTTTTATGAAGGTTTATTAATGCAGTTGTAAGTTGTAAGTTTGTCTCAATGTTGATGTAGCCAAAGAACAGTCTTTATGCCAAGAATATTTTTATTCATAAAAAGCCATTTTCTCCCTAAACAGCAAGATGTGCCTTTCTTCCAAAACATGTTCTTTATCATGAAAATCAGTACATTTGTCTCATATATGCTTTACATGACTTTCTGCTTTTCTTTTAATAATGTTTTATTTTCTGCTTTAGCTGTTGATTCTGAATTTACTGGGCTGCGGCTTGGAGAAAGCACCAAATCAAGGTAAATAGATAGCCCGTGTGAGATTGATTAAGGTAAATCAAATGTAATAGACAATTAACATAATTTGAAAATGAACACTGATGAGTTGTATATTTTAATGTTGACTTGTATGCCAAATTGTAAGAGAATTCTCCATCCAGTTTTGAATTTATGGATTCTTTTCTTCTCAAATTGATATTTAGGGTGTCACCTTGTTAGATAATTTAACAAATTAATTTGTTTAAATCCTCTTAAGGAGAAATGTTTTTTTTTCTATTGAATATCATTTGGAAACAAATTATAGTATGGTATTAGACAAACCAACCAAACATGTTACTTAATTGGTTTGACTCAAACTGTCCCAAATATGTAATTAATTGTTTGCAAACTCAGCAAGACTTAGGCTTTCCTTTTTTTCTGCTTACTGTGCTTTATTAAAAAAATCACCAAGGTCTTGATAGTCAGCCAATTTTTTTTTTCAAAGTTGCCCAAAATGTTTGGTAAAGTATTTTGGTTGATGCTACAAAGTATAATATAATTTTGCCATATGGTTGGGGTTTTTTTAGACTTTGAATATATAAATTTGTAATCAAATTAAGCACAAATAATACAAATTAAAATTATTTACAAAAAAAATTTGAAAAATTACATGTTTTATTCCTTATCTGGTATTGTTATGCTGGAAAAAGTAAAAGTGAAAAAGTAGGAAAGAGAAAAGTTCAACATTCATGCCCATACCGAGATTCAAACTCTTAATCCTCAGTTTTGAAGCATTTTAACCCTTGTTTCGATACTCTTCAATTATAGATGCAGCATTACGTTTGTTCTACCTTAATTATTTGAACCATACGGTATGTTTTTAATAGTTATTGAATCCTTGAAGTGTCAATTACTTTCATATTAAATGTAAATTGTGCTCCAACTCTACAGCTGGCAGATTTTGTATAGTGTTTCACACTCATTGCAAATACCATTGTAAGATTAAAATAAAACTTTAATAAAGATCTATATAAACTCAGTGAAGTACAAACAACATGCACATCCCCAATTCTTATTTTCACTCAAACCCTATAACATCACATGACAACCCCAACATACCATTACATTACTCAAACACTATAACATGACATTACAATTATAACATTACATTACATTACTCAAACCCTATAACATGACATTACAATCATAACATTACATAACATTACTCAAACCCTATAACATGACATTACAATCATAACATTACATTACATTACTCAAACCCTATAACATGACATTACAATCATAACATTACGTTACGTTACCCAAACCCTATAACATGATGTGACAACTATAACATAACATTAAGTTACTCAAACCCTATAACATGACATGACAACTATAACATTACATTACTCAAACCCTATAACATGTCATGACAACCATAACATAAGATTATGTTACTCAAAACCCTATAACATGACATTACATTACTCAAACACTATAACATGACATGACAACCATAACATTACATTACTCAAACCCTATAACATGACATGACAACTATAACATTACTCAAACCCTATAACATGACATGACAACTATAGCATAACATTACATTACATTACTCAAACCCTATAACATGACATGACAACTATAACATTACTCAAACCCTATAACATGACATGACAACTATAGCATCACATTACATTACTCAAACCCTATAACATGACATGACAACTATAACATCACATTACATTACTCAAACCCTATAACATGACTTGACAACTATAGCATTACATTACATTACTCAAACCCTATAACATGACATGACAACTATAGCATAACATCACATTACTCAAACCCTATAACATGACTTGACAACCATAACATTACATTACATTACTCAAACCCTATAACATGACTTGACAACTATAACATTACATTACATTACTCAAACCCTATAACATGACATGACAACTGTAACATGACATTACATTACTCAAACACTATAACATTACATTACTCAAACCCTATAACATGACATGACAACTATAACATTACATTACATAACTCAAACCCTATAACATGACTTGACAACTATAACATTACATTACATAACTCAAACCCTATAACATGACTTGACAACTATAACATTACATTACATTACTCAAACCCTATAACATGATAGGACAACCATTTCATTACATTACATTACTCAAACCCTATAACATGACATGACAACTTTAACATGACATTACATTACTCAAACACTATAACATGACATTACATTACTCAAACCCTAGAACATGACATGGCAACTATAACATGACATTACATTTTTTAAACCCTATAACATGACATGACAACTATAACATTACATTACGTTACTCAAACCCTATAACATGACATGACAACAATAACATTACATTATGTTACACAGACCCTATAACATGACACGACAACTTTAACATGACATTACATAACTCAAACCCTATAACATGACATGACAACCGTAACATTACATTATGTTACTCAAACCCTATAACATGACATGACAAATATAACATGACATTACATTACTCAAACACTATAACATACATGACAACTATAACATGACATTACATAACTCAAACCCTATAACATGACATGACAATCATAACATTACATTATGTTACTCAAACACTATAACATGACATGACAACCATAACATTACATTACATTACTCAAACCCTATAACATGACATGACAACCATAACATCACATTACATTACTCAAACCCTATAACATGACATGACAACTATAACATTACATTACGTTACACAGACCCTATAACATGACACGACAACTATAACATCACATTACATTACTCAAACCCTATAACATGACATGACAACTGTAACATTACATTATGTTACTCAAACCCTATAACATGACATGACAACCGTAACATTACATTACATTACTCAAACCCTATAACATGACATGACAAATATAACATTACGTTACACAAACCCTATAACATGACATGACAACTATAACATCACATTACATTACTCAAACACTATAACATGACATGACAACCGTAACATTACATTACATTTTTCAAACCCTATAACATGACATGACAACCATAACATCACATTACATTACTCAAACCCTATAACATGACATGACAACTATAACATTACATTACGTTACACAGACCCTATAACATGACACGACAACTATAACATCACATTACATTACTCAAACCCTATAACATGGCATGACAACTGTAACATTACATTATGTTACTCAAACCCTATAACATGACATGACAACCGTAACATTACATTACATTACTCAAACCCTATAACATGACATGACAAATATAACATTACGTTACACAAACCCTATAACATGACATGACAACTATAACATCACATTACATTACTCAAACACTATAACATGACATGACAACCGTAACATTACATTACATTTTTCAAACCCTATAACATGACATGACAACCATAACATCACATTACATTACTCAAACACTATAACATGACATGACAACCATAACATCACATTACATTACTCAAACACTATAACATGACATGACAACCGTAACATTACATTACGTTACTCAAACACTATAACATGACATGACAACCGTAACATTACATTACATTACTCAAACCCTATAACATGACATGACAATCATAACATTACATTACATTACTCAAACCCTATAACATGACATGACAACTATAACATTACATTACATTACTCAAACACTATAACATGACATGACAACTATAACATTACATTATGTTACACAGACCCTATAACATGACATGACAACTATAACATCACATTACATTACTCAAACACTATAACATGACATGACAACCGTAACATTACATTACGTTACTCAAACACTATAACATGACATGACAACCGTAACATTACATTACATTACTCAAACCCTATAACAGGACATGACAATCATAACATTAGATTACATTACTCAAACCCTATAACATGACATGACAACTATAACATCACATTACATTACTCAAACACTATAACATGACATGACAACCATAACATTTCATTACATTTTTCAAACCCTATAACATGACATGACAATCATAACATTACATTACATTACTCAAACCCTATAACATGACACGACAACTATAACATCACATTACATTACTCAAACCCTATAACATGACATGACAACTGTAACATTACATTATGTTACTCAAACCCTATAACATGACACGACAACTATAACATGACATTACATTACTCAAACACTATAACATGACATGACAACCGTAACATTACATTACATTACTCAAACCCTATAACATGACATGACAAATATAACATTACGTTACACAAACCCTATAACATGACATGGCAACTATAACATGACATTACATTACTCAAACACTATAACATGACATGACAACCGTAACATTACATTACATTTTTCAAACCCTATAACATGACATGACAACCATAACATTACATTACGTTACTCAAACCCTATAACATGACATTACATTACTCAAACCTTATAACATGACATGACATAACAACCACAACATTACATTATGTTACTCAATTCGTATACTGTTAAGAATCCGTATTGTTGTCCTGTTTCCAGTTTGTTTGATGATGCTTCTGAGCGTTACAAGAAGTTACGCAAGGTGGTCACACAAATTACTATGTGTCAGCTAGGTATGTGATAATTTTCTATGATTCTTAGAACTGTTTAAAATTTTCAGTGAATCCATTTGCTGCCTAATTTGGGTGTTATTGAATTGAAACAAAATGCCTAATTAGTCATTAATTGTCTATTAAATGTGTTAAATATTGCATGACCTTATTTTGCTGATTGCCATATGTATTCTTTCACAATTTGGAACTTAATTTGATCAAAATGTTTGAGGAATATGTCCAGTTAGCATTCAGGTCACTGTGGGAGCTTACATTGTTTGTGTATTGTTTTAATGTTGTTTGTCTTTTTTAGGTCTATCCATTTTTACAAAGGTTCATGAAGAAAACAGGTAAGCAAGGTATAAGATATCAAAAAGAGGAACATGCAAATAAATGCATTTTATAAACAGTAAAATATACATTTATAACTGACAAAATACTATACTTATAACGAAATGCACTTTTGGTTTAATATGATATGAACTCATAATGTTGCAACTAAATACAATGTATTTTAGAAACCAAAATCTAAGCAATAACTTATATAAGATGTGTGGTCAAATGTATGTTGTAAGAAAATACTTCCATATAAGAGCATTTATTCCATGTAAAGAAATTAACATGGAATCTAAAACAATCTGCAGTGTAAAAAAGTGTAGAGGCATATATGCTGCATAACTACAGAAGAAATGTCTTTCATCTAATTGTTAATATTAATCTTATAGTTTATATATGCATTTTTTTTCTGTAAATAATTTATTTTATTTTAATTTTCTTCATAGTAAAATATCAATAATCAATGTTTAATTTTTTATTTTTATCTTATTTATATTTTCTATTTAAGTACTTGTATATTATGATAATACAGTATGTAATCTTCTTGTAGATATGTTGCAAAGACGTACAACTTTTACCTCTGTCCCCGTCCTTTTGGTCCCATAGATCCATTGTTTGTGTGTCAGGTCAGTATTGTAGTGTCAGGCTTTTTCTAATTTATTATATGGAATAGTTGTAGAAACATTTAAGAAGAGATGGTAAACTGATATTTTACTGATCAATGTCACACAGAGAGGTTCCCTGCTTACTGCCCTGTGAAGAAAAAAATGAAGTCTTCAAGTGTCCTCAAATATATTTGAAATGTAAAAAATTGTGTCAATATAAAACCAGAAAGCGGGACATGTTATTGTAAAAAAATAAGAACTCATTGACACCTGAGTATATTTTGACATATAGCAATAAACATTTATAATGTCTAATTGGCACAGATATAATTATAGTTGCAGTTGAAGGCCTTATAAAAATAGTAGTGGAATAGTATACCTTGTTTGTTAGTTTGATTTTTGTTACATTGCACTGCCACAGTTTTGGTCTAAGTGGCAACTCCCTGCTAACTTTTAAAGAAAAAAGACCACAAACAAATGCCTGGATAGAAACTTAATCTTAACAGTGTTATGCAGGTCAGGATCTATGCTACTGAATTCTAGGCAAATCTGGGCCGGACATGATCAAAAGAACTTGAGGCTGATCTGGATCTGCCCTTTTTGTTTGGGAGATGTACATTGTAATTGTTTGCAACTGTGAGCTTTATTATCCCTGTACATTGTAATTGTTTGCAACTGTGAGCTTTATTATCCCTGTACATTGTAATTGTTTGCAACTGTGAGCTTTATTATCCCTCGTTACTATGTAATAAGCTTGACCTTTGTTTTGTTTTTATCATTTATAACCAATGCTAGAAACAATTGATGCGTTGTTTTGTTTACATTGCAGGCATCAAGTTTAGAATTTCTATGCAGATACAACTTTGACTTTAATAAGGTATGTGAATAAATATCTGTTTTAGTTATTGTTAATTTTAATTAAAATCTACAGTCTGTTTTTGTGTCTGTGTTCAGTTGTTCAGTTATTTTTATATGTTGTTGTTTGATGTTGTGCCATTTAACGTCAGTTATTTCTGGCATGCAAGATGCCGAAAGCGAAGAATTAAATTGTTGGTGCCATTGCTGTCTCTCTATACAAAGTATAACAAAGTCCATTCATCTGACTTTGGGACATCCATGAGGCTGGTTACTGGCAGTGACCATGTCGAAAGAGATTTTAGCTGCACAGCTGGAAGACATCCTACAAACGTGGCAGTACCATCTCAATCATCCAACTCTAGCTTTGTGAAGTCTTCATGAGTAGTGGGCCATGTCTCCAATGTATACAATAGGCAGGATCGAATGCTTGCCGCAAACAGCGCACCTCTTCTTGCTGGGCTGATCAGCTTGTCCCCAAGAACTGGCAATAGCTAGTGGTAACCTTTCCAACCATAACGGTTTCAGGTTGTCACTGCACCAGAGCAGCTTCGTTGCTCATAAAACCTGTTGTCACGGTATACCAAAGACTCAACAGAGTCCGTGTATTGAAAGATCAGGTCCAGACTCGCAGTGGAGGGAATGGCACTCGACTTGTATTCCAACAATGTGCATTTTGTAACATGAACTTCGCGGTCGACAGGGACATGCGTCAGACCAGTGCATCTCTTGTGTATCCAACTCTGACATTTGCAGCAGAGCATCTCAACACCTCTGGAGCAGATTTCCCTCTACTCTGAGTGAGCAAAGTATCCAGCTGATGACTGCTCCCTCTACTCTGAGTGAGCACAGTATCCAGCTGATGACTGCTCCCTCTACTCTGAGTGAGCACAGTATCCAGCTGATGACTGCTCTCTCTACTCTGAGTGAGCACATTATCCAGCTGATGACTGCTCCCTCTACTCTGAGTGAGCACAGTATCCAGCTGATGACTGCTCCCTCTACTCTGAGTGAGCACAGTATCCAGCTGATGACTGCTCCCTCTACTCTGAGTGAGCACAGCTGAAGACTGCTCCCTCTACTCTGAGTGAGCACAGTATCCAGCTGATGACTGCTCCCTCTACTCTGAGTGAGCACAGTATCCAGCTGATGACTGCTCCCTCTACTCTGAGTGAGCACAGTATCCAGCTGATGACTGCTCCCTCTACTCTGAGTGAGCACAGTATCCAGCTGATGACTGCTCCCTCTACTCTGAGTGAGCACAGTGCCCAGCTGATGACTGCTCCCTCTACTCTGAGTGAGCACAGTGCCCAGCTGATGACTGCTCCCTCTACTCTGAGTGAGCACAGTGCCCAGCTGAAGACTGCTCCCTCTACTCTGAGTGAGCACAGTATCCAGCTGATGACTGCTCCCTCTACTCTGAGTGAGCACAGTGCCCAGCTGATGACTGCTCCCTCTATTCTGAGTGAGCACAGTGCCCAGCTGATGTCTGCTCCCGCTTCTCTGAGTGAGCACAGTGCCCAGCTGATGACTGCTCCCTCTACTCTGAGTGAGCACAGTATCCAGCTGATGACTGCTCCCTCTACTCTGAGTGAGCACAGTGCCCAGCTGATGACTGCTCCCTCTACTCTGAGTGAGCATGGTGCCCAGCTGATGACTGCTCCCTCTACTCTGAGTGAGCACAGTGCCCAGCTGATGACTGCTCCCTCTACTGTGAGTGAGCACAGTGCCCAGCTGATGACTGCTCCCTCTACTCTGAGTGAGCACAGTGCCCAGCTGAAGACTGCTCCCTCTACTCTGAGTGAGCACAGTATCCAGCTGATGACTGCTCCCTCTACTCTGAGTGAGCACAGTGCCCAGCTGATGACTGCTCCCTCTACTCTGAGTGAGCACAGTGCCCAGCTGAAGACTGCTCCCTCTACTCTGAGTGAGCACAGTATCCAGCTGATGACTGCTCCCTCTACTCTGAGTGAGCACAGTGCCCAGCTGAAGACTGCTCCCTCTACTCTGAGTGAGCACAGTATCCAGCTGATGATTGCTCCCTCTACTCTGAGTGAGCACAGTGCCCAGCTGATGACTGCTCCCTCTACTCTGAGTGAGCACAGTGCCCAGCTGATGACTGCTCCCTCTACTCTGAGTGAGCACAGTGCCCAGCTGAAGACTGCTCCCTCTACTCTGAGTGAGCACAGTGCCCAGCTGATGACTGCTCCCTCTACTCTGAGTGAGCACAGTATCCAGCTGATGACTGCTCCCTCTACTCTGAGTGAGCACAGTGCCCAGCTGATGACTGCTCCCTCTACTCTGAGTGAGCACAGTGCCCAGCTGAAGACTGCTCCCTCTACTCTGAGTGAGCACAGTGCCCAGCTGATGACTGCTCCCTCTACTCTGAGTGAGCACAGTGCCCAGCTGATAACTGCTCTCTCTACTCTGAGTGAGCACAGTGCCCAGCTGATGACTGCTCTCTCTACTCTGAGTGAGCACAGTGCCCAGCTGATGACTGCTCCCTCTACTCTGAGTGAGCACAGTGCCCAGCTGATGACTGCTCCCTCTACTCTGAGTGAGCATGGTGCCCAGCTAATGACTGCTCCCTCTACTCTGAGTGAGCACAGTGCCCAGCTGATGACTGCTCCCTCTACTCTGAGTGAGCACAGTGCCCAGCTGATGACTGCTCCCTCTATTCTGAGTGAGCACAGTGCCCAGCTGATAACTGCTCCCTCTACTCTGAGTGAGCACAGTGCCCAGCTGATGACTGCTCCCTCTACTCTGAGTGAGCACAGTGCCCAGCTAATGACTGCTCCCTCTACTTTGAGTGAGCACAGTGCCCAGCTGATGACTGCTCCCCCTACTCTGAGTGAGCACAGTGCCCAGCTGATGACTGCTCCCTCTACTCTGAGTGAGCATGGTGCCCAGCTGATGACTGCTCCCTCTACTCTGAGTGAGCACAGTGCCCAGCCGATGACTGCTCCCTCTACTCTGAGTGAGCACAGTGCCCAGCTGATGACTACTCTTGGGACATCTTTTCCAGACAATACAAATACAAAATACAAGTTTTTTTTCCTTAGACGGAATTCCTCTTGGCGTAGACAGCTTCAGTAGTTGACTTATTAGGCATGTACCCACATTATGCCTCGGAGATGTTAACTGAGTCACGGATGTATGGCTCGATTACCCTTTCTACAGCTTTTACCACCTGAGCTGAGCTTGGGCCCTCTGGTGTTGTAGAAGATGGTTGTGTCTCCTTTTCCATGGAACAGGTTGACTATTGTTGACTTCATCCACAAAAAGCAGTCACATTTTCATGCACCAGCATATTTGTTAGACATGTAAGATATTCCTCCACTTTGTTGCCTTCTTCCAAAAGCATTTCTGTTGTTATATTCCATTTTTATATAGTCAATCATTTTGATTTAGTTAACATTGCAGTGATGCTTGCAAAAACAATACGGAAAAAAAATTAGCAAAGCTCCAACTACTGACGGGTTATTGCATACATTTGAAATAGCAGTACTTTTTAAGTTAAGATACCATTACAGAAAGAATAACATCAACTTGAACAGATAAAAAAAACACTTAAGTACCAGTAATTTTCTTTATTAAGATTGTTTGGATAACAAATGAATGTCTGGATGTTTGAGTTTTTTTGTCTGTTTTAGTTTATTTACCAGGGTATAAGCTACATGAATGAACTAGATCTACAGACTGTGCAGGAACATATTGCAAGTAGGGCCATGTTTGCTGGACTTGAGAGGTGAGTTTTAGTGACGTTATTTGCTTTGTGTTAATGCTTAAAATACTGAAAACACCATTTACACCATTAACATACAACATACCCCATCTTAATGGGGTTTCCAGCAAGTAAAGGAATTGACTAGTGACCATTTGATGGCTTTTGAATCTCACTCATCTGATAAGATAGTTTTCATAGAATATTTGTATAATGGTTAAAATAATGGAATAGGGATTGGCATGTCATTGCTTTAAACAACTTACTTGAAAGGAGATTGTAGTCCTTGATCGAGACTTTTTACTAAGCATTGCTTCAGATTGTTAAATGCCTGAGTACTGAAACTACTCACATTTTGTTTATAAAATACAGCAACACAATTATTGATAAAAAATTCCCCAGGAAATGGCTAGGTATAGCAACCCTTGCATGGCAATCATCTGGAAAGATTTAAAATGTAAGTTTCCTCCCCAATTGAGACTCAAACTTAGCCTTTACAGGTTGAGAAATGGGCAGCTTGGACATTTAATATGAACACTGTTCCAGGGAGGTGGATGAAGCAGCCATGCAGAATGTGTGTTCCAGCGTCGCTGATTGGTTGATCAATCATAATGAGGGCAGCAAGATGTCTGTAACCAAGGAAGGTACAGCCTGGTCACTAGGGAATATAGACCACAAGTTTATTGCCAGAGTGTTTCTGTAAACCTTCATTTATAAGGGCTAGGCATACAGCAAAAGTACAGACCAGCCAGTTCTAGCTGGGAGCTATCCAGTCCAGATATGTTGCCTGTGCTGTTGACTCCTTAAAAGATAAGCAAATTTAGCATGCAAATTTTAGTCAGCTTTAAAAATTTAAAAAGTGTTTTAAATGAACAATTCCAAAGGGAGTATAAGTGTTATATGCTAGAATTAAAAGTTATCACATTTGCTTTCAGGCATGTATAATATACGACCATATATCTTGAGTATGGAACTGAGGGCTCGATTTCCTGGGATCTGGACCTCCATAGATAAAGAAACTCAATCTGTGAGTAGTTTGATAATTGCTAAATTGTGTTTAATGTTTAATGTTATTACCTGACCATATTTTTCTTCTGCATTCTGAAGTAAAGAGCTATCGATATGATAATAGTTCTATTGGTTTTAAAAAATATTTTAGTTACACTGGCCACCATTTTTAAGGGTAAGATTTATAATACAAGCCTGGCTACTCTGCAGATATTACGTATGTTTCTTCATTATACCCAAGTCAATATACCCAGTATGGACTTTTTGTATTTTATATAATAGAGGGCAACAGTCAGAAAACCAATTACTGGTAAATATTTTTAATCATATGACACATTTACTAGTTTACTATTTCCACTGTATTTTAGTATTGAGAGCAAGATATGTCTATTTACATAAAGGGGTATTATCTGCTCTTCCAATTTATTTGTGAAAATCTTCAGAAGCTACTGTGTGAGTGTCTTGTGCAATAAGTAAAATAAATGTATTGATGTGTATGTATTTATTTGACAACAAAAATAAGGAAGCAAATAAATGTAAGAAAAAAATGCCATATTTACTTAAACAATATCTAAAATAGCATAAAATAGCAATAGCATGTCCACACCCTGACACCATAATTGTCTTTCTGACAATAACTGGCTGATTGGTGGGGGGACATTAAACTTTTGTCATCAAGAACTGGATACTCATATAGTGAACTGGTTAAACTACTTGACAGGTTAACTGGTTAACTATTGCCATCCCTATTTTGCATACATGTGGAAATGATCAAAAGCAATTAAGAGTCTGTACTGTTGCCTAATCTTATTTTTGATAGCACCATTCTTTACAAACCTTGGAAGTTCAAGAAGAAGGTCTGTGTTAGAGAAATACATGGTGCCGACATACAACCCATTTGTTCTTGTCCTGAGGCTTAAAGTTAGACATACAACCCATTAGTCCCTGCCCTGAGGCTTATAGTTAGACATACAACCAATTAGTCCCTGCCCTGGGGCTTATAGTTAGACATACAGCCCATTAGTTCCTGTCCTGAGGCTTATAGTTAGACATACAACCCATTAGTCCCTGCCCTGAGGCTTATAGTTAGACATACAACCCATTAGTCCCTGTCCTGAGGCTTATAGTTAGACATACAACCCATTAGTCCCTGCCCTGAGGCTTATAGTAAGACATACAACCCATTAGTCCCTGTCCTGAGGCTTATAGTTAGACATGCAGCCCATTAGTCCCTGCCCTGAGGCTTATAGTTAGACATACAACCCATTAGTCCCTGCCCTGAGGCTTATAGTTAGACATACAACCCATTAGTCCCTGTCCTGAGGCTTATAGTTAGACATGCAGCCCATTAGTCCCTGCCCTGAGGCTTATAGTTAGACATACAGCCCATTAGTCCCTGTCCTGAGGCTTATAGTTAGACATACAGCCCATAAGTCCCTGCCCTGAGGCTTATAGTTAGACATACAACCCATTAGTCCCTGTCCTGAGGCTTATAGTTAGACATACAGCCCATAAGTCCCTGCCCTGAGGCTTATAGTTAGACATACAACCCATTAGTCCTGAGGCTTATAGTTAGACATACAACCCATTAGTTCTTGTCCTGAGGCTTATAGTTAGACATACAACCCATTAGTTCTTGTCCTGACGCTTATAGTTAGACATACAGCCCATTAGTCCCTGTCCTGAGGCTTATAGTTAGACATACAACCCATTAGTCCCTGTCCTGAGGCTTATAGTTAGACATACAACTCATTAGTTCTTGTCCTGAGGCTTATAGTTAGACATACAACCCATTAGTCCCTGCCCTGAGGCTTATAGTTAGACATACAACCCATAAGCCCCTGTCTTGAGGCTTATAGTTAGACATACAACCCATTAGTCCCTGCCCTGAGGCTTATAGTTAGACATACAGCCCATTAGTCCCTGCCCTGAGGCTTATAGTTAGACATACAACCCATTAGTCCCTGCCCTGAGGCTTATAGTTAGACATACAACCCATTAGTCCCTGTCCTGAGACTTATAGTTAGACATACAGCCCGTTAGTCCCTGTCCTGAGGCTTATAGTTGGACATACAGCTCATTAGTCCCTGTCCTGAGGCTTATAGTTAGACATACAGCCCATTAGTCCCTGTCCTGAGACTTATAGTTAGACATACAGCCCGTTAGTCCCTATCCTGAGGCTTATAGTTAGACATACAGCCCATTAGTCCCTGTCCTGAGACTTATAGTTAGACATACAACCCATTAGTCCCTGTCCTGAGGCTTATAGTTAGACATACACCCCATTAGTCCCTGGCCTTAGACTTATAGTTAGACATACATCCCATTAGTCCCTGTCCTGAGGCTTATAGTTAGACATACAACCCATTAGTCCCTGCCCTGAGGCTTATAGTTAGACATACAACCCATTAGTTCTTGTCCTGAGACTTATATATAGACATACAACCCATTAGTCCCTGTCCTGAGGCTTATAGTTAGACATACAACCCATTAGTCCCTGTCCTGAGGCTTATAGTTAGACATACAGCCCATTAGTCCCTGCCCTGAGGCTTATAGTTAGACATACAACCCATTAGTCCCTGCCCTGAGGCTTATAGTTAGACATACAACCCATTAGTCCCTGCCCTGAGGCTTATAGTTAGACATACAACCCATTAGTCCCTGTCCTGAGGCTTATAGTTAGACATACAGCCCATTAGTCCCTGTCCTGAGGCTTATAGTTAGACATACAACCCATTAGTTCCTGTCCTAAGGCTTATAGTTAGACATACAGCCCATTAGTCCCTGCCCTGAGGCTTATAGTTAGACATACAACCCATTAGTCCCTGTCCTGAGGCTTATAGTTAGACATACAGCCCATAAGTCCCTGCCCTGAGGCTTATAATATATATAAGGTATTCTGAGACTATATACTACCAATAACCACTGGCAGTTGCCATATTAATCAATTATGTGTTCTGCAGGTTAAACATACCATTAATACATATAAAATCAATGTTTATGCATCTTGATGGGATGTAAGTATCAGAATGTAAACAAAACTTCTTGTGTTTATTTTAAGATAGAGGTTGAGAAGATCTCATATGAGAAGAGACTGTCACTGGAGTCAGAAGATGAGAGCAGGAAGAAGGACTATGAACAGGAGACTATAGACACACTGCTTGGCTTCACTAAAGTGGTCCGAGTCATGACAGAAGCACAGAAGGTACAGGAGAATACTCATTGACAACCTACATGCTTAAAGGATGACAACTCTGTCAACCATTTTAAGGATGACAACTCTGTCAATCACTTGAAGGATGACAACTCTGTCAACAACTTAAAGGATGACAACTCTGTCAACCATTTTAAGGATGACAACTCTGTCAACCACTTGAAGGATGACAACTCTGTCAACCACTTAACGGATGACAACTCTGTCAACTACTTAAAGAATGACAACTCTGTCAATCACTTAAAGGATGACAACTGTCAATCACTTAAGGGATGACAACTCTATCAATCACTTAAAGGATGACAACTCTGTCAACCACATAAAGGATGACAACTCCGTCAACCACTTAAAGGATGACAACTCCGTCAACCACTTAAAGGATGACAACTCTGTCAACCACTTAAAGGATGACAACTCTGTCAGCCACTTAAATGATGACAACTCTGTCAACCACTTAAAGGATGACAACTCTATCAACCACTTAAAGGATGACAACTCAGTCAACCACTTAAAGGGTGACAACTCTGTCAACCCCTTAAAGGATGACAACTCTGTCAACCATTTTAAGGATGACAACTCTGTCAACCATTTTAAAGATAACAACTCTGTCAACCACTAAAAGGATGACAACTCTGTCAACCCCTTAAAGGATGACAACTCTGTCAACCACTTAAAGGATGACAACTCTATCAACCACTTAAAGGATGACAACTCTGTCAACCCCTTAAAGGATGACAGCTCTGTCAACCACTTAAAGGATGACAACTCTGTCAACCCCTTAAAGGATGACAACTCTGTCAACCACTTAAAGGATGACAACTCTGTCAACCACTAAAAGGATGACAACTCTGTCAACCACTTAAAGGATGACAACTCTATTAACCGCTTAAAGGATGACAACTCTGTCAACCCCTTAAAGGATGACAACTCTGTCAACCACTTAAAGGATGACAACTCTGTCAACCACTTAAAGGATGACAACTCTGTCAACCACTTGAAGGATGACAACTCTGTCAACAACTTAAAGGATGACAACTCTGTCAACCATTTTAAGGATGACAACTCTGTCAACCATTTGAAGGATGACAACTCTGTCAACCACTTAATGGATGACAACTCTGTCAACTACTTAAAGGATGACAACTCTGTCAATCACTTAAAGGATGACAACTCTGTCAATCACTTAACGGATGACAACTCTATCAATCATTTAAAGGATGACAACTCTGTCAACCACATAAAGGATGACAACTCCATCAACCACTTAAAGGATGACAACTCCGTCAACCACTTAAAGGATGACAACTCTGTCAACCACTTAAAGGATGACAACTCTGTCAACCACTTAAAGGATGACAACTCTGTCAACCACTTAAAGGATGACAACTCTATCAACCACTTAAAGGATGACAACTTAGTCAACCACTTAAAGGATGACAACTCTGTCAACCCCTTAAAGGATGACAACTCTGTCAACCATTTTAAGGATGACAACTCTGTCAACCATTTTAAGGATAACAACTCTGTCAACCACTTTACGGATGACAACTCTGTCAACCCCTTAAAGGATGACAACTCTGTCAACCACTTAAAGGATGACAACTCTGTCAACCATTTAAAGGATGACAACTATGTCAACCACTAAAAGGATGACAAATCTGTCAACCCCTTAAAGGATGACAACTCTGTCAACCCCTTAAAGGATGACAACTCTGTCAGCCCCTTAAAGGATGACAACTCTTTCAACCCCTTAAAGGATGACAACTCTGTCAACCACTAAAAGGATGACAACTCTGTCAACCCCTTAAAGGTGACAACTCTGTCAACCACTTAAAGGATGACAACTCTGTCAACCACTTAAAGGATGACAACTCTGTCAACCACTTAAAGGATGACAACTCTGTCAACCACTTGAAGGATGACAACTCTGTCAACAACTTAAAGGATGACAACTCTGTCAACCATTTTAAGGATGACAACTCTGTCAACCATTTGAAGGATGACAACTCTGTCAACCACTTAATGGATGACAACTCTGTCAACTACTTAAAGGATGACAACTCTGTCAATCACTTAAAGGATGACAACTCTGTCAATCACTTAAGGGATGACAACTCTATCAATCACTTAAAGGATGACAACTCTGTCAACCACATAAAGGATGACAACTCCGTCAACCACTTAAAGGATGACAACTCCGTCAACCACTTTAAGGATGACAACTCTGTCAACCACTTAAAGGATGACAACTCTGTCAACCACTTAAAGGATGACAACTCTATCAACCACTTAAAGGATGACAACTTAGTCAACCACTTAAAGGATGACAACTCTGTCAACCCCTTAAAGGATGACAACTCTGTCAACCATTTTAAGGATGACAACTCTGTCAACCATTTTAAGGATAACAACTCTGTCAACCACTTTACGGATGACAACTCTGTCAACCCCTTAAAGGATGACAACTCTGTCAACCCCTTAAAGGATGACAACTCTGTCAACCCCTTAAAGGATGACAACTCTGTCAACCACTAAAAGGATGACAACTCTGTCAACCCCTTAAAGGTGACAACTCTGTCAACCACTTAAAGGATGACAACTCTGTCAACCACTTACAGGATGACAACTCTGTCAACCACTTAAAGGATGACAACTCTGTCAACCATTTTAAGGATGACAACACTGTCAACCATTTTAAGGATGACAACTCTGTCAACCACTTAAAGGATGACAACTCTGTCAACCATTTTAAGGATAACAACTCTGTCAACCACTTAAAGGATGACAACTCTGTCAACCATTTTAAGGATGACAACTCTGTCAACCATTTTAAGGATGACAACACTGTCAACCAATTTAAGGATGACAACTCTGTCAACCACTTAAAGGATGACAACACTGTCAACCATTTTAAGGATGACAACACTGTCAACCACTTAAAGGATGACAACACTGTCAACCACTTAAAGGATGACAACTCTGTCAACCACTTAAAGGATGACAACACTGTCAACCACTTAAAGGATGACAACACTGTCAACCACTTAAAGGATGACAACACTGTCCACCATTTTAATGATGACAACACTGTCAACCACTTAAAGGATGACAACTCAGTCAACCACTTAAAGGATGACAACTCTGTCAACCACTTAAAGGATGACAACACTGTCAACCACTTAAAGGATGACAACACTGTCAACCACTTAAAGGATGACAACACTGTCAACCATTTTAAGGATGACAACACTGTCAACCACTTAAAGGATGACAACTCAGTCAACCACTTAAAGGATGACAACTCTGTCAACCACTTAAAGGATGACAACTCTGTCAACCATTTTAAGGATGACAACTCTGTCAACCATTTTAAGGATGACAACTCTGTCAACCACTTAAAGGATGACAACTCTGTCAACCATTTTAAGGATGATTACCAATACAAAGTCACATAGTAGAAAACCCCTTTGCCAGTTTGCCCACATAGTGTAACAGTAGGGGAACAGACAGCTATGTGATGTCCATCTGCAACAATAATGGGGTTATGGTTTAGTTGTAAATTTTGAAATTTGCAAGGTGTTATGATAGTTTGATTGCTTTCAGAGGCTCTCACCAACATTATATGTCAAATTTCTTTGGCAAGTTTTGTTAATTGGCTTTTAGAGTTTCTATCATTGTGTGTATCATTCTTTGGATGTAGATATTCTTATTATATTTATTATCAATTTTGTTTTTTGACAGTCCATATTTTGATTGAAATTAAATACTGGAAAGCATTTTAATTTATGCAAGTTACAAAAGAACACCTAGTTAACAAACAATCTTTGTTCCTTCTTTCAGCCCCTGGTAGGTCACAACATGCTGATGGACCTGATGTTGTTGTATGACAAGTGCTATCAGCCATTGCCTAGCAATTACCAGGACTTCAAGGCCAATCTGAATCACATCTTCCCCTGTATTTATGACACAAAACACATGGTGCTATGTCTCAGACAGGTTAGTGATATATATTGGTGCTATGTCTCAGACAGGTTAGTGATAGATATAGGTGCTATGTCTCAGACAAGTTAGTGATAGATATTGGTGCTATGTCTTAGACAGGTAAGTGATAGATTTTGGTGCTATGTCTCAGACAAGTTAGTGATAGATATTGGTGCTATGTCTTAGACAGGTTAGTGATAGATATTGGTGCTTTGTCTCAGACAGGTTAGTGATAGATATTGGTGCTATGTCTCAGACAGGTAAGTGATAGATATTGGTGCTATGTCTCAGACACATTAGTGATAGATATTGGTTCTTTGTCTTAGACAAGTTAGTGATAGATATTGGTACTTTGTCTCAGACAGGTTAGTGTGGATATTGGTGCTATGTCTCAGACAGGTTAGTGATAGATATTGGTGCTATGACTCAGACAGGTTAGTGATAGATATTGGTGCTATGTCTCAGGCAAGTTAATGATAGATATTGGTGCTATCTCTCAGACAAGTTAGTGATAGATATGGGTGCTATGTCTTCGACAGGTTAGTGATAGATATTGGTGTTGTATCTCAGACAAGTTAGTGATAGATGGTGTTGCTATGTCTCCGACAAGTAAATGTTGGTGCTTTGTCTCAGACAAGTTAGTGATAGATATTGGTGCTATGTCTCAGACTAGTAAGTGATAGATATTGGTGCTATGTCTCAGACTAGTTAGTGATAGATATTGGTGCTTTGTCTCAGACAAGTAAGTGATAGATATTGGTGCTATGTCTCAGACTAGTTAGTGACAGATATTGGTGCTATGTCTCAGACAGGTGAGTGATAGATATTGGTGTTATGTCTCAGACAGCTAGTGATAGATATTGGTGCTATGTCTCAGACAAGTTAGTGATAGATATTGGTGCTATGTCTCAGACAGGTTTGAGATAGATATTGGTGCTATGTCTCAGACAAGTTAGTGATAGATATTGGTGCTATGTCTCAGACAGGTTTGAGATAGATATTGGTGTTATGCCTCAGACAAGTTAGTGATAGATATTGGTGCTATGTCTCAGACAGGTTTGAGATAGATATCTCAGACAAGTTAGTGAGAGATATTGGTGCTATGTCTCAGACAGGTTTGAGATAGATATTGGTGCTATGTCTCAGACAAGTTAGTGATAGATATTGGTGCTATGTCTCAGACAGGTTTGAGATAGATATTGGTGTTATGCCTCAGGCAAGTTAATGCTAGATATTGGTCCTATGTCTCAGACAGGTTTGAGATAGATATTGGTGCTATGTCTCAGACAGGTTTGAGATAGATATTGGTGCTATGTCTCAGACAGGTTTGAGATAGATATTGGTGCTATGTCTCAGACAGGTTTGAGATAGATATTGGTGCTATGTCTCAGGTAAGTTAATGCTAGATATTGGTGCTATGACTCAGACAAGTTAGTGATAGATATTGGTGCTATGTCTCAGACAGGTTAGTGTGGATATTGGTGCTATGTCTCAGACAGGTTAGTGTGGATATTGGTGCTATGTCTCAGACAGGTTAGTGATAGATATTGGTGCTATGACTTAGACAGGTTAGTGATAGATATTGGTGCTTTGTCTCAGACAAGTTTGAGATAGATATTGGTGCTATGTCTCAGACAAGTTAGTGATAGATATTGGTGCTATGTCTCAGACAGGTAAGTGATAGATATTGGTGCTATGTCTCAGACAAGTTAGTGATAGATATTGGTGTTATGTCTCAGACAAGTTAATGCTAGATATTGGTGCTATGTCTCTTACAGGTTAGTGATAGATATTGGTGCTATGTCTCAGACAAGTTAGTGAGAGATATTGACGCTATGTCTTCGACAGGTTAGTGATAGATATTGGTGCTATATCTCAGACAAGTTAATGCTAGATATTGGTGCTATGTCTCAGACAGGTTAGTGATAGATATTGGTGCTATGTCTCAGACAAGTTAGTCAGAGATATTGGTGCTATGTCTCAGACAGGTTAGTGATAGATATTGGTGCTATATCTCAGACAAGTTAATGCTAGATATTGGTGCTATGTCTCAGACAGGTTAGTGATAGATATTGGTGCTATGTCTCAGACAAGTTAGTCAGAGATATTGGTGCTATGTCTCAGACAGGTTAGTGATAGATATTGGTGCTATATCTCAGACAAGTTAATGCTAGATATTGGTGCTATGTCTCAGACAGGTTAGTGATAGATATTGGTGCTATGTCTCAGACAAGTTAGTGAGAGATATTGGTGCTATGTCTCAGACAGGTTAGTGATAGATATTGGTGCTATGTCTCAGACAGGTTAGTGATAGATATTGGTGCTATGTCTCAGACAGGTTTGAGATAGATATTGGTGTTATGCCTCAGGCAAGTTTATGCTAGATATTGGTGCTATGTCTCAGACAGGTTTGAGATAGATATTGGTGTTATGTCTCAGACAGGTTTGAGATAGATATTGGTGCTATGTCTCAGGTAAGTTAATGCTAGATATTGGTGCTATGTCTCAGACAGGTTTGACATAGATATTGGTGCTATGACTCAGACAAGTTAGTGATAGATATTGGTGTTATGTCTCAGACAAGTTAGTGATAGATATTGGTGCTTTGTCTCAGACAGGTTTGAGATAGATATTGGTGCTTTGTCTCAGACAGGTTTGAGATAGATATTGGTACTATGTCTCAGACAAGTTAATGCTAGATACTGGTGCTATGTCTCAGACAAGTTAGTGATAGATGTTGGTGCTATGTCTCAGACAGGTTTGAGATAGATTTTGGTACTATGACTTAGACAGGTTAGTGATAGATATTGGTGCTTTGTCTCAGACAGGTTTGAGATAGACATTGGTGCTATGACTTAAACAGGTTAGTAATAGATATTGGTGCTTTGTCTCAGACAGGTTTGAGATACTGTGGTATCATTTTATTTAGCGATGGCTTAATTTTCGCGTATTTCGCGCTCGGGCCAGTGTGCGAATTTAAAACCTTAGCTAATATTCAACCATATAGTTCAACATACGTATCCGAAACGTGTTAATGTCCGATTGGACCTACACTTTGTATTTGGTTGTCCGTATCGCTATTTGATAAAAATTTGAAGTATTTCATATGAATAAAACAAAATATCATTTGCTGTAAAGCTGTAAAACTTTTTGAGTCTTTTCAGTTCATTATTATGTATAAAGCTTACCTTTTTTAAGAATTCGTAACACATCCAATAACTGTGTTAATATTTGTTGGTCTATTGTTTCAATTTGCCAAGAGCTATGAAATGTGTGACAGTGAAATTGAGACCAGTGAAATTAGCACATTTCAACATCCCGGCTGTCAGTTTTAAGATTTCTTTTGATCTACGTCACAGTAAGCGAGTGTACTGGGAGAAATTTGGAGAATTGTTCACAGTGAAAAAGATCAAAGGCTCACTTGCGGTTAGTGTTAAAACTCTGCTTCAAAGATATTATCAGATGAGGGACAAATGTCAACAACAAGAAAATAGAAGAAGTTATATCGAAGTTTAGGTAAAGGAATGTTTTTTTGCTGACCTAAGCCGTGAACAAAAGGGTGATTAAAGCTGTACGTAAACTCATTAGTGGGTATCTACTCTACCACGGGAAGACCGACATGTTTCATTCGACCAGTGGGATTCAGTTTGTGTCATGTCCCAATCATCCGGGAATTTCACACCGTTGGGCAGTGACATTTCTGTTTTCTGTGTAGATCAGCTTTGGTGGGAGAAGGGCTCTTGGTTACCTATATAACGGGTACACCAATATACATGCCAATTACATGCCAGTTAAAGTATATTATAAATGGTCCAACTGTCGAGTCCCGTGTCAATTAGCGGCTCCGAATAAACAGCGGTCCGATAATTGACTACTAGTAACAAAGGAAGTGGTAACTGATAGGGCCCAACTGACACATGATTTGCTGGAGTGTTAAAAAAAACAATATTGATAACGGGTCAGTCATTTATCGATTATAATTTTATTTTTATTTGCGCGAATTTACGTCCGCGCGAAACAGCCTTTTTCCGCGATTGCGCGAAATTTCGTGCCAGCGAAATTAAATGATACCACAGTAGATATTGGTGCTATGACTGAGACAGGTTAGTGATAGAAATTGGTGCTATGTCTCAGACAGGTTTGAGATAGATATTGGTGCTATGTCTCAGACAAGTTAGTGATAGATATTGGTGTTATGTCTCAGACCAGTTAATGCTAGATATTGGTGCTATGTCTCGGACAAGTTAGTGATAGATATTGGTGCTATGTCTCAGACAAGTTAGTGAGAGATATTGGTGCTATGTCTCAGACAGGTTAGTGATAGATATTGGTGCTATGTCTCAGACAAGTTAGTGATAGATATTGGTGCTATGTCTCAGACAGGTTAGTGATAGATATTGGTGCTATGTCTCAGACAAGTTAGTGAAAGATATTGGTGCTATGTCTCAGACAGGTTAGTCAGAGATATTGGTGCTATGTCTCAGACAAGTTAGTGATAGATATTGGTGTTATGTCTCAGACAAGTTAATGCTAGATATTGATGCTATGTCTCAGACAGGTTAGTGATAGATATTGGTGCTATGTCTCAGACAAGTTAGTGAGAGATATTGGTGCTATGTCTTCGACAGGTTAGTGATATATATTGGTGCTATATCTCAGACAAGTTAATGCTAGATATTGGTGCTATGTCTCAGACAGGTTAGTGATAGATATTGGTGCTATGTCTCAGACAAGTTAGTCAGAGATATTGGTGCTATGTCTCAGACAGGTTAGTGATAGATATTGGTGCTATATCTCAGACAAGTTAATGTTAGATATTGGTGCTATGTCTCAGACAGGTTAGTGATAGATATTGGTGCTATGTCTCAGACAAGTTAGTGAGAGATATTGGTGCTATGTCTCAGACAGGTTAGTGATAGATATGGGTGCTATGTCTCAGACAGGTTAGTGATAGATATTGGTGCTATGTCTCAGACAGGTTAGTGATAGATATTTGTGCTATGTTTCAGACAAGTTAGTGAGAGATATTGGTGCTATGTCTCAGACAAGTTAATGCTAGATATTGGCGCTATGTCTCAGACAAGTTATTGCTAGATATTGGTGCTATGTCTCAGACAGGTTAGTGATAGATATTGGTGCTATGTCTCAGACAGGTTAGTGATAGATATTGGTGCTATGTCTCAGACAGGTTAGTGATAGATTTTGGTGCTATGTCTCAGAAAGGTTAGTGATAGATATTGGTGTTATGTCTCAGGCAAGTTAATGCTAGATATTGGTGCTATATCTCAGACAGGTTAGTGATAGATATTGGTGCTATGTCTCAGACAGGTTAGTGATAGATATTGGTGCTATGTCTCAGACAGATTAGTGATAGATATTGGTGCTATGTCTCAGATAAGTTAGTGATAGATTTTGGTGCTTTGTCTCAGACAAGTTAGTGATAGATATTGGTGCTATGTCTCAGACAGGTTAGTCATAGATATTGGTGCTATGACTCAGACAGGTTAGTGATAGATATTGGTGCTATGTCTCGGACAAGTTAGTGATAGATATTGGTGCTATATCTCAGACAAGTTAGTGATAGATATTGGTGCTATGTCTCAGACAAGTTAGTGATAGATATTGGTGCTATGTCTTAGATAAGTTTGTAATAGATATTGGTGCTATGTCTCAGGCAGGTTAGTGATAGATATTGGTGCTATGTCTCAGGCAAGTTAGTGATAGATATTGGTGCTATGACTCAGACAAGTTAATGCTAGATATTGGTGCTATGTCTCAGACAAGTTAATGCTAGATATTGGTGCTATGTCTCGGACAAGTTAGTGATAGAAATTGGTGCTATGTCTTCGACAGGATTGAGATAGATATTGGTGCTATGTCTCAGACAGGTTAGTGATAGATATTGGTGCTATGTCTCAGACAAGTAAGTGGTAGATATTGGTGCTATGTCTCAGACAAGTTAGTGATAGATATTGGTGCTATGTCTCAGACAGGTTAGTGATAGATATTGATGTTATGTCTCAGACAGGTTTGAGGTAGATATTGGAGCTATGTCTCAGACACATTAGTGATAGATATTGGTGCTATGTCTCAGACAGGTTTGTAATAGATATTGGTGCTATGTCTCAGACAAGTTAGTGGTAGATATTGGTGCTATGTCTCAGACAAGTTAGTGGTAGATATTGGTGTTATGTCTCAGACAAGTAAGTGGTAGATATTGGTGCTATGTCTCAGACAAGTTAGTGGTAGATATTGGTGCTATGTCTCAGACAAGTTAGTGATAGATATTGGTGCTATGTCTCAGACAAGTTAGTGGTAGATATTGGTGCTATGTCTCAGACAAGTTAGTGATAGATATTGGTGTTATATCTCAGACAGGTTTGTAAATATTGGTGCTATGTCTCAGACAAGTTAGTGGTAGATATTGGTGCTATGTCTCAGACAATTTAGTGATAGATATTGGTGCTATGTCTCAGACAGGTTAGTGATAGATATTGGTGTTATGTCTCAGACAGGTTTGAGATAGATATTGGTGCTATGACTCAGAAAAGTCAGTGATAGATATTGGTGCTATGACTCAGAAAAGTCAGTGATAGATATTGGTGCTATGTCTCAGACAGGTTAGTGATAGATATTGGTGTTATGTCTCAGACAGGTTTGTGATAAAATCTGTATTATACAATTATTTTGATTGGGAACAAGTTCTCAACTTACATTTGTCTTACTTCTCTGTATTGTTGTATGTAAAACCATCTCATAGGTAGTAACTACTTGAACCAATTTTCAGTCAGTAGTTTTACAGTGGGTAGAACCAGCTAATAGTTAGTAACTACTTTAACCAATATTCAGTCAGAAGTCTTACAGTGGGTAGAACCATCTCATAGTTAGTAACTACTTGAACCAATATTCAGTCAGTAGTCTTACAGTGGGTAGAACCAGCTCATATGTAGTAACAACTTGAACCAATATTCAGTCAGTAGTCTTACACTGGGTAGAACCATCTCATTGGTAGTAACTACTTGAACCAATATTAAGTCAGTTGTCTTACTGTGGGTAAAACCAGCTCAAAGGTAGTAACTACTTGAACCAATATTAAATCAGTTGTCTTACAGTGGGTAGAACCAGCTTATATGTAGTAACTACTTGAACCAATATTCAGTCAGTAGTCTTACAGTGAGTAGAACCAGCTCATATGTAGTAACTACTTGAACCAATATTCAGTCAGTAGTCTTACAGTGGGTAGAACCAACTCATAGGTAGTAACTACTTGAACCAATATTCAGTCAGTAGTCTTACAGTGGGTAGAACCATCTCATAGGTAGTAACTACTTGAACCAATATTAAGTCAGTTGTCTTACCGTGGGTAGAACCAGCTCAAAGGTAGTAACTACTTGAACCAATATTCAGTCAGTAGTCTTACTACGGGTAGAACCATCTCATATGTAGTAACTACTTGAACCAATATTCAGTCAGTAGTCTTACAGTGGGTAGAACCAGCTTATATGTAGTAACTACCGGTACCTAAACTAATATTCAGTCAGTAGTCTTACAGTTGGTAGAACCAGTTCATAGGTAGTAACAACTTGAACCAATATTCAGTCAGTAGTCTTACAGTGGGTAGAACCAGTTCATAGGTAGTAACTACTTAAACTAATATTCAGTCAGTAGTCTTACTGTTGGTAGAACCAGCTCATAGGTAGTAACTACTTGAACCAATATTCAGTCAGTAGTCTTACAGTGGGTAGAACCAGCTCATAGGTAGTAACTACTTGAACCAATATTAAGTCAGTTGTCTTACCGTGGGTAGAACCAGCTCAAAGGTAGTAACTACTTAAACTAATATTCAGTCAGTAGTCTTACTACGGGTAGAACCATCTCATATGTAGTAACTACTTGAACCAATATTCAGTCAGTAGTCTTACACTGGGTAGAACCATCTCATTGGTAGTAACTACTTGAACCAATATTCAGTCAGTAGTCTTACAGTGGGTAGAACCAGTTCATAGGTAGTAACTACTTGAACCAATATTCAGTCAGTAGTCTTACTACGGGTAGAACCATCTCATATGTAGTAACTACTTGAACCAATATTCAGTCAGTAGTCTTACACTGGGTAGAACCATCTCATTGGTAGTAACTACTTGAACCAATATTAAGTCAGTTGTCTTACCGTGGGTAGAACCAGCTCAAAGGTAGTAACTACTTGAACCAATATTCAGTCAGTAGTCTTACAGTGGGTAGAACCAGCTCATATGTAGTAACTACTTGAACTAATATTCAGTCAGTAGTCTTACAGTGGGTAGAACCAGTTCATAGGTAGTAACTACTTGAACCAATATTCAGTCAGTAGTCTTACAGTGGGTAGAACCAGCTCATATGTAGTAACTACTTGAACCAATATTCAGTCAGTAGTCTTACAGTGGGTAGAACCAGCTTATATGTAGTAACTACCGGTACCTAAACTAATATTTAGTCAGTAGTCTTACAGTGGGTAGAACCAGTTCATAGGTAGTAACAACTTGAACCAATATTCAGTCAGTAGTCTTACAGTGGGTAGAACCAGTTCATAGGTAGTAACTACTTAAACTAATATTCAGTCAGTAGTCTTACAGTCGGTAGAACCAGCTCATAGGTAGTAACTACTTGAACCAATATTCAGTCAGTAGTCTTACAGTGGGTAGAACCAGCTTATATGTAGTAACTACTTAAACTAATATTCAGTCAGTAGTCTTACAGTGGGTAGAACCAGTTCATAAGTAGTAACTACAGATCAGGCCACTCAATTTTTGCCTTTTCCGCTGGTCTACTGCAGACCAGGTCAATACTTAAGCACTGTTATTACGCTTCCCAGCTTGAAATGTCTTAGCAATCAGTCCTGGAGGTTTATAATATAAACAAACAAAATCCAGTGTTATTTTTTGTTAATTTTCACAATAAATAACTGTGTGAACCTTATAACAATGTTGAAATTGCAAAACTAAAACCTTTGATAAATGGGCACCTGATCCCCTGACCTAAGGTAACTGGCCTGCTTACGTTTTTCTCTTACCTTATCAATTGGAAAAATTAAATATGCAGCAAAATGCATATTGAAATTAATTGCTATCCTTTGTGGTATACTGGAGTGTGTTCAGTGGGTGTTCCTTTCTGAACATACACTCTGTTGTGAACATATTCTGCTGTGCTGGACAGCTCTGTTTTAATAAGCCAGATCATCTGTTAATGACATATTTAGCATGACCCTCTTTTTTATGTCTCATCATTTTTGCAAACAGTAATTGCAGTACTTTAATACATAATCTTACTTGATTAACTGAAAATGCATCTTTTGAATCATGCTTTTACATTTACAGAATAATGATGCACCAGATTTACTACAACAGACGAGTCTTTCACAGTTGTACACCAGTCTTTCAAGGTAAGATGTGGCTTGTGAACAAAACAGTGTAGGCATCATGAAAAGTATTCTACTTGATGTTAATTCATCTTGTCTTGCAAGATACTCTATCAATAAAATGTGTCAACCGGACCAGGAAGCAAAATCTGTAGAGCAGTCCGGACATTTCTCAGTTAGTGAAATTTGCAGGGTCGGACAATTCTCAGTTGGTTGATTTGCAGGGCCGGACATTTCTCAGTTACTTGTTTTGCAGGGTCGGACAATTCTCAGTCTGGACATTTGTCCGTTGGTTGATTTGTAGGGCGGAACAATTGTTATAGATCCATTTTTGACGTTGATTAAACCAAAGAGTACCGCTCCAGGTACGGTATGCCCCAGATTCCATCTCAGGCCACAACATACCAAAGTCATTAAAAATGGTAGTGGTATAGCTCCCGTGCTAACGCTTAAGCAAATATAAGGGTAGTTCCCTGACTGGTTGGCCAAGTGTCAGGATAATGTGACTGGGGTGTGGTATCATGCCAGGTGTCCATGGCATGCTATACACAGTGAAGTGTCAAGTGGACACCATCTCCAGATAATTGAAATACTGTTGGTGGGACAATAAAGCCAGCAAACAAACAAAATGTGTCATATATAGGGCTCAGATGCCAGTGGTCCAATATATATATGTATTGAAACATGACATGTTAGGCCAAACCCGCTGTTTTATCTTTTACAGAAAATGTATACATAAGACAAAGATACTCCCATGCAAAATACTTGATGTTATGATACAAGGTCAAAAGGGTTTCTATTGCTAGAAATAATTTAAGCCTCAAGTAGAATTATTTTGATTGTCCCAAACTAAAAGCTACAAATTCTGTTAATTGAAAACATGTTCCCATGTAAACTAAAATAAATTAATTAGCAGTGATGATTCGAAATGTCTTAATGAAATTTTGTGTGTCAGAGTTTGGACAAAATTAATGTAAACTAGACAGTGTCCTGGCAGCTTCAATGTTGAAGATGGCATCCAGATACACAGGGTGTATGAAGTTGACAGTGACAAGAAGTATGTAAGTTGTCTTATCAAAGTTTGTTGCCTTAATACAAAGGCCTAAGATCCAGCCCCTGACTGGCGATATAGTTCTCTCCCTTCAATACCCTTCAATACCTGTATGCTTGTTAATTAAGTATTCATTAACTAGTTTCATAACTTATAATTTCAGTCCAGCTGGACGCGACTTAGTAATTTACTCTCCAGAAGTTCAGCATGCTGAAGGATTTACAAAATACAGTAGGTTACATGTGCAGGAACCAATACTATTATTATCCTCATATAATCTAATACATTCAAAGAACTTGTAACGAGCTCTAAATACCTGTTCTTTAGTTTTATACATATTTAATTTCAATTGGCATCTTTGTCATAATGATTTTTACAATAAAACTATTATCTTGCCTTACTATAGATTTAATTGTTAGTGTTAACTCTTTTTTTACAGTCGATTTATACATGTTCTTTCACTTGTCGATAAGCCTTCCTGGATTACCACTTCCTGGGTAGAACCAGTACTCAGATGGTTTCTTCCTTAACTTACCATGCTAAGCAGAAAGTTGAGACTGAAGAAGTGTGTAATGTTTTAGCATATAAAATGTATTGTTTCAGCAAAGTTTTTCAGATAAATAAGAGAGAATATCATATTGTAAATTAAGTTTAATTTATCATAATTCTTTGCATAACAATAAACAGTGTCAACAAGTTTATGTATTTGTATACATGTTTATATTTTTGTTTGTGTCAGAGATGGACAATTTACCTCATGAGGCTGGTTTTGATGCATACATGTGTGGATTTGGTAAGTCCCTGTTTTCCTTGCTTTCTTAACTTTCATTTTTATGGTATTGTCATCTAGGCATTTTAGAAATTCCTTTGTTTTTTAACAATTAACTGCTGTTGCCTTTAAAACTCAGAAAAAAATACAAAGAATGTGTGAAATTAGTAGTGTTAATTTGACATAACATTCATACACTGAATATATTTTTATTTTCAATTTTACCAAACACAAATTACAGGCATAATATTAAACTCTTTTCCCATTCACTTTTCTACCCCTTGTTGAGCTTGAGCTAAAATTTGATTCTGATATGTCTTACTCCTAGCATCATGCTGGTGTGCAGCATAGGTGTTTAGTGTTTATGATATTTTACTCTTGCACACTTTATCAATTCAATATGTCTTAGAGTTGCCATTTACCAGTAGTTTGTTTAGGTAAACACATGCTTTGTGTAGCTTTTCTTCTTTTGTACAAAAGGGCCTAGCATGCCTTTGAAATGCACATCAATTCTTGTTGAATACCATTGTGGCAGAGCTTCATAATGACTTACTCTGGCAATATATAGATATATCTTAGCACAGATTGTGTGAGATATTTACATGACAATTCTACTTATTTTATCAGTGATGCTTTACAATATAACAATACTGAAAGAGGAAGGAGAAACTTTGTCAGAGACAATATAAATATACACACGTTAAAACGTGTGAAAATACTTTATTGAAAAATCATCATTGTAAAGTTTTCTCATTACATTTGTATCGAAGTAAGAATTTGGTTTATATACTGTTATAAGAACTTGATAAAAAAATGTGCATGTAGTCATTAAACTGACTGCTTTTATTCCCCAGTATATAAGAAACATATGGCATAGAAGGGGTTAGCAGATAAAAATGCCAATCCTATTTTGTTCTTTTTGGAACAAAAAAATATTAATATCGTTGTGCCTCCTCTCAGCAAACATGATCAACTAGACAAAACTGCCACTACCATATACATTCATGTTTTAAATTGTTTTTGGAATACATATTTCTTTCGTTTTTGATATATATCACAGTAACCAATTATGATGATTATAGCAATGTCCAGCTGTTTTGATGGACAAAGACCCCAGACACATGTCATGGTGGGAAGAACACCGGAGGTCAGCTGGAAGACCTTCCCACATAAGTCCTTTGCCCTGAACGGGACTCGAAAACACATGGTGAGAGGCCAAGTTGTCAGAGGAGTCACTTATCGACGACTCTACCACTACGCCACAGGTGCACCTCATATTTTTTTCCTTTTTATGAAGATTCATTGATATTCAGGAAAAAAAATCGACAAATACAACAACAGTCAAACACTTTAAAGAGAATTTAACTTTTCAGTTTTTCTCAGGACCCTTCACTACATCACATTCAAGGATACAAAGTAAGTATTTCAGTTATTCTGTGTCTATTATTATATATTGGAACTTAAATAGCAAGTCTGCTTGTTACACTATTGTGATTCACCCTGTCAGCTGATACTAATGTCTCAACAAATCATGACAGAATATTATGAAGTTAATGGGCATCCACAAACATTAAGCCATGATAGTGTAACTAGAAATATCTGTAATGAAAGATTGTATGATTCGCTTGATCTAGTGGCAAAGGTTTTCATGTTAAAATGTGCCTAAAATTGGAATTATTTTCTTCAAGGCAGTGTCAATGTTAGCTGAGGAACATTCATTTATGTTTCACATACACATGTACTTACTCATCTTCATCGTTTCTGGGACATATATAATTTGTCATAATAAGTTGTCATTGCAGGATTGATATTTGTTTTGCCTAATGCACTAAAATTTAAAATTGTATACATGTCATCAACAATTATGATCATCTTGGCAACATCCACTATTATTTGAGAAGAATCATGAGTTGGGTCCCATGATAAACTGAAAGTAAGCTGCAAGACTCCTCACATTAGGTTCGCCCTCTAATTGGGACTCAAACATATGAAGTGTTGTGACTTATCAATCTGTCACAGGTGCCTCTAGGAAATCAACTTAACATGAACCTTTAGTTTGTTACTTATCAATATTACTAACATACCTGATGTGAACTTCATTTTGTATTGTTGTTCCGCCAAGGTCCTCCCAGGTAGTGCCATGTCCATTCCGTCGATACCTCCATTCCTCTACAGCCTTTGTGAACAGGATCAATCTGATCAGGGCCAATGTCAACTATCTGGTATGAAAACTAAAAGTCACTTAGAATCATATTGTCTCTAACCGCTTGATCTTGCTCATAAAGTTCTTATTAATGCTTTAACCCATTTCATGTTACATTTATTTATAACTAATGCCAAATCTAAGTTATTTGTAAAAGTTATTTGCCTACCACTATTTGCACAGATATTAAGACATTTCTAGACTCAGTAGTAAAAAATGCACTAATTGCTTTAGCCTGATTAATTTCTGCTTAACTGGCTAAGATTGTTTATATGTTCTGCTCACATGATCCTCATGTGCAGTGTTTTGTTGAAAGGCCTAAAATATGGAACCACAGGCTTATGGTTTAAAAAGTTAATAACAGACCCCACAAATAAAAATACTGATTCCTCTTGGCCCTTCTCAAGGGCCTTGGCTATTGTCTGTCAGAGATCTCTAGAGATCTTCTTTTGCCAGGACTGTTCTAAGGCAGTAACTGCTGCCTTTTCTCTATTTTATATAGTCTGATCACAGTTTTGTTGTAACTAGGGATATCAATTGTTTACAGGATTAGTGGATATTGCATGTGTATGCGGTCAGCAATTTACTGTCCAGTTAACCTTGTAATATGCGTTAAAGTTAATATTTTCAAATGACCAACTTCGCTAAATTTGGATTCTGATTAAATCCTTCTGTGGTTAATTATATCGTTGCACACAAGTATTACTCCTCCACCCCTTTTCAAGGTTACTTATGGCATGCAGCTGCGGACACAGGGACCAGCTAGATATAAAAACATGTGTTTGGTTATTGTTTGGTGTATAGTCCAATTAGGTCTGACAGTCACTATCTATCTCTACCAAGCTGTGTTACATGTGTGTACCTTGGTCCTGTGCCTTAACAAATGTTAATATATGTTGCAACACTTATTGCACCTTGTCATATTTTATTATTTTGGTTTCCAATCCAGGACTTGTGATGTTGAATTGCTTCCTTCACTGATAGTGTCCCATCCACCTCCAATTCCTTTCATTGATGGTTATTATCAATAGCTTCTGCTTCATCTCTCTCATCTTCCTCCAGCATACTTGGTTCAAAATAGTCTCAAGCTTTCTAAGGGCAGACTTTTTATGAATATTTGGAGCTTGTGTAAAAAGTAAATTTTGCTGAATGTTAACAAAAATGTCTTTGTAGACATGTTTATTTCTAGTGTCTATGTAACACACTATTGTAGTGATTTCATTATCGGCATGTTTGAATTTAAGATAACTTGTAGTTGCTTATAAAAGGTCAAGCAAAGCTTTTCTAACTTTCCTTCACAGAATGCACTGATCTAATAATTTACTCTTATGGGCATTTTTCTACTGCATGCTCAACACATAGATTTTTTAAATTCCTTTTGTTGCAAAACATTAAATATAAATATATGAAACAATAACACATTTTTATGGGATATGTGAATACAGAAAGAGGCCATTTTTTTGTTTAGATTGTGTAAGTTAATGGCTTGGCTCCTATTTTGAATAAAAAGATTGAAAATATAATCTTGTGATTTGTTTTCACTCGTTTATTGACAGAACTATGCCAGAGTTCACCTGGCCTTATCCTAAACTGTTTATATTTACCTGATTTATTTATTTCAGAGTTTAGCTGGCCCGGAGCCTGTCTCCAGAAGACCTGAAATGCTGTTTGTCAGGAGCAGGCTACTCAAGCAGAAACTGGACCTAGATCAGGTGAGAAATTTAACCTATGCATGTACATTTGTTAAACGCAGGGTGTCCACTCTCCTATATTTTCCTATAAATTCCTGTATTTTGACAACTCTCCTATTTTTTCCTATATTTTCCTATAATTGACCTAAATTCCTATAAATTCCTATATTTTTACAAAAATTATAATGGGTAAGCTAAGAAAGATGTATTTTGAATGAAAATATTTGTTAAATGTGCCCAGGAGATCTTTCAATATCCTACAGAGGGCCATGTAATAGAAATTTCTTTCAGAATACAACATTCTTACAGGTGTGGCAACCCTGCCCAGGCCAGCCCATTTGTTTCTATCTTAATAACCATGTTCAGGTATTTTAAGATAGAAACAAAAGTCCTTAAATATAAAATTACTGTAAATATGACAAGTGAAAAAACAAAATTCAATCAGAGATGGCTGGAGAAAAAAGATGCCAATGGAACTCAGATGAAGGAATGGTGTATTCTCGGCAATACAGAGTACTCTGAAATAAAATGTGACAACAGCTTATCCAGGCACATCTAGGGAGCAAGTCCCATCTAGTAGCAAGTCAAAAGAAGAGTCGAAACTTTTTTTCTCTTTTCCTGGTGAAGATGTGCTGACTGCAGAAATCATTTGGGCTGTAAAATGTGCGAACTCAAACATCAGCTTTAGAGCCAGTGATGGTATATCTGACACATTCAGAGCCATGTTCAAGTGTGCAATTGCTGATGGATTCAGTGTTGGGAGGACCAAACTCTTATACATGTTAAAAGATGGACTGCACCCTGCCTTCTCAAAAGCTCTGCTTTATGATGTGAAAAACTCTCAGAGCTGCTACACCATCCAGTATGATGAAACGACCCAAGCTCAAGTAAAAAAACAGATGGACCTCTTAATCAGATACTGGTCCCCAACACATGATGAAGTGTGGTGTAGGTATTACCGATTTCTATTCTTCAGTCACGCAGAGGGTAAGACAGTAGCTAGAAGCATGTATGCTGCATTGAAGGAAGATGGATTCCTGCTGGAAATGCTGATAGCTTTAGGTAGTGATGGCCCCAATGTAAATAAGACCATAAACAGAGAGCTGTCAAGTTTGATAAAAGACACACATCCTGGATGGCAAGGTTTTCTAGATATTGACACTTGCAATCTACACACAATGCACAATGCATTTTGCAAAGGAATACATGAATATGGACAAGATGTAGAAGACTTTGCCTTGAGTTTGTTTCGTCTCTTTAAAGTTTCAACAGGTCGACGGGAGGACTTTAAGCAAATACAGGTGAATATGAATCTCAATAAAGAGCTTTTCATCAAGCACTCACAAGTACGCTGGTTAAGCATAGGTCCTGCACTGCAGAGGATAATTGACCAGTGGCAAGCCATCTGTGCTTATGTTGCTCAGCTGGAGAAGGACCCCAAAACAGTTCCAAAAAGTGTCAACTTCAAGCTGATCAGAGATGCCACTCACAAACCAGATATGAAATTTAAGATTCTATTTCTGTTGTCTGTCATTCCATTGTTTGAAGAATTTTTGAGAGAATTTCAGAGTGAGCAGCCTTTGATCCACATCCTGTACACTAGAATGTCGAGCTTTTTGAAAACTTTCATGAAAAGATTCCTCAAGGAGGATGTTGTGGAGGATGAAAAGGAAAATCTTATGTCTATTGATTTTGGAATTGGATTCCAACTGAAAGATGATGTCATTGAGCTTGGTGAGGCCAGGGATGAAAGTAAGAAAATGAGTAGCACTGGGGTCCACATGGAAATACTAGGTGTGAGGTCATTTTACTGTACAGTGACAAAGTATTTGATTAAACGACTCGCTCTACAGAATGCTGTCCTGAAGTCAATTACATGTATGACCCCATCAAAGCGATTTGCAGATACTTCACTCACTGAGGTTGAAACACTAGCACGACAGTTTGGATACCCAGAAAAGAAAATTGTCAACATCAAGGATGAATGGAAAATGTACATGGCAGATGATGACTTAGGCTTTGAAGCTCCGGCCAGAATTGATCACTTCTGGAGAGAAGTAATGAACAGCAAACACTCTGATGGCAAGAGGAAGTACAGAGTTCTTCCTGAGCTAGCAAAAAAGGCTCTTGTGCTGCCCCACGGTAATGCAGATGTTGAAAGAAGTTTGTCAGTCAACACTAATGTTGTCACTGTCGATAGGCCAGCAATTGGTGAGAAAATAATCAATGCCATCAGAATGGTCAAGGACATAGTCAAGTTCAGTGATCCTGTGAAAGAATGTCCACAAAGTGTGCCAATCAACAATGAAGTGTTCAGTTATGTAAAAGCAGCACACAGAAACTATCTTGAAAGAATACAGAAAGAGAAAGAGGAAAAAGAACATCAGAAAAAAGAGGGGGAACAAGAACATCTGGAGAATAAGAAACAGCAAGAACAGAGGAAAGAGCAACAAGAAAGAACAATGTCTATGTTGGATAAAGAGAAAAATCTGTCCAAGGAAGAAGACATTATAAGAGGAAAACTTTTAAGCTCTGAACTCTTATTGTCAGAAGGAAATTCTAAGCTGAAAAAAGCTCTTGAGGATGAGGACATGCAGTGTGCAAGTGTAGCTCAGATGATGATCTCAACAGCCAGTTCAAAAATTGAGAAACTGAGGAAAGAGATGGATTCTTTAAGAACTCGTCAGAAAGAAGTTGAAAAGGGAAAAAGAAAGATGTTAGAGGAGACAATTGAAAGCAAGAAGCAAAAACTGATGACAAATGCATCTACCTCCAAAGCAGCTCAAGAACCATCATCTAGCTCTGTGAAACACAAGGGTAAAGGCAAGAAATCATCCAGTGGCATGAAGAAATAAGGCCATATTTTTAACTTGTTTCTGTAAAGTTGTATACACAGTCTTTCATGGCAATTTACATACAAAGATGGCATCTGATCATTTGTGCTGATTATTTAATTGAGTTAGATTGGAATAGATGCACTCTCTAGGACATGCTGTTTTAAAGAATGTACATTTGTGAACACAAATGTATGTGTTTGTATTGTGCCATGTAAATACTTGCACTTTTTTCATTTTAATTCACATATTTTTTTAGTTATTCTTTTCCACTTTTTATTATGATATCAATGGACAAATAACCAGTGATTTGTTAAAACTTAAGTATGTGTTCAGTTGACTTTGATTTGGGTAAATGTTCTCTTTTGTCCAAGAAGGATAGAACCATTGCTAACTGTAGTACATTTTTAAGCATAAGAAAATAGTATTCATAGTGCAGCATACCTGAAGTTTGTTACTACAACTTAAGTTCAGGAATTAATATATTTTGTCAATTTTCATTATTGTTATGGTATGATCTCTGTTATGTCCAAGGAGGACTTCTTACACTGTGTTGCAACCATTTTTTACCAGCCAAAATATGATTGTGAACACTGTATGATCAGTCAGTATTAAGTCTATGTTTCACATGGTGTTTAGTTTAAAACTTGCATATATTTTACAATTTAGATATTGTCTGTTAATGTTTTGTTTTAGTAAAATAAAAAAGGGTGTAGGGAGTGGAGTAGGAGGCTAAACCTACAAAGGCTTCTTGTTTTCTGATTCCTATATTTTCCTATATTTTGGTTATAAAAATTCCTATAATTTGAAACCATTCCTATATTTTGGTGATAGAGAACCAGTGGACGGCCTGTAAACATCCAAAATGATATTTTCTTTTGGCTAACAACTTTATGTATTAATGGAATGTGTTTATAGCCTTAGAAGCAAATAGGGCAGACCCTGATCTTGCTGAACTTGATCTTCAGTTTTGGCCTAAATCTGATCAGCTGCTGGGCAGATTAAGAGTTAAGATGTTTTAATTATAAGTTTGGGAGGGGGCTGTAGATCTGATTGTGGAGTTAAGAGCTGAGGACTTATCAACACATTATCTATTCCTTGTATGGGGTCAAGTTCCAGTAAAAGAAAATACTTCTGTGACATTAACTGGCTGACCACAAATGCATCCCTGGTTCCATCTAAACAAAAAACAAAACATGAAATGTTTATTTTTCAGATAGATAAATGGTTCTTTTCATGATATGTTCACTCCCCTATCATCCCAGCATCAATAAACTATGGTGTACATGTATGTATGTTCCAGTTGGGGAAATGGTTCTCTCCCTATGGTTCTGTAGATATCCGACCATTTGGGACCACTCAGGCCTTAGTGGCTATGGGAAACTACAGGTGGTATGTGGCCTTTTTCTTTTTGGAAACACTTTTATATCTGAAACATTTTCTTTTCTGAAAAACATCAAAATAACAAGAGTAGAATGTGAAGACTTATTTTATATCTGTGCGCCTCTGGTCAGATATCAATTTGATTTTAAAAATAAACTGAGTACTATTGGTGATCAAGTTTAAAACACTGTATTTATGGCTGAACAGTGCTCATTATGAAAATAAAAATAAATAAGAGCCAAGTGTTCATGTTGAAGGATAAAGCGTTCCTTAAAAGATCTCCTATTTATTTGTTTGATCTTACCATTCATAGCTTTCTGTACCTTCACCTGACGCTATACCTATTGTGTGATAAGGGCAGGTCTTAGTTCTGGTTGTTGTGTCATGTGTATAACATAGCAGTCACATAGTTCTCAGTTTGTCTGATGACGGCTGTGTTGTTTGTGACATCATCACACTTTCTGAACCAATTATACTATATGAGGTATTGAAGTACTGTGCACAAGAACTGTAACTCTAGCTCATCAAGTTTCTTGATTTATTTCTCTTGATTTTTGCCTGCACCTTTTTTTCTGATAACTTCAAAAGTGTTCCAAGAAACACCCATCTTAGTTTCCTTCAGCTTATTTCTTGTCTGTGTGAACAATGTTATAATTTGTCATCACCAAACATCACAGATTTTACTTAGTTATTTGTTTCAATGTTTCCAGTGCTAAAGACATCCTAAAGGCCTTCAAACACAACGATGCTATCTATGTGACCAAGTATAACAGATGGCGACACTCTCCAGTCTTCAAGTCGTTGTTATGGTAACACTATTTTTACTCTTGGCCGACTATTTTGCCTCCTAAGCATCACTCGACGAGGTTTAAGCAAATAGTATAGATCTAGATCAGCCAGCACCTGCAGAGAGCTCTCTAATAAGAATCTACCCTTTTTGTAGCAATCTGTAGCAAATATCCTTAGTAATATTTGCCTGTTTATGTAGTTGTCAGGAAATAACTCTTAATTCATATTCTTTATAAACAAATTTTGCGTGTGGTTTAAGGTTTATATTTGTTATCTCCTTGTAATCAGCAGGTAAGCACAGTTGCTGACTTATTACACCTCAGCCCCTCAATGCATGGGTATGAATCCCAGTCTAGGTGAAAACATTGTCGAAATATCTGTTTGGTTGTTCTACTCAAGTATTTGTGTCTTAATATTTTCACTTATTGTAAAAGGAGCACATGACAAATCAGACATTTACAAAATGTGTGTTATAAACGCATGATACATTTTATTGTAAGAGAGTAAGTGTTGTTGTTTTTTGTTTATAACATCTCCCTTTTGTGACCCAGGTCCGGGGTACTTGTGTCCAGTGGTCTCTGTGTGTGGGCCTTGTTATCAAGCAACAAGAAGTCCTGAACTCCTCATGGGCCATGTTGTCAAGCAACAAGAATCCTGGAACTTCTCTGTGATCAGACACCAAGGTTGACAACAACAGAATCTCTGAGATAGGCATGAATACTCTAGTCAAGGCTAAGGCTAATACATCACCCACAGCATATGAAAAACAACAACCTCTTCATACAAGTATTTGCTACATGTATAATATGATATTGATTTAATAAACTATAGATTGTATACATTTGTTTTTCTCTTTAATTGACATATGCATATCTTACTGTATTTTACTATTTTATTATGTATTACTGCTTCAACCATTAAATATTATTAACCCGTCATCTTTACATTTAAAGTTTGTCAAAATGAATTTCATTAGGATTTTATTATCTTTCCTTTCAGATTTTAAGGGAGTATTTACATATTTTTATTGTTTTAAGTTGAATAAACTGCTGGTGGGGAGTTGTTTTTTGTACCCAAAATTTATGTTTAAGAATAAAATACACTTGACTGAAAATTGGAATAGAAATAATTTGTTTTCCTGCAATGTAGATATCTTTATTGTAGTCGTAGGTTGAACTTTCAATGCTCCAAACATTAAACGGTCATTAAGCTCGATATATTCAATCTTCTGTATAACTTGTGTTTTTTTTACAAATTTTGATCATCATTGACAGTATAATATACAAACAACAATATTTAAAGGAGTTACAAAAATAAAATATTAAAGTTAAATCGTCAAACACATAACTGTGATGCAATGGCTTGCAGGACAAAGATAGTCACTGACAAGCGTGTGCAAAGGTTACATACCTAGCTTGATTGGCTATAATATGCCTGCTGACAGTTTACTGACAGTACAGATCAATGCACTATGACACTTTTTGTGCTTCAAGAAGTTCCAGGTTTTATTCTCTAAGTTTAAACTTCCATAAACAGGATGCTAACAGTTTTGGGATAGAAACCAAAATACAAAAAAATGACTTATTGTTCTATGCTTCATTGATTAAATGTACAAAAAGATTATTTTCAGGCAAAAATCTCAAATAAAAATGCTCAAACTTTTTCTGACACTAAGACCCACTATAAATACCAGCATGACCTGGTTATATATATATGCAGCAATGAGCAAAGAAAAACAGATAATGAATTCTGTCAAGAATTTGAAAGCCCTGACCTTGTTGCAACAAAGTCTTCTCTAACCATGAAATAATAATCAATCCATATGTTGTGTATTTAGTCCAGCCTACTGATGATAAGCCCCGCCTACTGACCTCCTAAAACAGCCACTTTCTAACATGTATCTCGGAGTAATAAACTAGCCACTAAACAGACAAGTGGTTTCACTCTCTATACTTCCCGACATAACAATTCTGACGACAACGATTAAACAGCTTTATTTCAGGAATACCATCCATTTTATGTAATGTAAAATATTCTGGATAAATAAACATTATGGCATGCCTCATTTTAAATGTTAATGCTTATGACAGTGCTACAGAAACCTAATCATTTGACATGTGAGAGTGTTGTGCAGGATTTCCTGGCAGCTCTTTGCAGACTGTCCAAACATTGTGAATTTGGAACAAACCTCGATAGTTCAATTAGGGATAGATGCGTGTGTGGATTAAAAGACAAACATGTCTAGTAGAAGTTACTCTCAATAGAAGATTTGTCATTGCAAATACTGACAGAAATGGTGTTAGTGATGGAGGCAGTGGTAAAAGTCGCCAAACTACAGTCATCAGCAGCTAACAGAACCATCAACAAAATCAAAGAACCACACATGGTAAAAATGGCAAAGACCATGTTAAGATAGACAAGAAATGTTGTCAATGTGGTAAGGCAAACCATGCATTGACACAATGCAAGTATTTCTATTAATAATAGTATGACAAAGGTGAAAATAACAGAAGCATAGTTCACTGCAAAATATTGATCAATATTTTTAAAAATGGGCTGCCCAACCAAAATATGATTTTGTTAATAGGTTCCCCACTCTAGATGATACCCTGCATGCTCCCATCCTAAAAAAATAAGTTGCAAGGTATATTCTGCAAAATACAGTAATAAGAAGTGTTTATGTTATTTCATGTATTTACTTCGGCAGTGCTAGAAATACTGTAACATCATTTGAATCTAAAGAACCGCGAGCATCCACATCCATGTCTGTTGAAAGGTGCTCAAAGAAAGGGGTGGTGTTCCAAGCCGAGTGAAAAGGAGTGGTCAACCACCTGTAGAAAATTCACATGGCTCTGGATGAGGCACCTTTCTACTGCACACTGCATGTTTAAGTACGGCACTAAGCAAGATGTTACAAGGTATATCAGACATGGAGAAGCAGCAGCTTGAAATGCTAGTCACTGTAAGTATCTAAGAAAAAATCAAGCTCCAGCACGTCTGCAACTGGGAAGAGACCTTGCCCTTGTGCCAGAGGGACACAAGCCTGGTAAAGGACCAGTGCAGAAGAATCATCCAGCGACAATTCAGCTGACAGCAGAAATTCCCAAAAACTGCTCAGTATGACCCCATCAACCAGGGCTTAGGTGACACTGACCAAATGTTGCATTGTGCACTGTCAACAATGGACTGATAGCAGAAGAAAAAAGTTCTTTACAAGGATTGCTTAATGTGCAGAAGGATTATGCCGTGTTAACTGATGATCAGTACAATAGTCTAAACAATATTTTGGTAAGTGCCGATTCAGACTATGCGGTCAACACTGTAACTGAAAGTCCTCTACCAAGTTTGTGTATAAAGATGCCAATCAGAGAGCGAAGAACAACACCGGAACCCTCAACCACCAGTCCTGCAGACAACACAACAGCTACTGGAGGAGCAGGATGTAAGTTGTTCAACCCCAGAACCTGCTCCAGCCATGTCCGCTGTTTAACCCCAGAACCTGCTGCAGCCATGTCAGCTGTTTCACGCCAGAACCTGCTCCAGCCATGTCAGCTGTTTAACCCCAGAACCTGCTCCAGCCATGTCAGCTGGTTAACCCCAGAACCTGCTCTAGCCATGTCACCTGGTTAACCCCAGAACCTGCTCCAGCCATGTCCGCTGTTTAACCCCAGAACCTGCTCCAGCCATGTCAGCTGGTTAACCCCAGAACCTGCTCCAGCCATGTCAGCTGGTTAATCCCAGAACCTGCTCCAGCCATGTCCGCTGTTTAACCCCAGAACCTGCTTCAGCCATGTCAGCTGGTTAACCCCAGAACCTGCTCCAGCCATGTCAGCAGGTTAACCCCTGAACCTGCTCCAGCCATGTCAGCTGTTTCACCCCAGAACCTGCTGCAGCCATGTCAGCTGTTTAACCCCAGAACCTGCTCCAGCCATGTCAGCTGTTTAACCCCAGAACCTGCTCCAGCCATGTCAGCTGTTTCACCCCAGAACCTGCTCCAGCCATGTCAGCTGGTTAACCCCAGAACCAGCTGCAGCCACGTCAGCTGTTTAACCCCAGAACCCGCTGCAGCCACGTCAGCGGTTTTAACCCCAGAACCTGCTCCAGCCATCTCAGCTGGTTAACCACAGAACCTGCTCCAGCCATGTCAGCTGTTTAACCTCAGAACCTGCTCCAGCCATGTCTGCTGTTTAACCCCAGAACCTGCTCCAGCCATGTCAGCTGGTTAACCCCAGAACCTGCTCCAGCCATGTCAGCTGTTTAACCCCAGAACCTGCTCCAGCCATGTCAGCTGTTTAACCCCAGAACCTGCTGCAGCCATGTCAGTTGTTTAATCCCCAGAACCTGCTCCAGCCATGTCAGCTGTTTAACCCCAGAACCTGCTCCAGCCATGTCAGCTGTTTAACCCCAGAACCTGCTGCAGCCATGTCAGTTGTTTAATCCCCAGAACCTGCTCCAGCCATGTCAGCTGTTTAACCCCAGAACCTGCTCCAGCCATGTCAGCTGTTTAACCCCAGAACCTGCTCCAGCCATGTCAGCTGTTTAACCCCAGAACCTGCTGCAGCCATGTCAGTTGTTTAATCCCCAGAACCTGCTCCAGCCATGTCAGCTGTTTAACCCCAGAACCTGCTCCTGCCATGTCAGCTGTTTAACCCCAGAACCTGCTCCAGCCATGTCAGCAGGTTGACCCCAGAACCGGCTGCAGCCATGTCAGCTGTTTCATCCCCAGAACCTGCTCCAGCCGTGTCAGCTGGTTAACCCCAGAACCTGCTCCAGCCATGTCAGCTGGTTAACCCCAGAATCTGCTCCAGCCATGTCAGCTGTTTAACCCCAGAACCTGCTCCAGCCATGTCAGCTGTTTAACCCCAGAACCTGCTCCTGCCATGCCAGCTGGTTAACCCCAGAACCTGCTGCAGCCATGTCAGCTCTTAAACCCTAGAATCTGCTCCAGCCATATCAGATGGTTAACCACAGAACCTGCTGCTGCAATGTTAGCTGTTTAAACCAAGAACCTGCTCCAGCCATGCCAGCTAGTTAACCACAGAACCTGCTGCAGCCATGTAAGCTGTTTAACCCCAGAACCTGCTCCAGCCATGTCAGCTGTTTAACCCCAGAACCTGCTGCAGCCATGTCAGCTGTTTAACCCCAGAACCTGCTGCAGCCATGTCAGCTGTTTAACCACAGAACCTGCTCCTGCCATGCCAGCTGGTTAACCCCAGAACCTGCTGCAGCCATGTCAGCTCTTAAACCCTAGAATCTGCTCCAGCCATATCAGATGGTTAACCACAGAACCTGCTGCTGCAATGTTAGCTGTTTAAACCAAGAACCTGCTCCAGCCATGCCAGCTAGTTAACCACAGAACCTGCTGCAGCCATGTAAGCTGTTTAACCCCAGAACCTGCTCCAGCCATGTCAGCTGTTTAACCCCAGAACCTGCTGCAGCCATGTCAGCTGTTTAACCCCAGAACCTGCTGCAGCCATGTCAGCTGTTTAACCACAGAACCTGCTGCTGCAATGTCAGCTGTTTAACCACAGAACCTGCTGCTGCAATGTCAGCTGTTTAAACCAAGAACCTGCTCCAGCCATGTCAGCTGTTTAAACCAAGAACCTGCTCCAGCCATGCCAGCTGGTTAACCACAGAACCTGCTGCAGCCATGTCGGCTGTTTAACCCCAGAACCTGCTCCAGCCATGTCAGCTGTTTAACCCCAGAACCTGCTCCAGCCATGTCAGCTGTTTAACCACAGAACCTGCTGCTGCAATGTCAGCTGTTTAAACCAAGAACCTGCTCCAGCCATGTCAGCTGTTTAAACCAAGAACCTGCTCCAGCCATGTCAGCTGTTTAAACCAAGAACCTGCTCCAGCCATGCCAGCTGGTTAACCACAGAACCTGCTGCAGCCATGTCGGCTGTTTAAACCAAGAACCTGCTCCAGCCATGTCAGCTGTTTAAACCAAGAACCTGCTCCAGCCATGCCAGCTGGTTAACCACAGAACCTGCTGCAGCCATGTCAGCTGTTTAAACCAAGAACCTGCTCCAGCCATGTCAGCTGTTTAAACCAAGAACCTGCTCCAGCCATGCCAGCTGGTTAACCACAGAACCTGCTGCAGCCATGTCAGCTGTTTAAACCAAGAACCTGCTCCAGCCATGCCAGCTGGTTAACCACAGAACCTGCTGCAGCCATGTCAGCTGTTTAAACCAAGAACCTGCTCCAGCCATGCCAGCTGTTTAAACCAAGAACCTGCTCCAGCCATGCCAGCTGGTTAACCACAGAACCTGCTCCAGCCATGTCAGCTGTTTAACCCCATAACCGGCTGCAGCCATGTCAGCTGTTTAACCCCAGAACCTGCTCTAGCCATGTCCGCTGTTTAACCCCAGAACCTGCTCCAGCCATGTCAGCTGTTTAACCACAGAACCTGCTGCTGCAATGTCAGCTGTTTAAACCAAGAACCTGCTCCAGCCATGCCAGCTAGTTAACCACAGAACCTGCTCCAGCCATGTCAGCTGTTTAAACCAAGAACCTGCTCCAGCCATGTCAGCTGTTTAAACCAAGAACCTGCTCCAGCCATGCCAGCTGGTTAACCACAGAACCTGCTGCTGCAATGTCAGCTGTTTAAACCAAGAACCTGCTCCAGCCATGCCAGCTGGTTAACCACAGAATCTGCTGCAGCCATGTAAGCTCTTTAACCCCAGAACCTGCTCCAGCCATGTCAGCTGTTTAACCCCAGAACCTGCTCCAGCCATGTCAGCTGGTTAACCCCAGAACCTGCTCCAGCCATGTCGGCTTGTTAACCGATTTGGCTTTAATTCTTTAATGGCCTTGCTTTTGTCATTTGAGGTTTCCTTAAAGTGTTTTTTTATGTATGATCAAAGTAGTTGATCTTTGTAATTCATGAATGCTGATGTAGCCATTGAAAGAGGGTGTAATGTAAAACTCTACCATTCTTGCCCAGTTTGTTGTCATTTTATTGCAATGAATAATTTACTTTTAAATCCATTAGTTGTTAATATTGTAAAGTAAAGAAAGACATAATAGCCAACACAAGATGCATTAAATTTCTGAACATTACATTTTCATTAACAGTATTCCATGATCATGCACATGTATATGTTCCACGAATCTTACTCTATATTGCTCATCTTACTAGTGTAACATCCGAGAATTTGCTGAGATTTACCTCCCTTTTATGATTAATTGTTTACACCTGTATGTGTAGTGTGCTGCAAGTATGACCGACGTCTCTCGGCTAGATATGTATACCAGGTAAGTGGTACATTTATATTTTTTCCATCAGTTTTTACTGAACTTTATGCCAGAACGCATATGGACAATTCAAGTTTGCTACTTTCATAACTTGCATTTCATGTATAAAGTTATTATCTTTTTGTTATATTTTAGATCATCTTACATTGACAATCATTAAAAGTTATAGACTTATTACAATTTTGCTGTGTATTAATAAGGCATTTAAAAGTTTTACAAACATGTATTTAATTGGAGCTTATCATATATAATTAGTTGTCCAAGAAGGGATAAAATAAATCACCAAAACTAGACCCCTAGAAATAATTTATAATATCAAGGCTTTTGACAAAACTCTGTGTACAAGGGTACATGTAGCATGCAGCAGTTATTAATGACAATTATGGCAAAACAATGGGTATGATGAAGAATGGACTGTTACAGTAACAAATTTTTACTTGCTTGAACACATTGTGTGATGTTAACAAAAATATTTTGTTATGTAACAAGATACCTTTCAAGCTTAGGTTCCAACTTAAGTGGACGACACAGCGTGATAATATTGCATTAAATCTTTAAACAGCTCACAACTGCATACAAATCCATATACTAACAATATTTCCTCTAGCTGAATTCAATCTTCTCCAAATCTTATATATCAGATAGTCAAAAGAACTGCCTCACACTGACAGATTATGCACAAACCTAAACTTGGAAGATTTGGTTACTAATGCAAATATAACCTTTATAACACATTAGGTTTACTTCTTGTATCTGAAGCATTTCAGAAATCAGTTTATATTTATTGGGTTTATCGTCCCACCAACAGTATTTCAGTTATCTGGAGACGGTCTGAAATCAGTACAGGCAGTCAGTTCAATAGAACCAGTATAAGCACTAAGCGCACTGGAATTGGTACTTCTAATAAATGTGTCGAGATGAACATCATGTTTTGCTTTCACAGGCTTTTCGTACACTCATTTCCTGAAATGTAACAAAGACAACACCAATAATAACAATTATCTATGTACTTGTGCATACAGTTATTATTTGTTAAGTTTCCAGATCTTTTTATAGCATTTTATGTATGGTTAAATCTAGAATTTACTCTGTTTCAAGTTATACACATGACTGTGAAACTAATGCAAAAAGAAATATATACAGGAAAAATAATTTAAAACTTTCCATTAAGCTACAGATAATAGAAAAATGATCCACTTCTTCATATAGTCCAAGCATTACAGGAATACAGTTGGTATAACAAATATGACCAATCAAATGTTTAAGAATGATCCAAGTTTTGATGCAAGTTTTCATGAAAATATATACATTGTTTTAAAAGTTACAAACTGTAGAACAATGATGAACATAAACATTTGCCAGGTGGGAATTCTATTATCAAAAATTGGAGCATAATTGGCTGCCCTACCACATATCTAGACATGAGCTGATGGACAAATGTTGGCCATACAAAACTACTATATGCACAATAAACATTCAAGAGCCAGGCTCAGTGATTTTCAAGTTTATGGTCAAGAAATATATTAAAAAAGACCTTACAGTGTTTTAGCAAAACAAACCACGTAAAACAAAACAAAAATCAATTGTTAAAATAATTGAAACCTTTGGATGTGACACTGTTTTTCCAAAATCAATGTTTCATTCCTAAACTTTGCTAGATGTGTGAAGTGCATGATTGCAGGGCTTACTAAATTCATAATTTCTAAGTTATGCACGATGTTCATTGAATGACACATTGTTGGTAGTAAGTTGAACTACAAACCTGAGTATTGAAGTAACCAATATTTAAACATGTCGTCTTTGTTAACTTTGAGTTTGATCAATTTGTCATAGGTCAATATTTGTAAAGACAAACTAGGTGTAAGTTCCAAGATATTTTTCTCTTCTCACATCTCACTGACACAATAACAGTCATATTGGAGATGCCCAGATAAGTACTGGTGAAGGAAGACCACAGACTTAAGCCTGGGTAGAACCACTGCACCTCAGGGACAATGGAAACCTCCCCACATGAAAGTTCTCGCCCCGGCTGAGACCCGAACCCACATGGTTAGGGGTTGAGGAGTTACAAGTTGGCGACTACAACCATTCAGCAACAGGCACCCCTGCAAGTTCCATGAAGAAAGATCCATTATTGTTATGAAACATAGAAAAGCTGGCAAACTTACCCACATATCTAGGAGGGAGGTGAAAGAGAATTTACTGGGAAGATCCACCAAATGGTTGACTAAAGCTTTCTGGATGTTTTTGAGGAATGGCGTTGATTCTAAACAAAGAAAATATTTATACAATCAAACCTCATCATGCCCCTTACTGACACTACTTACTGTATGTGGCCACTTAAAAGTACCTTGACAAATTTATTTATCATTTATTAACACCTAGTTATTGATACGATAAGACCAAACACTATACATTAACAAATAAAAGGCTTTACTACCACAAGCTTCAAGCCATATAAAGGATAATAATCATCCGTCTTGAGGGACAATTTTAATCTTGCCCTTACATGTTCTTTAAAGACATGCTAGACTGTTGATAGTTGGGTTATTTCTTTTTTCCTACAAAATTTGAGCCTTCAGGTAATAATATAATAAAACATAATGGGAGCAAATGGTAGCAGTATAAATCATGGCTAACTAATCACTTATACTGTGACAATAGTAAGAGTAGTACAGTGTGTGTACAGTCTTTCTTCCATATGGCTATGAATAGCATTGATGAAGCACACAGCAACATCAACACTTGACACTTGTCTCCATATAATGCTGCTACAGCCATCAGTAAGTATGGTCATACCATGAACAGGATTTTAGTTACCTGGAGACAATGTCAAAGCAGATATACAGCTGCCTTCACAGTGTATTGCATGCCGTGAACAAATGGCATGATGCCACATCAAGTCACATTATCGTGACACCAGGTCGACCAGTCATGTAACTGCCCTTATATTTGCTTGAGTGTTAGCAAGGGATCTATACCACTACCATTTTTAACATCTTTGAAATGTTCAGGCCCAGGATCAAACCCAGTCCTCCCATACCTGGAGCTGATGCTCTATCAATTGTGCTACCAGGTCTGGTCAACAGTATTGTACTAGGAATGATATGTTAGAACTTCCTAGCTTACCGTAATCTTTCTGACTTGTGGAACACTCCGGACTGTTTTCTGGGTAGTCACGTGGCACCTTGATGAGGATGGGGGGAACACTCGGCAGGTTTTGATCATCTGGACATGGACACAGGAAAAACACAGGTTAATTACAAGACGAGAGCTAGCCGTAGATCCAGATCAGCCAACTAGCTCCCACATGGAGCGGTCTTTTGGGAGCTGTCTGATCAGGATCTTAACTATCTGCTGTAGAATCTTTCAGCAAAATGTCTAGCACAGTTTTACATGCTGTTACTAATAAACACCTAAGATAGTATCAGATTGACCTCCAGGCCTGGCAGTCAAGAGGATCGAAACTGCCCAAACCTGAACACACATGGTCCCTTTTAACTAACTCATGCCAAGACAGATTTGGTCTGCCAGTGACCTTCAGTGTAAAGACTTGTGATATCCACTATTTACTTCACTCAACATGGTCAAGCCATTTCAGCCTACTTGTCTGGATAATATCAGTGACATTTCTGATGCTAAGCTGGAAAAGAAGCAACTCAAAGGGGGCATTTACTTCCAGTTTGACAAGGCAGATCCATCATGACTTTATCATTTGTGTACTAGCTTTCTAAGAGAGATAGCTATTACTGCCCATGTCACAAAGTCATATAGCAACACAGATTGTATGTAGGGTGGGTAGAGATGAGACCTGCTTGTGACTGGCAGATGTCTATGTGTCAGGATTGGAAGTAGCTCCCTGACTTTATTACAAGTAGACTTGCAGTGTGCTAGTGCTGCAAGTTCACAGGACCTCCAGATGACAGAGAAAATATATAAATAAATATGATAAAAAAAACACACTTGCCCTTCAGTCGAACATATCTCTTACAACTAAGCTCAAAGTTGCATAGCCTTCGTCTCATATTAACTCCAATTATCTTAAGTTCTACCCAAAATATAAACCACCCATGTACCTAGTCTGCAGATAAGGTTCACATCCTCTGACCAGGCATGTTGGATGGGGTCTAACTTGACCTTAAACCTTCGGTCCAGCCGTGCTATCTCTCCCTGGAGGATGTCAGGCAGCATTTTCTTGTCTTCACGCACCTTATGGCGTTTTGGTGGAGGACTAGGGGCCCTGTGGAGGTAAAAACAGGACTTTGATATATACAATTTTTGGTGGAGAGCTAGGGGTCCTGTGGGGTTTAGGTTATATACTGTGCCCGATATGTCTGAAAAAAATATTCTATAACTATAACTTTTGTTATATGATGCTTTCACAGCAAATTTCAGCACTGTTGAGGAAGTTAGCAGACATGAGAAATTGTGTATCATGAAAAGAATAAGTTGAGAAATTAAAAGAAGAGATCTCAATGACACTATGCCTCAACAAATTCAGTTACCATAGTTAAGTGGGAAAACAATTATTGTTTCCATATTCCTTTAACCATTTTCTATTAATATAATCCTTACCTGACAATCTTGACATAAAAGCTCACCTGATTGGATTACCAAACATAGCTCGCATGCCTGGTCCGAAAGTTTTCTGGAGCGTGTGATTGATGGATGGGGAGGTAATGTGGGCAGCAACGGAATCCAGTAGGGGCTGACACATGTGCACCTGTGGAGCATGAGTGGCAGGGACAGCAGATGTACTGGAGGCGGTGCTAGCAGCTGACTGTAAATGATGGACACATCAGGAATGTAATTACATCACATATAACATTTATAGCTTAAACACTTTACTTAAGGGTGCTCAAGGTGAATGTAGTTGTATCTGCCTTAGCAGTTTTAATGCAACAGCCTTCTTAAAACAGCTAGAATCTGCAAGCAGCTAGAATCTGCAGCCAAAAGAGCAGATCCTGATTAGACAGCTACCAGTGGGATCTGGATGATCTGTATATAAACTATTTGCCAAAAAATTAGAAAATGAGTTTACTTTCTTCTTTTTATTCTCGATATCTACACATCCCATATAAAACTGGGATAGTTCAACTAGTTGTGCTAAGGTTATTTCATAAGTGTGACTTGCAGAAAATAAACAAATTACTCTTTTTTTTTTTTAAATTGTTGAACAAAGAATAAACTGATAGGTTGGAGCCAAGAGCTGAAGATATCAACCCTTTGGTAACTAAGGCTTGTTTTTTCCATCAAAATGGTTTATCCTCTGATAGTATCTATTTTACTTATATAGCAAACTGTGATAAAAACACAACAGAAAAGGGGAAAAAGCAAGAACAAAAATTGTTTACTTAAAACAAAAATGATCACTGTCGCTGACACTGTTGCTTACATACCGGTTTGGATCCACCAAATGAAATCTTTTCTAGAACTTGTTCACATTTAGCTAGGGTGCTCATAGGTACTCTACAAATAGATGGCACAATAGTAACAAACATATGCTAAACAATACTGAAAAATGTTCAGGTCTACATGTAACAAGATGTTAAATCTATTTTTTATATATATTAAAAAGAACATATATATTCATATACATAAACATCATTGCAACAGAAATGTATTTAACTGTTTTCAATTGTTTGGTTTTCCACCCAAACTATCTATTTTTTCTACGTGATACCAAATTTAATCACCCTCACATTTCAATAAACATTTATTCTTTGTTATATTTTTTTACAATTCATGCAAAAATGTGTCATTTATAAATAGCAAATGACTGTTGGGGGTGATAGTGAATATGGTCAACAGTTACCTGGAATACTGCCCAAGACAAAGGCAACCAAGTGTTTGTAATATCCATGATTACCCTGACAGCTGTGTGTTATTTCATTATACAAAATTGAACATGTATTAGCTTGTTTACACATTGAAAGAACAAATTTAATTAAAGTGAGGTCAAACAAAATTGCAGAGCACAGAACCAGCTATGTATGGCTCTAGTAGTACAAGAGCATTACATTTGTCATCTTTTATACCATTTGTCCAAATACCTTCCACTATCAGGTTCAGTACTGAAGCTTTAACAAACAATAATAAACCCTTTTGTCCAAATTCAGTGGAAGCTGGTAATAGAGACATAAACATTGTCTAAACAAGCTCTTTATATACATCTTTATGTAAATACACAATTATTAATGAGTTATGTATGAGTTATATGCTCTTGGGTGACACTGCTAAATATTTCAGCCAGAAAATGTTCTGTCAGGGTCATACTCAATATATCAACTTGGAAATGTCTTCCATCCTAGTGATATTCAGTCAGAAGGCTGGTTAGCCTTTATATATAGCAATGTTAAGTATTTACTGACAACATGTAACATGGTTATTTGACTCACTTTTTTGAAGGGTTTGTCAGGATCTCATGAAGATTTCTAAGCTTGTTGATATCATTCTTTCTCTGATCAGATTCCTTTCCTGATGCTTTTGAAATACATACAAGAAAAAGATAATGCAAATATCACTTATACACACATTAAAAAATAAAATGTTTTCAATATTTATCAGAATATTCAAAGCATGATACCTCTAATACTATATAAAATATATATAATGAAATATTAATTTGAACTGTTTATGGTGACAAATTGATGTTACATTCAACTACATGGAAAGACAAGATAGCAAATGTCAAGAAACTCTGCTGCTACAAGTGGAAAAATGCTGATCCCTACCATACTACTTTCAGCTTATAGTCATACTTATTTACATGGAAAAGTGCTGATCCCTACCATACTACCTTCAGCTTATAGTCATACTTATTTACATGGAAAAGTGCTGATCCCTACCATACTACCTACAGCTTATACATGTAGTCATACTCATTCAGAGCCCATAATCTTTATTATACATTTTACTTATATTTTTATTTATTATTAAATGAAGTTTAATAAATTTTTGCTTGTCAGCAAAAATTAAAAAAAAAAAATTGGCTTGATCAACTTCAAGCTGTGTTTATTCTATATTTATATCCTTAAATAATTACTCAAACTTGTTATACCTTCATATAAAGGTGCCTACTCACATTACAAGACATTTAGCAGAAAATGTTGCAGATCATGATCAGACAGCTCCAAGTCCATAGCTGGCTGATCTAGATCTACACATTTTTTACCTAGCAAGCCATGAGCTCAATGAATGTTTCAAGTTAACCAACCATCCTCTGTTTTCTTGATCATCCTCCAGAGTGGGTCAATGTAGATGGAGAGCTGCTTCAGTTTGTCAAGGTATGCTTGGTCATCCCCTGGCTGGCCGGCAGGGCTGGGCGATGCTCCTACAGACCCTGGGTTACCTGAAACATAACAGATAGGGGCAGGTGTCTATACCCATTCAACAATTACAGGTTAAACTTAAAGGCAAATAAGTGGACCTCTACATATGAATACGCACTCAACAATCCCATGGTTATACACTGAAAAACATTAATACAGATACGCAGACCTATACCAACAATCACAGGTTAACAATTAAATTTCTGTAGAATGAAGAGTTTTGATTATAAATTATAGAATGAAATAAATTTCTTTTATTTACACATTGACAGTAAAGAAGTTCTAAAATGACAACCAATGCTAGAAATTTAATTGTAATTATAACCTACCTGGGGTATTGAGGGCTGTGCTAGGGGAAGGAGCCCCAAGGGACATGGAGACACGGGGGCCAGGTGAGGGGACATGAGGGGACGGTGATGTCATCATTCCCATAGGGGAGCCTGCTGGCTGGATCTGGGAACTGAAAAATTAATGGTTCATCCAGTTTACTGTTAGAAATTAAACAACGAAAATAACTTCACTAGTATAGCCAGACTGGAATTTGTAATTGAAAGTAATTTAAATATAAAAACTGTAATTAAGCTTACCTCATTTGTGCCGGGGATGGTACAGCCCCTTGTTGTGACTGTGGACCTCCGACCTGGTGGGGACTGGCCTGAAACAGAAACACCTGGCTATACAGTTGGAGTAACATATATACACAGGCAGAGCTCATAGTGTGATAGCTAGTACACATAAGGTGAGTGTTTTGGGCTCAGCATCCCACCAACATTGAGTCAGTCATTAAGTAACACAAATTTACAAGTTACATTGGCTGTCTACCAATTGATTACTTGGTTAACTTAATACACCACATTAATAATTCCTGAATCCTTCTGGACAGTATTCAATAGAATCACATAGTTAAATTGTGCTCCTCTTAAAAGAGACATTATGATGTGACAATATTTAATATACATTGTAATTTGATTTTACAAGAATTTTGCCATACAACATTAGACTTCCACAACTCCATTTCAGTTTTCAGCTTATGTTTCAACTAATACATCATTAAGGTTAGTCGAGGCTGAAACTAAGTATATTACATGGTATCACAGAACTTAGAAATATTTACTGCTTAACAAGATCTTTTTCTTCAGAACCCTTCAATTTCACTTACATTTCATCAGTAAAATTGACATGGTTAAATTACAATATTGTATAAAAGCATAAACATACAATTATAAATACTGATTTTAAATACATGAATGTAATGTTCTTTTTATTTGCAACATATTAATACAAGAGGGCCATGATGGCCCTTAATTGCTCACTTGATGACACAGGCTTTTTGTATGTTCAAATCTGGCATCAAGTAATTAAAAGTTATTAACTTTAGAAATCTTTGGTGAAGCGTGGACCATTAGTGTGGCCACTGGGTTGATAACTTTTTCTAGAATTTTACCAAGTAACCTACTGAATCCACATGACTCAATCCAAAACATAAGTAAGATTTCATACTTGCAAACATTCTGGCCAAGTTTGGTGAAGAAAAGGCCATCAATGTGGCCTGTGTTTTCACAAGGTTTTTCTAAAATGTGACCTTGTGACCTACTTTTGACCCCACATGACCCAATAATATATAATCCAAGATTTCATGCAGACAAACAATCTGATTAAGTTTGGTGAAGATTGGGCTATAAATGTAGTCTCTAGAGTGTCCACCTGTTTTTCTAAGTCTTGACCTAGTGACCTCTTTTCTGACCACATGTGACCTAATAACAATTCGTCCAAGATTTTATGCAGACAAACATTCTGACCAAGGATGGTGAAGATTGGGCTGTAAATGTGGTCTTTAGTGTGTTCACAAGCTTTTTCTAAGATTTGACCTAGTGACCTACTTATTGACCCGACATGATCCAGTCATGGACTCATCCAAGACTTCATGAAGACAAACATTCTGATAAAGTTTGGTGAAGATTGGGCCATACATGGAGCTTCTAGTGCGTTCACAAGCTTTTGCTAATGATTTGAACTAGTGACCTACTTTTTGACCCTACATGACCCAATAACAAACTCATCCAAGGTTTCATGCAGACAAACATTCTGACCACGTTTAATGAAGATTGGCATATTAATGTGGCCTCTAGTGTGCTCACAAGCTTTTTTTTCTCTAAGATTTGACCTAGTGACCTACTTTTTGACCCCAGGTGAACCAGTTACAAACTCATGCAAGATTTAATGCAGACAAACATTCTGACCAAGTTTGGTGAAGATTGGGTTATAAATGTGGTCTCTACAGTGTTCACAAGTTATTCCTAAAATTAGACCTGGTGACCTACTTTTTGACCCCAGGTGACCCAAAAAAGAACTCATCCAAGATTTCATGCAGACAAACATTCTGACCAAGTTTGATGAAGATTGGATAAAAACTGTGACCGCTATCGTGTTCACAAGCTAAAACGTTGAATGGATGCCGGGCGAGACGGTATCACAAAAGATCCCCTTGGTGAGCTAACAACATTTTCAAAATTATTTCTAAGATGAAAAAAGCGTTGAAACCATTTTGAAATTAAAAGAAAATCATAATATTTTTTTTAATTTTCCTGAACAAACCTGAAAAGAAACATTAGTAAGTAGATAATATTAACAATATCACAAACCCCAGCAATGCATACCAAATATTGTTCTGTAACATTTACATACCATATAAGAATATTTTACCATGCACTCTCATAACCAGAAAAAAGTATTGAAAATACACTGCCATTCACCATAACCTGCTCTTCAAGCATCAAGGTTATAAAATGACAATACAACAAGAAAATATTGAAAGAGAATGATTTGCGAACAATGAAATATTTACTAAAAGAGTCATGGTAAGCATAATTTATCTATGTCATAATGCAATTAAAATTACAGCCAGTATTTTCTGGTAGTATAAACAAGGCTGGCAACCCTTGTTAAGTACAGTAGTACAACAGCATTTAAGGTTACGCTAGTCAGGTAAAGGGGTTGTTTACCGTTGTAGTATTTATGACCTAGCATTCGCGTAACTGCTAGAAAGAAAAGGATCAGGCAAGAAAATTCATTTGTTTATTTTTAACTGGGTTTCGAAAGTGTTCTAGATTTCGTGAATGTTCTATAGACTTCTGCGTTCTAGAAATTCTTTGGGTCTTTATAAGGGCTTGTTAGCCGATTTAAGTTAGAAAGATGGACATAACTGTTGTTGACATGAAGTTTGGACAGATAGTTTGGACATGAAGTTTGGACAGATAGTTTCGACATGAAGTTTGGACAGATAGTTTCGAAATACTTGCTGCTTCTATATTAAACCTTTCTTTGTTCAATCTTTAGTGGACTTATTATATTCTACAATGATATAAATATTTAAGTGTTGGATTTGGAATTATATTAATTACATAAGTGTATTGCTCTACCTTTGGATTATTTCAACTGTGCTTATCTACAAGGACATTCTACCGAAAACTCTTCAGTATTATTTGACGTTGGATTATTAATTGGACTGTTAAAGAGACATCTCCTAAAGGGACAGGCTGTAAGCTAACATTTATTTTGTATTAAATGTAAATTTAATTTTGCATGTAATCATTTTCAAACTTTCTGGTTTATAACATACTTATACTTGACAATTTAAAACTGAGAATGTTCATACATATGCACTGAATAATGTTAAATGACATTTGTATCTATCATTACAGTTGTTATACACACTCAAATCAATCCAAAGATTAAGTATTTAAGTGGAGGAAAAACACAAATGCACTTTAATTATGTCAGCAAACCAGTTAGTACCATAGAAGGAAATTATATTAAAAAGGATATTGTGGATCTGCATTTCATATGTGAATGTACCTGTTTCAAGGACAGATCTTTTCCTTTGTGAAAGTTTGTGCAATTTTGTTAATAAGAAACAAATTGTTAAACAAAATATTTAATGAGATAAAAATGCTAAGAAAAAAAAACAACAGCCATGCACATGTGTACATGAAAGAATGTTTAACTAGAAAAAGTAAGAAACCAAATTTGTTATCTCAGTATTCATTGAAGACACAATATCCCCAAACTGACTCAATCGTTTGCGTATTACATCTTAAAAAGTATGCTAAATTGCAAACCTTCATTAATATAATAGTATTCTAACATACATTCATTTAAGTGGGAATTACAGGTTTATGAAACATTTAAATAGAACATGTATATTTAACATTATATCATAAAAATAATACAAACTGTCCATTTTTGTTCACATATTCCAAACTTACAAAACAATACTCATGTCATTTTATTTTATAACTTATGTTACGACAATGCATTTATAAAAAATGGAGGAAAAAATAACAGCCTTTACCAGGATTTTCTTGTTGCAAACATTGAAATCCACATCACCAGAGCATTAAAAAAAGCCTGTATGGAACACACATTCCAACCACCAGCAAAAACACACAAGGAAAAGTTTTTTGAACAAATGGGTATCCCTAAATATGCAGAATTTATACAAAGGACCTGGGTGAAAACTTTATAAAAAAAAATGTACTTAAATTTAAGTCCTGGTCCATGCATCTGGCGCCACATGCAGAAACATTGCTTAGCTGAGTTTTCATTCAAGCTCAAATTTGGACAATTTAGTACTGACTTTTATTATAATATGTTGGGGGATGGTGCAGGAAAACATGTTAATAGGTCTAACATTTTGCTCCTCGTTAGTTCAATTTTGAGCTTTAGAAAACTCTCAACAGAGACTGTGAAGTTAGGCAATGCTGCCAGCTCAGGCACATACAAAGGACTCTAAGATAAACCCAGTGTTTTATAACCAGTGCAGTGATGGTTCATCCAAAGAATCACATAAAATGATGTCCAGTCCTGAGGCAGACAATGCTCTAAACATACTATATAATTTATGTTACCAGGACTTTTCTTTAAAAAAAAAAGTAAAATAATGATAGTGTAAGAAGATGCAATGGCCACTGGACCCTAGTTTGGGTGTGTAGTAATACATAGAATAAATCCATCATCTACTTAAGATAGATAATAACAACCAATCAAATCTCACAAGACATACAGCCTTGAGTTTGAAATGGACTTTCATAAAGCCAGGTTAAGCATAAGGTTAGATATATAGGTTCACTGCATGCAGGCAGGCAGGGATACATGAAGGACACAGGCACCACCTGATATCTGGGGGATAGCAGCCCACGGTGAGCATGAGCAATGATCTTACACATCACTTATTTGAGTCCCATTATTGTTGAATGATATTCATTTAGTGTTATACCAGTACTATGAAACATACCTTAAGAATTTTATATTTCATCAAACTCAAGTTCCTTGAAAACTTTAAGTGCAATTAATGGCTAACATTATGGCACTTCCTGCAAAGCTGTCAAAAAATTCAGCACATAAAGTTTTCATCAAAATATTTCATAAAACAAAGACTATTCTAAATCAAATGCAGCTCATTCTCCTATTGCTTTCTAACAACTTTTGTCTTGCCAAACTAATTTTTTTTTTTTATTTACTCTATCATTATGTTTATTGCATTTTGACTTGAATGATTTCTTAGAAAGCTTCATCACAATTCATGGCTTACACTAATTTCTACAAAATTATTGTTAAATATTTTTTATATGGTAGGTGGAGTAAGTATTTTTGTTGTAAATATATCTACCATTTTCTGTAGAATCAAAATGAGATGAGATGTAACACACAGAGCAATGAATAAGCCATGGAACAATTGGTGAATACTAAATGCAGAAGAGCTGTATCTGCCTCAATGACTATAAGGAGATACGGCCTATATGACTCTGCCTGAAAGTGGACACAGTTGCCACGGTTACCTGGTTACCATGACTGGAGAAGGGGGATCTGACCTGCAGCCCTCCCACCATATATCCCAGAGGCTGCTGTAACAAGGTTGAGCATTAATTAAACAAGGTAGCTTAAAGTTTCATCCTGCAAATATTTGTTACAATGTATCATGCTTCATTTAATAATACTCCAATCATAATTAATTAGCTTCCAGCTTCATGCAAACGTTACAAGACTAGGGAACAATTAGTGTTGATCCAGATCAGACAGTCCTCAGCATAGGTGGCTGATCTTGATCAACACTATTTGCCTAAGGCAATTGTTGTATCGTGCTTATGGTTGAACAATAATTATACTAACTTCTTAGTTTGGGTTTAAGCACCCATCACACTACACCAGACAGCACGAAAGGATGACCCATAGATATACACTGTCAGTTCAATGTCCGTTTCTTATCCAGTAATTAGGTTAGAAAAATGTGAAGTGGTGTTTGGAATGGATACCACTAGACAAGTGGTGTTTGGAATGGATACCACTAGACAAGTGGTGTTTGGAATGGATACCACTAGACAAGTGGTGTTTGGAATGGATACCACTAGACAAGTGGCGTTTGGAATGGATACCACTAGACAAGTGGTGTTTGGAATGGATACCACTCGACAGTCATTTGTTGAGATTTCAGGTGGTATCTGTTTTTATCAGGAACTTCAAACGGTCTGTTCCTTTTTTCTTGGATTCAATAGACCTAATGTACACAAAGATATTAAACGAAACAAACAAAAGAAGTACCTGAGATAGTCAACGGATAAGGAAAATATGTCAATGGATAAATAATGATGCTTAAAACTTACATCTTGAATGCACCATTTTATATGTAATTAATTTCTTTATTTCTTTTGTAAAAGCAATTTTGTTTGGTTGTCTTTGCATACAAATAACTTTTTCATGAATTAAATTGTTCTGTGATTTTGTTATTGGAGGTTTACTTTTATTGTATTTTTGTGTGCTCTAAATGTAAGTTTCCCTAGCACATATACTCAATATAAAAAAATGGGCTACATAGTCATGTTTGTAGTCTTGATTAATGTCTTTCTGCAGGTCACTGGAAATCAATGTTTTTCTATCTTCTATAAAAACACTAGCTGTTCGAATTATCTGGTGTAGTGTGACCTTACAATTTCAACTACATGCAAGAATAGCATACTACTAGACACTCTAAAGCATATATTCTGCTTGCTGATCTGACAGCTCCCTATCAGTTATATGATTAGCAGCCAATCTTGTTTAAGAGAGTTTCTTTTGTTTCATATAATATTTTCAATTACTATAACATAGTGTAACTGACTCAATTTTATATTCATCATTCATCAGTATGCAATAGTTGCCTCCTTTATGAAGTTAGCAAAAACTTAAACATTCAAAGCCAGTAGAGCTTCATTAAAGACAGAATACTTGTCTTTATAAAATAATAATAATAATTGTTTGCCCATCATTGGTTATAATGTACCTCTACATTATATAAACCTGTAAAAAAAGAACTTCTAATGTATGCTGAACCAAGAAGTTTTTGAATAAGTTTACCACAACTATAAATGTATTTCTTCATAAATATAGGCCTGAGTAACACAGTTCTTCATAAATACAGGACCAATCTAGTACTAATCAAAACAAGAGGGCCATGATGGCCCTTAATCGCTCACCTGATGACACAGGCTTTACGTAGGCTCAAATCTGGCATTAAGTAATTAAGAGTTATTTACTTTAGAAATCTTTGGTGAAGATTGGACCATTGGCCACTGGGTTGATAACATTTTCTAGAATTTTACCAAGTAACCTACTGAATCCTCATGACTCACTTCAAAACATATGTAAGATTTCATACTGGCAAACATGATGGTCAAGTTTGGTGAAGACTGGGCCATCAATGTAGCCTCTTAAGTGTTTTCACAAGCTTTTTCTAAAATTTAACCTAGTGACCTACTTTATGACCCCACGAGACCCAATAACGAACTCATCCAAGATTTCATGCAGACAAACATTCTGACCAAGTTTGGTGAAGATTGGGCTATAAATGTGGGCTCTAGTGTGTTCACAATCTTTTTCTAAGATTTGACCTAGTGACCTACTTTTTGACCCCACGTGACCCAGTTACGAACTCATCCGAGATTTCATGCAGACAAACATTCTGACCAAGTTTGGTGAAGATTGGGCTATAAATGTGGCCTCTAGTGTGTTCACAATCTTTTTCTAAGATTTGACCTTGTGACCTACTTTATGACCCCACGTGACCCAGTTACGAACTCATCCGAGATTTCATGCAGACAAACATTCTGACCAAGTTTGGTGAAGACTGGGCTATAAATGTGGCCTCTAGTGTGTTCACAAGCTTTTTCTAAGATTTGACCTTGTGACCTACTTTTTGACCCCACGTGACCCAGTTACGAACTCATCCGAGATTTCATGCAGACAAACATTCTGACCAAGTTTGGTGAAGACTGGGCTATAAATGTGGCCTCTAGTGTGTTCACAAGCTTTTTCTAAGATTTGACCTTGTGACCTACTTTTTGACCCCACGTGACCCAGTTACGAACTCATCCGAGATTTCATGCAGACAAACATTCTGACCAAGTTTGGTGAAGATTTGGCTATAAATGTGGCCTCTAGTGTGTTCACAAGCTTTTCCTAAGATTTGACCTGGTGACCTACTTTTTGACCCCACGTGACCCAGTTACGAACTCATCCAAGATTTCATGTAGACAAACATTCTGACCAAGTTTGGTGAAGATTGGGCTATAAATGTGGTCTCTAGTGTGTTCACAAGTTTTTCCTAAAATTTGACCTCGTGACCTACTTTTTGACCCCAGGTGACCCAATAATGAACTCATCCAAGATTTCATGCAGACAAACATTCTGACCAAGTTTGATGAAGATGGGATAAAAATTGTGGCCTATAGTGTGTTCACAAGCTTTTCCTAAGATTTGACCTGGTGACCTACTTTTTGACCCCACGTGACCCAGTTACGAACTCATCCAAGATTTCATGTAGACAAACATTCTGACCAAGTTTGGTGAAGATTGGGCTATAAATGTGGTCTCTAGTGTGTTCACAAGTTTTTCCTAAAATTTGATCTCGTGACCTACTTTTTGACCCCAGGTGACCCAATAATGAACTCATCCAAGATTTCATGCAGACAAACATTCTGACTAAGTTTGATGAAGATGGGATAAAAATTGTGGCCTCTAGTGTGTTCACAAGGTAAATGTTGACGACGGACGACGGACGACGGACGAAGCGGTATCAGAAAAGCTCCCCTTGAGCACGTTGTGCTCAGGTGAGCTAAAAATATAATAAACATTTTTTCATAATCATAGGATCAAATTATTACAAAAGGAAGTACAATAAATAGTCCTTTATATGTAGAGTACCCAAAACAAATCAGAGAATTACAATAAACAGAGATAGGTAATAAAGTAAATAATACAAAATATAACCCATAATGTTACACAAGAACATCTCCATGTATATAGTTTTCTTAAATTGACAGTGATGGAAGATACAAATGAGAAAATCCATAGTCATGAACCATGGATTATTTTCATCTCTGTTCAATTTTTACAAAAGGAATCTTTGTTGACTGTATCATCTTCACATTTAGTTTGATTTGTTGAATTATTTTGACATCACTGTCAATATTAGTAAGAAACTTACACACATTTTGACAGCACAACATTTAACTCACTGATAAATATACAGAGTATGCCTCAATTATTTTATGAATTTTATTTTTACCTAGAAACCAGAAGTAACACAATTTACACAAAAAATAATACTTTAAGAAGAGATAACCATATTCCAACTAATGTCTTAAATTTCTAAAATGCTGAAAAGTCCATGTTTAAAGAAAATGTCAGCTAAAAAAACACAAATATTTTTACTTTTATTTTCAGTAAAATTCCAAAGTGAGACTGTGAGTTAAAAGCCTGAAATATATATGAATATTGGTATTTTACAACAACAATAAACAACAGAAAGAGATCTTCTTAAACAATATATGGCACCCTCTCTCGTGGTTTCACACACTGACCACAAAGCCAAAACAAAAAGTCATGTGTCAAGTCACATTGATGCTGAATATTTTGTGCCACTGACCAAAAACAGAAGGGGTTATCTACTTATGACCAATGTCCCTACCAAGTTTAACCATTGTGGTAGTATGTGATCTCTAGATTTTGATTTCAAACAAAAAGTATATTGAAGATTACAGTTACTTGACCTTTGCATCACTGAACCATCTACTCATTATGACCCATGACCCTACCCAGTCTGAGTACTTTGGACTCTGGTACTCTAAATTTTGATGTTAAACAAAAAATATATTGGGGTTCACAGTGACTTTGACCTTTTCAGCAATGGCCCCAAAATCAATAGGGATCATCAACTTATTATGCCAATGTCCCTAGAAAGTTTGAAAATTGTTGGATAATGAGTTCTCTAGATATTGATCATATAGCAAGTGACCAACAGACAGACCAAGAAACATCTGCAATATAATATGCCCAACTATTTGCCACTGAACAATGTGGGCTGGGCAGGCTAAATGTTAATGATCATATACTTCACATTTAGACCATCCTAACATGTACACAAATATACTGACCACCATTTGTGATGCAGACTGCTGTGGCTGAGGCACTTGCTGGATGGTCTGGGCAGACGTCACGATGAATGCATCCTGACGCTGAAATATCAACCATGTGTGTCATTTGGGTCCGACTTAGTGGGTCTGACTTAGTGAATGAAATAATGATAGAAATACAATCCAGATTGCTGCTCCATCCATGGGATCATATACAGGTGATTCTACTTATCTGCATAGAGTATTTCCAAGACAAATGTGTGCAAATAACAAGAATATGAAATAAACTATTTATCTGATGAACAAACTTTCTAACATTGTGTCTCCTTATTCTTTATTCTATTTACAGTTTAAAGTACAGAATTCAATGATCTAGGGTCTTTACTAAAACAAGTTTATGCTATCAATGCTTTTTCAAGAACAAACACAGATCCCAGAACTTTTGAAAAAACAACACCCTCAAACATAGATATTGTGCTGCCTAGCGTTAAAACAGAACCCACCCTGCGCACTTTTGAAGCAACCTCAAACTGTAACTTTTCGAGAAAAACAAGAAGAATTGCAACTTTTATCTGGCGCGCTGGTATTTCCAGCTAAAGGCTTTCCTTTATCTGGACCTTTTTCAAAGGAATGAAATCATGAAAAAGAATAATGCCCACTCTGATTTACTGAACATGTTTTCATATTTTAACACTTATACAATAATATATTGCTTAACTTGGCTAATTTAGACCATACAATAACAAAAACATGTGAATAAATGAACTGCATTGGTTCTTTTAGTAAATTTGTAATATATCTAATCACAGTTACACTTTTTTAATGAAGTTTTTTGGCAGTTATTATCTTACTGAATGTCAACTATAAAGCTTATTGATAGATTATGCATCTAGCAATCCTGCTGAGCTAAAAATGTTTAATCTATGAAATAGCAATGAAATTACTTGAAGTTGTGGTCTGGGTACACCGTGTTGCAGCTGGTGAATCATCTGTCGCTGCTGCATAGGCTGTTGTTGTTGTTGTTGCTGCTGCTGCTGTTGTTGCTGATGATGAAGCTGAGCTCCTTGCATCCCTGGCATCATACCTGACAAAAAAACTTTTGAATTTATAATCCAATTCCAGAAAACAGTAGATATTTGAGCTATGAAGCTGGAATCTTATTCGAGAGGGTCACTTGCTAATATCAAGCTTTCATGTTCATAACATGTTCAATGCAGTTCAATAAAGCACCATCATGCAAAATATAAGAGGAGAAATTCAACCATTTCCTTATAACATTAATTGGGAATTTATCTAATATTCATGTTCCTACAGTCTAAAAGCTTGAGACTATAAATAAGAAAAAGAAAATTGATTGAAACTAAGATCAAGCAAACTGTTTATCAGTTCTGAATCAATTTTATGAAAGAGAATAATAATGTAAGGCTCTATAATTAACTAGAACTATCGCTGAATGCGATTCATACCCCCACCAATGTCCTTGACAAAACTGGTACAAGGGTAAGATGGGTTCTGCACATTGCCCAGTTGGGGTGAACATTTGAGTCAAGTTTGAAGAAAATCCTTCCATTAGTATAGAATTTATAGAGCAGACCTGACATATTGTCTAGTATTGATTGTAAGTAAATTAAAAGACTTAAAAAGGGGCATAACTTTGTCAAAATGCAATACAGAGTTATGAATCTTGACCTGCATATCTTACTTGTGATACGTCATATATCTTTTAAGTTTCAAGCAAATACCTGTGCTAATTTCAGAAATATTCAAGTACATGTTAAAATTTAAGAACATTTTCTAAGTCAATTTTGACCTTCAAGTGTGACCTTGACCTTAAGCCGGCACAAAGGTAACATGGGTTCTGCACATAACCTTGTTGAGTTGAACATTTGAGTAAAGTTTGAAGTAATTCTTCCATGAGTATAGGATTTATAGAGCGGACACGAAATATTGTCTAACACTTGATTGTATGTAAATTTGAAGACTTAAAACAGGCATAACTTTGTCAAAATGCAATACAGAGTTATGAAACTTGACCTGCATATCCTAATTGTGACACTTCATATATATTTTAAGTTTCAAGCAAATACTTTTTGTAGTTTCAGAAATATTCAAATACATGTTAAAATTTAAGAATATTTTCTTAGTAAATTTTTGACCTTCAAGTGTGACCTTGACCTTAAGCCGGCAAAAGAGTAACATGGGTTCTGCACATCCCCTTGTTGAGGTGAACATTTGAGCCCAGATTAAAGAAAATCTTTCAATTAGTGTAAGACTTACAGAGCGGACATGACATAATGTCTAATATTTGATTGTTTGATATTTAACCTTCAATTGTGACCTTGACCTTGAGCTGCCACATGGGCAACATGGGTTCTGCACATCCCCTTGTTGAGGTGAACATTTCAGCCAAGTTTGAAGAAAATCCTTCAATTGGTATAGGATTTATAGAGCGGACACGATAATGGAGACGGACGGACGGACCGACCGACGGACAGACAAAGCGAATCCATTATAGCCCCCCCCCCCCACATTTTGTGGTGGGGGTATAAAAAAAAAATTAAAGACACAAGTCACTAGCACTGACTTGTAGCAAAGTTTCTACCTACTGCCTACTAGGCCATCAGGACTGTACACACCTTGTGGGGGTCCACCACTCATGGCCATGTTCTGCAGAGCATTAATTGGGTCCTGCATCCCTCCAACCTGACCCATATTACTGACTCCAGCCTGGGGAACCATCCCTGGAGCCATGCCAGGTTGACCACCTTGCTGCTGTTGTTGCTGCTGTTGTTGTTGCTGCTGCTGTTGCCGATTAGGCTGCTGTTGGTTGTCTGAAAGATAAATTGAGTTAAACATGCAGATTCACTTCTCTGTGGCTTGGAGTTGAACGTAAGAAATTACCTCGTGATTTATCAATTCTGAAAATACTGGGTAGAACACAAATTTAAATAAGTACATACACTCAGAATGTCTAAGTGATTCAAAAATGCCATTCATGAAGAAGCTTTATTCCTGTGTCAGACAAAAACAACAACAAGCATATGCTCTAAAAAGACATGCTATGCAGTCCCAGATAATGATGACAACTGTGTAGGTAGACAATCATTTGTATATACAGATTAACCCTAAACATGCTACATTTACTTATAAGCAATACATAATCAACAACTTAACAAATTTTACACATAAAAGAAACAGAGCCACAAATAATAGAGATCCTAAACAGACAGCTTCAAGCCAAGTATTTTATGATATAAATCAACACTGTTTGCCTAACAGTTATTAAGATATGCTTACTGGATTATTGATCAACTGTAGCCAACTTTTAAGATCCTGCTAAGCTAAATAAGATAATAAAGTAATTAGGCTTAGAGGATCTCTGAATCTGAACTGACATACTCAATCGTAATTAAAAATATCATGTTTCTGCCAAAAGGGGGAGGGAGGAGGGACATGAATGTTATATTAAGATAAACTTTGTTTCATGGTCTATAGTTCTGTTTAATAACCCCTGTTATCTCCCCTGAATAATTGCCTCCCTTAAACGCTCTTTAGCGTGGAGGTTCGCATTTCATTTCCGGTGAAAAGCAAATCAAAAATGTCAACGATGGCAGAAGGGTGTTAAACTCGACTGAAAAAAGAGATATTTTTGTTGTGTGTGTAGCAATTACGGGGAAGAGTTGACAGAAGGACGCCACCCTTCACAGATTTCCAACTAACAATTAACTGAGAAAACTGTAGATAAGTTGACTTAAAACAATGAGCCAAATTTCCACTTGCAATCTGAAGAATGATCGACTTTGTTCAGAGCATTTTTTAAAAGCGAAAATACACCAAGGAGAATCCTATACCGTGCAGATTTGTCGTAGACAACAGTTTCAAAAGTGGGTGGGGAATTGTGTGTGCATCATTCACGGCATAATCAAAACTCCAAAACGTCTCAAAGATTTGTTTACAGAAAATGTATAATGTATGACAATGTCGAAAGATAAAAGAATAATCGGTGCATTATTCAAGTATAAACAATGGCTGCGATTAATATGTTACGCGAGCAAATCAAAACAAAGACCATCACGTGACGTTAACAGCAGCGAATTTGCACAAAGGTCATTAACAGTCACACCTCTAGTGCATGACCGCAATAAAAACAATTGACGGTCACACATTGACTTCCAGGTTTTGTTGAGTGGCTGCTTATTACATGTTAATTAATGAAATTATTGTCAGTTTAAGATGACCGCTGATTGGACGACAATTAAAGAACAAAGTTGATTATGATTAATTTTAGTCAATCATAGATACGAGGGAACTTGTAGGTAACAAACACTTTCAGTTGTGTCAACAGTTTGTTAACTTAATAATGTATTTATCATTCACTGTTGTTTCAACAGGACTCCAGATAAGGGGTGTATCTGTGTATCTGAGTCATTAAAAAAGACAAAATACTAAAAATATTTCACTTCTAGACGTAGCAGATACACCCAGAAAATCTTATTTAAATAACTTTTTTTATAGTAGTGTGTAACCTATTGGATAATCTATTTTCTTACAAAAATGACTGGTGAAGGTTATCTTTAATGGCCGAATCAGAAGTAAAATGAAATTGCACCCTTGGTTGCTGTATTTAACCAGAGTAAAAGCCCAACGCACTCTCTTCACTATGTAAAAGCTGTAGACCCTATTCGAGCAGTTTCAAAAATAAAGGATAAAAAATACACAATTTTGTTTTATTCAATTATTTTAAACAAAACATTAAAATTCCTTTACTTGATTGTTATTGTCTTATGGAGTTTTTACTTAATTCACTATAATTCTTATCTGGAGTTTGATGAGTTGTATAAAAATATACTGTTGCAGCTGCAGCAGCTAATACAGTAGTTGATATTCATTTTACTTGGTTAAAGTTATAAAAAAGAAAAAAATATCATAGACTGTTGTAAAAATATACTTAATTACACTTTATTTTTGTTTCAAGATGCTGGTAATAGTCCTAGATTGCCAATAATGAAAGATTCTCTCCAAAGGGTGTTACAAACAACTCTCCTTCGCGTTTGATGCTGTCTTGTTCGTCGTCCAATTTAATTTTACTTAATGTCCATACAACAAGCTTTTCTATCCCTCTAGCGTGTATTATAAGTTCCGGACGATTCTCTGATACATGCGCCCCTCTTTATCTAAGAAAGTCTTTAAGTTCACGCATTGATAGTTTTGAAAATTTGCACACATCACCGATTTCATTGTTCTCAGATGCTATCTTGTTTTGTTAGTTTGCCTACCGGAAGTTGTACGAAATACGAACGATAACTCTACCAAGGGAAATAACAAGGGTTATTAAACAGGACTATAGGGCAAAATCCTTATGTTCTGAGCTTCTATTTTACAATGAAGTCTCTTTAAAGAATCTTTTTACCGTGGGGTGGGGGTTGAGGTAGTGGTGTAGCATCTGGGGGTTGAGGTATGGGTTAGGAGGTTGGAGAGGGAATTGTACACACATATCTAGTTTTCTAAAGTTATAGTTTTAAATTGCAAACTGGTACAATAATGGCTACTTACTGATGTTTTTCACATGCAGAATAAGTCTTGCCACTAGTGCTAGGTATTCTTCCTGGAAATCAAAAAGAAAATATGTTTTATTGAATTTATCACTAATTTATTGTGATCAAAACTTTATTCTGCTCAGAATCCTCATTTCTTCTGAGCTAAAAATGACAATAAGTAATAATAAACAAAAGCACCACAAGGCAGAGCAACATATGCCTGTCAATTAAGCAATTTAAAACAAACAGTTCACTCTTGTGCAATGCAGAATAGCAAAGTTTTGGACTGCACTCTGGGTTATTGCGAGAAATACTGAAATTAAAGTAAAATAATATAGCAATAATAAAAAAAATCTTGAATCTGCCAAACTGCTAAGCACTGTTGTGCAATGCATACTGGCATGATTGTGGACTGTAATAATTGAAAAACAAGACCTGAATTGCTCATCTGATGACACAGGCTTTTAGTAGGCACATATCTGGCGTCAAGTAATTAAGAGTTATTTACTTTAGAAAACTTTGGTGAAGATTGGACCATTAGTGTGGCCACTGGGTTGATAACATTTTCTAGAATTCTATCTAGTAACCTACTGAATCCACATGACCCACTTCAAAACATAGGTAAGAGTTCGTACTGGTAAACATTCTGGCCAAGTTCGGTGAAGAATGGACTATAAAATGTGGTCTCTGGTGTTTTCGCAAGGTTTCTAAAATGTGACTTAGTTTTTTACCCCAACTGACCCAATAATATACTCATCCAAACTTTCATGCAGACAATTGGTAACAGATTGGGTTATGAATGAGGCCTTTAGTGTGTTCACATGCTCTTTGTAAGATATGACCTACCTTTTGACCCCATATGACCTAGTTATAAACTCATCCAAGATTTCATGCAGGCAAACATTCTAATCAAGTTTGGTGAAGATAGGGCCATAAATTGTGCTTCTAGTGTGTTCACAAGTTTTTCTAAAATTTGACCTAGTGACCAACTTTTTGACCCTATGTAAACCAGTAACAAACTCATCCAAGATTTCATGGGGGCAAACATTCTGACCAAGTGTGGTGGAGATTGGAATATAAATGAGGTCTCTGGTGTATTCAAAAGTTTTTTCTGAGATTTGACCTAGTGACATACCTTTTGACTCCACTAGACCCAATAATGAACTCATCAAAGATTACATGCAGACATTCTGACCAAGTTTGGTAAAGATTGGGCTACAAATGTAGTCTATTGTGTTTACAAGTTTTTCCTTAAATTTGACCTAGTGACCTACTTTTTGACCCCAGGTGACCCAAAAATGAGCTCATCCAAGATTTCATGCAGACAAACATTCTGACCAAGTTTGAGGAATATTGGAAAAAAAGTGTGGCCTCTAGTGTGTTCACAAGCTACAATGTTGATGACAGATGATGGACGAAGCGGTTTCACAAAAGCTTGCGTCGAGCACGTTGTGCTCAGGTGAACTTAAAAAATCAAAGGGGAATAACATCAAATATTCAAAAATTTACATGAGAGTAATGTAATTTGCATAGAAAGGGGCACTACTCATAGATGAGAAGAGGAGAGTGACGGTTCTTGTGTATTGCACTCAGTTTCAATAACATCTATCCACCTATGAAATTTTAAGTCAATAGCTTTGATAATGTAGGCATATGGTCCAGACACACATCAAGTATAAAAATTGAACTAAGGGAAACAACTCCAAAATCTTGAAAAGTACAGTGATGGTTCTTGTGCATTGCACTACATCTCAATGAGATCTATCCACCTGTGAAGTTTCAAGTCAATAGCTTTGATAAAGTAGGAGTTATACTACAGACAAGAAAATTAAACAAAGGGATAACTCCAAAAACATGAAGTACAGATTTACGGTTCTTGTGCAATGCACTTCATCTTAAAAAGACCTATCTATGTATCAAGTTTCAATTTAATAACTTTGATCATGTAGGAAGAATGCCCCGGAAAAGAAAATTAAAAGAAATAACTCCAAAATCATGAAGTGCAGAGTGATGGTTCTTATGCACTGCACTCCATCTCAATGAGATCGTTCCTGCTAGGAAGTGTCCAGTCAACAGCTTTGATAGTCTTGAAGTTAGTGCTCCAGACAAGAAAATGAAAATAAAGGCAATAACTCTAACATCATGAAGTGCAGAGTGAAGGTTCTTGAGCAGAATAATGGTTCTTATGCACTGCACTCCATCTCAATGAGATCTACCCACCTATGAAGTTTCAAGTCAATAGCTTTGATAATGTTGGAGTTATGCTCCGGACAAACATCAGGATGAACCAAGGGTAATCCCAAAATACTTCCCATCTTTGACGGGCATAAAATGAACTGGATCAACTTCCTCACATGGTTGTATACTATGTATAGTAAAGAACAACATTTATACACCTCTATAATTTGTTTTCTATTGTCATATATGTTTACCCTAAAATATGTATAAATTTAATACCTTAAATAAAAAATTTGTGAGTATAACAGAAAATGGTTATGCAAATTATCTTTTAACATAAATACATTCTGCCAGCACAATGGTTACGATGGCAATAAATATAATATGATTGAAAGGCTAAAAACAGCTATAATGGAAGAACCACTGATGCACCACATGTCAGCTGGAACACCTCCTCACAATAAAATAAAAACAATAAACAAACACAAACGGGTTTAAATACCCTTGATTTAAAAACAACCACACAGTCATAACATACCCTTGATTTGGCTTTGTTGTACACATGATTCTCCATCTCTATACTGGATTTAGCCACTGGAGTGTTTGAGTTACGCACAGCCTCCTCTCTGAAAGAAGAAAACATTCAGAATTAATTTGAAGTGAGTCCCTTTTTATTACAATTCAGAAATTTGTTAAATGGTAAATGTCAGTTAAAATGAAAGAGTCAAGTGTCCAGATGGACTTTTATATTTATTTGAAGGGCAAACTGAAGTTAGTATGGAAAAGGTAAGATAAATCTTAGGGTAAGCACATTATATTAAGCCTAAAAAAACAAAAACAAATTAATAACTGAAATGCATTTAAACATAACACAAGACAGAAGACCAGAAATCTACAGATCAATTTACAGAACTAGCACCTTATATCACTAAAATCTACATGAAATCACTTCAAGCAGGCTTCAAACATTCTGCCTACCTTTCAGTAAAGAGACCACCATCTAGCAGAAAATGACAGACTTGTAACTTTAATATCTTAAGTTTTATTTATCACAAATCTTGAACCATATTGTTTACAAAGTCAAGAGTCTACTTCATGTGAAATACCTTTGTTCTGTGCCTTTTCGGAGTTTGGTATATGTTGCAATGCTCATAGGACTTGGTCATATATTCTTATTCAAGTCTTAAGCATCACAAAGAACTCACAAACCTTAACCTTGGCTTCTACTCAGTTCACTGTTGTGAGACACATTTATTTGTCAGTATAGATCTGCTCTGCAAGAACTTTGATAAAAACATACCCACTGACATTATCATCTTGGATATCTCTAAAGCAGCCTATACTGTATCACAAAAGAAAGCACTAAGAAAACTTAAGAACTTCAAGGCCATATGCTTGCCTTTCTTATGTCATTCCTATGTGTTAAAATATGTCTGTTGTTATAGGTATCATCTAGGCAAATATTAGCTGACTCTGGTTTGCCCCATGGTAAGGTGTTGGAGACCTTATTAATCTTTTGCTATGTAACAGAATCTGTTAACCAATATGTAGGACTTTTTGCAGACAATTGCCAATTATCATCAAATTAAAACTATCCAGGACAACATCACTCTTCTAAAGGATTTGTTTAAGTTAGAGGCAAATGCTATGAAATGTGATATGAAATCTAATAAGAAAATGTTTATTTTACAAAATTAAAAAAATGCAAAAGGTAATAAAATAAAAAGTTAGAATTGATTTTTAGTAGCACTTTTCAATGATTGGATAATAAAGTTTACTGATCATTCTGCATGAAAATGAGTAAAGAGCGGTTCTACTCAAGCCCAAGGTAAAATGTTACTGATCATGTCATGGTTCTAGCTTTCTTTGTCTCTCAGACCAAATCTATATTATCGCACATAATTAGGAAGAGCTTTAATTACAATATTAAATGGCTGTTAATACAAGGAAGACTTCAGTTTTGATGACATTGATTGCAGTTTGACCAGTTAAATATCAATTGATTCTCGTCTTCTTTTGTATACATTTTAAGTGTACAGATTTTTTTGTACACTGTGAAACCAGTAAAAATTCCAGATAAATCAGTCATTTCTGTGTACTACACTGCAGATAGTCTACTGAGTATAAAAACAGGTCAGATTTGGCACAGTGGTACCACAGTGGTAATTTAGTTTAGGTTAATAAACTTTTTTAACATGATTTTATTTAGTAATCAATTAGTTAACAGATTAACTATTAAGCTTTTAATGGTGGACAAAAAATATAATTAATAGGTGAAAAAATAATTGTCCAGTTGATTTGTAAATATTTTTATGTGATTGGTTTCATATAATATTCTATAGAACGGGCACTATCATACATAGTTTGGTGAATATCTCACATTAAATGAGATTATTTTAAAAATTATTCAATAGTGAATAAATCGTTAAATAATTAGATTTTATATATAGATAAAGTTGATTCCAGTTATACACAACTTTCCTTAGAATTTTATGCAAAATTTTCTGTTTCTTTGTCAATTGTGATTTAGATAATAATTGTTAATTATTCCTTTGAATACTTTCTAGATGTGTGTATTTAGCACTATTAATGTCTATGTATATGTATTGACTGTATTTATATATTCTCCTTTAATAGAAGCACTGTCCCTTTAACTTTACCCGCTGCTCTCCACTTTCTCATGCAAAGTGTGATACCTGTAACTTTTGGCAGGAATTCTACCTACATGTAAGCTCTCTGTTTTTGCCTACTCTTGTTCAGTCTAAAGGACCCTACAGGCGAGCTTCTTGCCTTCTTGTCAAGGCTGACCATCTCTTTAACTCCCAACTTGGCTTCTTTCTTACTTTACTAGATTTAGTTATTAGTCATGGGTTAGACTGCTAAAATTGTAGAAGAGATAATTAAATTAAATTTTCTGTAATTTTATTCTTGACTTTGCAATTGTTTTACACCCAAATAAAATACAAAAACTTAAATCGAACCTGGGTTGTCGCGACCTACACGAACAGTACTTGGAACAATTACATCAATAAATTCTTTTAGTTTGAACAAACCAAAAAGTAAAACCAAGTGACCACAGTGACAATGATGAGGCATTAAGTGATTCCTAATGGGCTGCCTATTACTTAATCTATCAATGAACATGAACATTATTGTCTTTAGAAAATGGGTGGGTTTTTCCCCAAATAAGGAAGTACAATTGTCATATTATGATCTGTAAGGACTGATAATTGTAGCCCAGTATATCATCACATCCCTATATCACTGTTCAGGCACAGAACAACTTCAGAGGCCGGAGAGGTGGTCATGGTCAGCAAAGCAACCGTTATCCAAGGAGTAATGGTAATAAGGTTGAGATCAACGAACTGGTAACAACCTCTGTAGTAGGCAATACAGGGGAGGGTAAAAGGGTTGCCCAGGGAGATGAGGAGATATTAGCTAAGAGACTCATTGGTAATGAAAATGAACACTTTGTCTTACTAAATGGTGTAAACTACAAATGTCTGTTGAATACTGGTTCAATGGTATCCACCATAAGTCATTCACTTTTCAGATCTTTAAGTCCTGGTGTTTCAATTCATCCACTAGATTCTCTTGGACTAAATCTTTCACTTGCAGATGGTTCGTCTCTCAGTTATTTGGGATATACAGAGATTGAAGTCTATTCCTACTTTGTCTTGTTTTAAACTTGACACCCCCATTTTAGTAACACCTGACAACGAGTTCAACAGATTATGTCCGGTGATTATTGGAACAAATGTTCTGTGAAGGTGTAAGTCATATCTAGGTGTGTCAACTGCTGAGAATAATCTTCCAGACGAATGGCAGATTGCTGTTGTTTTTCTGTTTTCAGATACATATCCAGTGAAATTATGTGGTAAGAAAACCATATATAATCCCTGATATGAGACTGTCACTGTAAATGGTATAGCAAGGAATATTGATTCCTCAATTTCTTCAGTTGTCACAGAATCTCCAGATGTGTTCCAAGGATACTCTGTTTGTCCTTGGGTGGTTAAAGTCACCGATAACTCTCTTACTAAGAATTTGTAACATGACTGCTAAAACCATTTCACCAAGTCAAATATTTTTACTATCTCTCAAGCTCATATGTTTGATGACATCACTTCTATGACATTGCATGTATCGAGCCCTGAACGTTCAATCAAGATATTTCTGAAGATGTAATTCATCTTACCCCAGAACAGATAACTCATTTTTTCAGCCTGTTGGAAAAATTGGAACATTTGTTTTGTAGGTCTACCAAAGACATTGGTGTCACTGATTTGGCCAAACATCGTATTGTTCTTAAGGACGAAACCTCATTTAAAGATCCTTACCGCAGGCTACCAACAACCAGCAATGTATGAAGAAGTAAGACAGCACATCAAAGTGCTTCTAGAGGCAGGTATGAGAGAATCAGAGTCTCCGTTCTCATCGAACGTCGCCTTAGTAAGAAAGCCTTGTGGTACACTTCGGTTCTGTATTGATTGGCGAAAACTGAACAACCGTAAAAAGTAAGATGCATATATGCTGCCAAGGTTTAACGATACTATCGATGTTCTTGCTGGGTCTAGATATTTTTCCAGGATTGATCTTCACTCTGCATAATGGCAAACTGGTCTTGATGAAAGTGACCGTAAAAGACTGCTTTTTCGGTTGGAAATCTCAGGTTGTATGGATGGAATCAAATGGGCTTTGGGCTGGTCAACGCCCCTGCTACATTTCAGTGTTGCATGGAGAAGTGCATGGGCTATATACATTTACGAGAATGTCTCATCTATCTTGACGATATCCTGGTCTTCGCTTCTAACTTTGAGGATCATCTTGCCAGAGTAGATGCTGTTTTCCAGAGGCTTAGTGACCATAACCTCAGAGTAAAGCCGTTCAAATGTGAATTCGTTAAACCATCGGTTGTCTATTTAGGGCATGTTGTTTCTGCAGTTGGTATAACCACTGACCCACAGAAGAATTCCAGTATTGTTGATTGGGCGGTTCCCACCAATGTCAAAACTTTGAGACGATTTCTTGGTTTGACAGGGTATTATAGGAAGTATGTCCATAACTAAGCTCAAATTGCTCAACCTCTGCATGATCTTCTCCATGGTCATTCCAACAACAAAGGGTCAAACAGGTCTAGAAAGAAAAGAACTTCTCCTGTTAAATAGCATTGGGATGAAGCTCAACAGAAAGCTTTTGATAAGTTGAAAGAGGTCTTGACTACTCCACCTATCTTGGGTTATGCAGACTATTCTCTTATCATACACACCGACACCATTTCAAGTGGTCTTGGACCTGTTCTCTTACAGGAGCAGAATGGGGTAGAGCGTGTTACTTCCTATGCCAGTAGAAGTCTTCGGCCCAATGAGAGAAATTATCCTGCCCATAAGTAAGTTTCTCGCCCTAAAATGGAGCGTCACAATTGATTTCCACGACTTTCTGTATGGCAATGATGTTATTGTTAAAACAGACAACAATCTGATGACCTATGTGACTACAACTGCCAAGTTAGACACAACCATGCAAAGTTGGTTGTCAGACTTGGCAAATTACAATTTCAGCATGGAGTACTGGAGTGGCAAGCATAAAGCTGATGCAGATGGTCTTTCAAGGCGTTACATTTACCAAGATAAAGTAAAGGCAGTTTACCAGGCAGCCATTGTCTCAGCTCCATTAGCTGTTAGCTTGTCAGATGCTGCTGCTCCTCATGTGGCCAGTGAGGAGTTGAATACAACTTAGGCTGTAGCCAAGATAGACTGGAAGATAGAGCAGAGTTCAGATCAAGTTTCACAGCAGGAAATGCCTGAAAGATCGTCTATTCCTAGATAAAAGTGTTTTTTATAGATCAGCTACTGCATATGGTTATCAGGTTAGGCAGCTTGTTCTTCCATTTTCTCATCGGAATAATGCTCTCAGAGGCATTCATCATGATGCAGGTCACCAGGGGAAGGAAAAGACTATATGGTTAGCCAAGCAACGGTTTTATTGGCCTGGTATGGATGCTGATATTTCACAATGGGTTGAGCAGTGTGGTTGTTGTATCCGTTGAAAAACTCCAGTTTCCAGACCTTTTGCAGAGTTGCAGACAATTCATACCACCAGGCCTAAGGAGCTTGTTTCCATTGACTTTTTTAAGCTTGAACCATGCATAGGGGGCTTTGAAAACATTCTGGTTATCATAGACCATTTTAATCATTTTGCACAGGCTATCCCCTGTCACAATCAGTCTGCTCTTACAACAGCCAAGGCTCTGTATGAAGGTTTCTTTAGATATTATATTTTCCCTGAACAACTCCACAGTGACCAAGGCCATAACTTCTTGAGTCATACTATCAAGGAGATATGCAAGACTGCAGGCATTAAGAAGTCAAGAATTACACCATACCATCCAAGGGGTAATGGTTCAGCAGAACGATGAAATCAAACCCTGTTAAAAATGCTTAACACCCTAGAAAACTATCAAAAGTCCTAATGAAAGATGTACATAGCACCACTCGTACAAGCGTACAACATGACCAAGAATGACGTGACTGGCTACACACCCCATTACCTAATGTACGGCTGGCTCCCTAGACTTCCTGTTGATGCCTATCTGGGAACCGATCCTGCAGAAGAGAACACCGGATCAACGTCTCATACCAGCTATGCAGAATAGCTTCAACAACGCTTACAGTTTGCTTATAGGACAGACGCCAAAAAAGCTGGCAACCAAGTAAGCAAAAGTAAGCAACACTATGACAGCAAAGTGAGGCACACCAAGTTAGAAGTTAGTGATAGAATACTTAAACGTAAGGTTGGCTTACAAGGAACTAACAAATATGCAGACAAATGGGACCAAGATATCTATGTTGTAGTCTCTATTCCCAATCCAGACAATCCTGTCATACAAGTACAGTTAGAGGGTAAGAGAGGACCTATCAAGGCTCTTCATAGAAATTTACTTTTGCCTTGTCCGAATCTTGTTTCTGAAAAGTGAGAGTGTATCTCTGGTAAACAAAGATGTAAACCTTTGTTGAAACATACTATTTGTTTATCCACTGTTCACGAAGATGAGGGAGATAAGACGTCATCAGATTCTGACAAAGAAGAGACAATGTATGTCTATGTACCTACTTCCTGTTCTGCCAGGTCTAGTTCACACTAACCTGATTCCCAGAATTATAATGTAGTGTCAGAGACCCAAACAAATTACTCTAAGTCTCATACTCTTGATCAGGCGAATTAGAACAACCTATCTGACAGTTGTTCACACTCTTTGTCTCATTCAGAAATGAAAAGTCCCAGTACTGATCTTATTGAATCTACTTTAGCACAGTCTGCTACACAAGTACCTGAACCAAGCAAACCAAATTCTAGCCCTCCTATATTACAAACTCGACCAATTCATAAAAGAGTACCGCCAAAATGGTATGGTGACAGAGTCACTAATAAGAGCCAATGCTCCAGACCTTGATTTTGATTTTGTGTAACACTACGACTGTCAAGAGGTCAAGTACTAAAACTTACAATACACAACTTAAGCATAAAATAACCGCTCAGTCACGACAATAGATCAGGAAATTCAAGATAAAGGGGAACTTCATGTAGGGGATGTCACACGGTAGTCAAAATGATAGATAGAAATGGTCTAACTTGAAAGGGAAAAAAGTTATTGCTCCCAGTTAGTTTACAACAATGACCGATGGTGCTTACAATACAGTTTTCACTGCTCACGACCCCTCATTCCACATCTGAGTATATATACTAGGACCGAACGAATGGTCAAACGCCTTTCCCATTTGCAAGATTCAACTGGCCAGGACGTTTCGTGGTTGGGACAAATTGTTGGACACAGAGAAATGCTAGATAAGTTACTTTGTATTATTGTACTTCTATATTTTACAAATCTGTTACATACATTGTAATATTTGTTATTAGAAGAACATAGTAACTTTGTATTAATTCTACGTAAAGTTTTGAAACTAGCTAAAAAATACTTGATTGTTAATTAAGATATTAATTTGTTAACTATCACGGAAGCTTATGATGTGATGAAAGGTTGTTTGCTACGAACTTACAATAGATTATTATAACTAATTACTCAGCTGTAACCGACATTAGACTTACAACTTATTTATGTATCAATTGTCATCATTTGTTTAAGTTCATATAGATAAACTTGTTTGCTAATTATCTTAGTTAGAAGAGAATTGCCACATGAATTGATATTGTCAGGGTTTTCCCTTGAAATTTTTTTTAGGGGGTCACAGTGTCCCCCTAGGTTTATGATTTGCGGGTCATTGGTAAATTTTGGGGGTCACATTATATAATCACTCTACTAATAGTCTTGCACCTTAAAAACAGAACTAAATTGTTCATTTATGTTTTATACTATTAAAACAAAACAAAGTCACATATTGTACATTTCAGATTTTAAAATGTGAAAGCATTTTCTCTATCTGATTCACTCTCAGAAATATATCTCTATTAGAACATATAGTTTAGTTTTATTTGGCGAACTCAGATTGGGAAGGGGTTCATTTTCAGGCTGAGTTGATGATTTACTTTGTTTTGTTTGAAATAACGTCGTCAGCTTGGACTGAGACATTTTGACAGAATGGTTTACATTTTTAGAATTGTTTATGGTTCACTTTTGGATTTTTGTTGCAAAAACAAAAACCAGTCAAAACTTAGGTATTCGTACTCATATTGGTTCAACCTACATGTCTTTCCTACATAACGTTAAATTTGACCTTGTAGTGTTTTTAATATATTGCCTTAGACCGTTTGGTTTCTAAAGCCAAACATATATTTGCTTAATATTAATATGCAATGTATGACTAAACTATGTTCTAAAAGATTAATGCAGATAAAACTCATTCAAACCTTTGAAATGAAGCATATTCACGGGCTGGTTTTAGCCGCGTTCTAAACTTAACGATCATTACTACTGTGACGCTTTAAAGAAATGCTGAACGTGAAACAGCGTCTAACTACACAGAATTGCTGGTTCCCAGTCATCTAAACGCAGTACATGTATCGTTTGGGTGGACCGGATAGCAGTATTTAGACAACATATAATGGACGCTTATTTACTAAATACTTTGTCTAACTGAAGCAAATTGATACTTAAATGCTTTTTGCAACAGTTTGACGAGCTGACAAAGATCAATGTCATTGGAGACAATAAATTATGGCTGTGAAATAATTCATTTTGTGCGTCCAGTGTGTCGCAATGTAAGTTCATTTTGCGGGTCATCTGTCGAAAATATGCGCCAAAACGCACAAATTTGTGCGTCAGGGAAAACCCTGTATTGTTAAACATCACAAGTCAAGTGATACGGCAATTAAAGGTATGCTCTGTATATTGTATTATGTTTATTAAATAACTAAGAATTGATACTAAATATAGATATTTAATTTGATAATTGAATTTGAACATTGTAATGTATTTATCACATATTAACTATTAATGACTAAAATATAATTCTGTAAACGAACATTGTTTTAGGTCTTTATTTCTACCTTCGTAATTAATCAACTATAAGTTTTAAAGAATCGCTAAAGTTACGACCCTGAATAGAAAATCGAGTCGCGGAAAACTAATAATAAAACACAATGCATTGAGAACTAATTGAAGACGTACAAAAATCTAACTACTATACGATTATGCGCAAAGGCCACCATTGAAGCAAATTGGAGAAGTAACCTTAATTTAAACGGTACTTATAAATTAAATAAGTAAGCTAATCAAACCCTAAAAGGGGCTTGTAGGGCTACATTTGGATATTTCAGATAATCTACTATTTTTGTACATATTTTCAATATTTTGTTTCACTGTAAAGTTACTGTGAAATTACATTAAGGGAACATAGTAAGTGAAGTCTTTATACAAATCATTAAATGTTTATACAATAGTTTGTTAATTTCAGATTTGCACATTGTCAGTGTCTCTTGTTGCTCAAATTTATTGAAACATTCATACGAAATTACTATTTCTTGTTTGATATGTGATTTTGTACTTTAGAAAAGAATTTTCATCTTATTGAACAGTTAAATGCATATTACCAGATGTGTTTGGCAAAAATACATTCTTCTGCAGGTATAAGATGGTAGCGTTGTTTTAATGGAAACATTCCTTTACAGATAGAATCAGATGATACTGTGGTTTTAGGGAAATTTGCTGACAGTTTTGTATACAATGATGTTGCTATAACATTATTAGAATGCAATATCAGGGCATTTGGTAGACTCTGAAAGTCAAGGGTCAATTTTCAGGGGTCAAATTCAAATATCTGAGAGTCATATCTTTGTGTCGTGTATCACATAATAAAGCGCAAATGTGCTGTCATAGCAATGTTGATTGTGTTTCACTATTTACAGTTAAATAATTTTTCTGTTTATTTAGAATTTAGGTTTTTCTTCAGATCTTTCTTTTTTTCTCTTTAAAACATTTACTTTATCATTTTTCGTATATAATTATAATTGTATATAACGATATATAACTATGTCATTGACGACCACATTTATGACAATTGAATAAAAAGAAATACAACATAACAATTAACATTGTTACATACTTCCCCAGACATATGTTCTTTTAAATTTTAAGACAATCAAAAACATTTAAAACAATGCTTAGCTACAATGAATTTGTTTTCATCTGCAAACCTATTTTCTTGTTTTAAATAAGCATACCTACTTAAGACAACAAATATTGAAATAAATATCAAAGCAAATTAGAATGCGAAAACACATGAAAGCACTGCAATAATAATAATAATAATACATAATAAAAAATATAATATATGGAAGTAAGCTATTTTAATGCTCATGCAGAATCTTGTTTTAGGAACAAAAGAAACTGAATGCAATATGGGCTTTTTACTGTTAAAATTAAAATAACCGTTAAAATAATATTGTTTCTCAAAACTGATGTGATCCCCAAATCATTTTTGTATATCATTATAATTGTATATATAATTATGTCTTCTCAAAACTGACATTACCCCAAAACCAATTATAAATATAAGGGTCCCCGTTCTCGGTTACCCAATAACGCATATAACAAGTATTATTTCCTAACTAAATGTATCTAAAGGCACCATCAGGCAAGACAACAGGAACCTGGCTTTCAGTACAAAATGTACTGTGTCAAACTGTAGTCTGTGCCCAAAACTAATTTGGAAATATCAAAACGTCAAACAAACTTTTAGCCATAATTTCAACCATCCAAGTAACAAGTACATCTTTTGTAAATATGATCAATCGTTTTGCCGTATTAGTGTGCATAGTTGTAAATTGCTGTCAAATTTATATTTTACTCGAAAGCACCTTTTCAGTAATCACACATTTAGGTGGCCCAATCAAGTAATTATACAATGCCTGCAGTTGTCCTTAATTGCTTCCGATGCATCGGGATGCTACAGACATGCTTTACGAGTAAACAGATGCCGATCAATTAAGATTTATTACTTTCCTACACCTCCGTCAAAACGCCATAGTGAAATTAGCCGCGCACACGAGCAGACGTGTCCATTGGCAGAACTAGAGCACTGTTTCTCTTTAATATGCAGACTCTGCCCAGAGGCGATTTTGACCGACGCACGGGTAGAAATTGTCACGGGTCAAAATGACCCCCCCTCCCCGCCTTTATTGATGTGGGTCATCGTGCATCAAAACCCGGGATTAAGAAATAGAATAATTGTAATGAACATCTCCATCTTTCTACATCTATCTTTTTCTACAACTTTCTATAACATTGTTTCTCTATGACAGTATTTTTCTTCACCTCAGAAGTGTTGTTTTTTTTAGGTTACATTCTCAGGGTTACATTCTCGGTTACACTCCTGTTCACAAAAAAAACACAAATAAACAAAGAAACTAGAAGCAACATTACTTCATGTAATGAAGTATAAACTCCCTGGTTCCATAATGATTATGCCTGGTTTACAACAAAGCAGGTGTAAAGTATGCAGCTACCTGGATGTGTCACTTGGCAGTTTATCATAGATAAAAAAATGCCAAATGTCCAATTTGATGAAACGCCTGTTTCTGTATCCCACACATTCAACGGCGTTTTACAATAAGTCACAATATATACACTCTTTACATATTATACAATAATGTCACTCAATTTAAAATAATGATTCATACTGTTCAAAGAACCAGGCCTTAAGCTGTTTTTTGAAAATGTCTAAGGATTTAGATTGTTTTAAACTTATTGGTAGATTTTTCCACAAGTGAGGTCCCACTGTACTAAAACTCCGGTCGGAAAAAGTCTTATTTCTGTTAAATGGAACAGCGTAGCAGCCGACAGACGAAGCAGATGATCTTGAAGATATCAGTGAAGATACCTTATCATGGCAGCCTTCTTTAATGGTAACTTCAGGGGATTTTCAGATAAATTGTATAGATGCGTAAATTTCATATTCTTGTAATTTCTTCATTTGTGGTCAAAAAATTAAAGGCTATACGCTTTTGGAAAGCTCTTGAAATTCATATTTTAGAACACATTTTTTAAATTGATAAATGCATGAAAAATAAATACACAGAAATAAAATTATTGGCTCATCCTTAAACAAAATGAACAGTGTACTTATTTTGGTTGTATTTTTTACCATTTAAACTATCAAAATAGTGTTAAGATATTTAAAACACTTCATAAAAACTGTTAAATTTAATATAAAGTTCAGTAAAATAGACTGAAATATAAAAACACAGTGGTGAGTTTAATATAGCACATATTTTAAGATTTCTGTCTGCATTAGCTTCTGCTTTCAAAGATGACTGGCGTAAACTGTCTTATCACTGACTATGACATCACATGGAAACTATGTATTGACTTGTCATTCAGCATATTCGCGAAAACGCCTTACAAATATATTCCCCACAACAATAAAGACACTTACATCTGCATGATGACCTTTCTACGGAATGTTTCACTCTTCCAGTCTCCCTGGTCTGGATAAGGTGGGGTCGGACCTCCCATATTCATTTTACAGGCTGTTATAAAGTAAAAAACATGGGGAAAATATACAAGATGCTTTCTTTTGTAAAGGCCGATACGTACGGGAGTGTGTAAAACGCGGCCCCAAACTTACATTCACAGAGTCCCACGTTTTCCTACCACATTTCTGAAGTTTATTTGGATGTGTCAATGGAGAAAAGAAGGGTAATTATAATAGAATATTTAAAGATTTGTGCATTTTGGTTGTACTCAATATATAAATTTGGGATATGAAAAAAACACCAACAGCAAAGTAGCCAAAAGCGGACACACTAAAAGCCGTAACTATGCCGGTACATCTCCGGTACTTTTGGGGTGGTATAATGTGAGTGGCGTGTCCCGGTACTGTGTATTTTGGTAGCATTTATGTATGTGAACTGTAATTTGCACTTTAGAAATATAGTATGACTTTTTAAATAAATACATTTAGCACATATAAGTGTACTTGTTTTCTTTATTATTGTTGCTATTTTTAGGATAAACAACATATACTTTATTACAATACATGAATAGTACATTATTAACAAGATACGTACTAGCTCGTACACACGAAAGCACATACATACACAATTTCTTCAGAAATAGGTATTAAAAAAGTTAATACAGTTTACATTTTAAGAATACAAAACATATAATGCTCGATATTACGAAGTTGTTTTGTTTTTTTTACATTTACTGCAATTCCATTTCCAGTGCTTAATCTTACTTTTACAACTAGATTTAGACTACTATGCAGTTTTATAATATCAAGTCTTACATTTAGAATTGCTGTAAATATGTTAATAAAGTCTGATAATTGGCAAACATACCAAAGGTCAGTGGCCATTTTTATAAATTCAAGCAAATGTTGAAGATCGCCGTCTTTTATGTTCTTTATGTGAATGATTATATTAACTTACGTAGTTCTAAACTTTCGATCAACTGTTTGATCATCTCACCCTCTTAGAATAAATGTTTAAAATTGTTACAATTGACATCAAAACAAAATTATACATTGTTTACAATAGCACAAAATCCACAATCTTTTGCAAACTATTAATTGCGATGACAGCTCCCAACCGCAGTCGAAAATCGCATTAATACAGCTTTCCCACACGTGCACACAGGTAATTAGAATTTGATCAAACGTGTTAGGTGGCAGTTTACTATACAATATTGGTATATAATTATGAAGCATTGACGCATGGCGTAAAGACAATAACAATTCACATATATGTATATTGTTTTGTTTTTCGAAATACATCGCAGCGACCAATTATGATCACTACAGCGACGTCCAGCTATTTGGCTGCAGCGCACCGCCTTTAATGCACATGGCTAGTTTTGGCTGCTTCGTTTTTGAAAAATATAAACATGTATACCACATTGTACAATGTAGAGACCTTAATGAACCCTGGATGGTGTTGTCTTCATTTTTTTTGCAAATATAAATGTATAGCCCATTAAATCGCCAGTTTAGTTTTGTCTGCCTTTTAGAACATTTTTTTAAATATAAACTTAACTTGGCTTGTTTCTTCTGGTAAATGTTTGAACTGTATAATAAGTTGTATAGCCCTCAATGTACCTAGCTAGCTGTGTCTACTTTTTGAAGCACTTTCAAAATGAAATAAAAATGTACAGCTAATTTATTATACCTATCTCGTTTGTCTGCTTATTAGGATTCAAATATATGTTTAGAATTTTAAGACTAATAATGTATCTCACGAGATGAATAGGCTCTTTAGTTGTTTTTTTAAGTACAAAGTAGTTTACTATTCCTGTTGTTTATAGTTCATTGGTTGTAGACTATAGAGTTTTTATAGCCCTTCAATTTACTTGGGTAATTTTGTCTTTTATTTAGTGAATTATTAAAATATCATTTTACCTTATTTATATTTCGTATTACAGAATTTAACTTCATAAACTATCCTTGAAAATCTGTATCTGCTTTTTTATGCAACAGAAAGTTAAATTTCTTTCATTTCCTTTTTCAGTTTTGCCTGCCTTTAAGTGATTTTTATGAGAAGGATCAAAATTGTTATATTAAGAAAGAAATGTGTATGAGGCATAATTGTGTATGCTTGTCATCATAAATATACCATATTGTGTTTTGTATATGTTTTCTTGTAGGCATTTTCAGCTATTGTATTCTTATTTCCAGAAAATATTTTGAGAATTTAAAAAAATACTGTATTGTTTTGTGTAAAAGCTGCCTGCTTTTAATTGAATTATAAAATGTTAGGTTCTTGATGTTTTTTAAAAGAAGTGTTTTACTTTTGTGCACTAGGTTTGTCTTTTACTGGCTGTAAAGATAAAAAATAGTTAATCTATGAGTAAAGATAGTATAGCATTTTAAAGATTTAAAGCTATTTACAGACACCGGCATGCTTATCTGCTCTTCTCTTTTTAAAACAAATGTTAAGCAAAACTGTGTCACCTTTTTAACTGACTTTTTCACAGTTAAGTGTATTTACATGAGGCTTAGAACGCCATTCTTTTGTACTTTTGTATTGTTTAGGCATATTCTTTATTTCTGAGATTCAATTTGCTTACAAAAGAAAAGTAAATTAACTGAAATCTATAGTGACGGTTTTTATTCACCAAACTACATTAAATGCAATCTTTTGAGTTATAACATCTTTATATAATTTTAATCTAGTGATCTGATGAATTATTTAAATCAACCCATTTTGAATTTTTGTTTTCAATTAATGTCAGTAACATTATGACAATTTCTGTTGTAAGATTTTTGCCTGTGCTGTATTTAACTTTCCTATGGCCAGTTTTGTCAACTCTTTCCCCTAACAGAAAAAGAGTTTTGTGGTATTGTTAATTTACATACACTATTTACAGTTCTTGTTTATGACTTTATACATGACACACCTTTTAGCCCACTGATCAGTTATTGTTTTTTTTGCTCTGTCCAAATAATAGTTTGTTAAATTGTTTGGAATGTTTATATCGGTAATGTTTGGTTTGCACCTAAATTTCACATCAGAAAAGTTGTTTTAAGTTTTGAATAACGTGTATCTACTTTTAATATGCAAAAAACTATTTTAGACTGTTGAAGTTATCGTTTTAGTCTAATTAATTTAAAAAAAAGATGACTACTTTTAAAACATGCTTTTAACTTTACTTTTCTTGTTTTGTATCGAAATGTATACCTTTTACATTAGATTACAGATAATAAGTGATAAAACATGTCTTAAATTGGACAGATAGCCATTCATTGAAAAATAAAGCATTGCGTTTTCTGTGCTTTGATCAATTCATGATCACATGCAGAGAAAGTGTCGTTAAAAATCTTGTAACAACTACTGATTTATACAATATACACATACAATATACAATTCTATTTGAAATTAGAGCTTAAAAGGTTAAAAGGTGCACATATAACATACAAAAATTGGTTTTCATTAAAGTGCATTAGTCACACATTTTCAAAATTACAAGACATATATTATCCCTATTTTTTACATTTATATTTTTACATTTAACTGTCATGTGCATACCTTTGTGCCCTTTTCAAATTTCAATATGATTATGTTGCAATACCCATAGTACCTTGTAATGTTTTCTTATATAACACTACACAATCCACATCATATATGCATAAAAATTATTGCTTCACTAGTCAATCAGGTATTGTTTATGACTGACATATTTATACACTTGACATTTATATAACTAATAGAGCTGTTAACGAATATTCGAATATCAATTCAGTATTCGAATAGAAATATTGGAATTCGAATATTTTTATAGTTCTTATTCAATTTTGTTAAGATGAAGTCAAATTAAAATGGGTATTTCCTTAGTTTGTCGGTCGTAATGTCCCTAAACGGCTTCAGACGCTGGTGACATGTGATTGCGCTCGCCCCACTATAGATGGAGTGGGTCCCTGATAACGAATTGCTATTTGCTAAAATAGCATGAAATCCCTTCACTGCGCACAGCCCCTTCTCTGCCCGTCCCCGCCCCACCCCCTCTCCCAACTAGATTCAGTCACATCACACATACAGCTTTAGAAAAAGTTGCAACGTACAATAAAGACACATGTAATTTCAATGCTGGGGCAATCAGCTACACTAATTACGTAAAACTGACTCTATCCAGCTTCGGTCGGGATCGCTTGGTATTTCATTAGTTTATCAACAGTCAGGTAATCCTGACACTAGCCAATCACATTTGCAATGGTCACTTGTGTATTGGTAGCTAAATATCTCTGAAATGTTATGGCTTCGGATTCCGAGCGATACTCTTAGCGATCACAATTTAACATCAATCCAAACCACCAACCAATCAAGAAAATTACCACATAAATAAAACATTTTACAATGAAACACACACACAACACACACTCACACAACACACACAACACACACACACACACACACACTCACACAACACACTCACACAACACACACACACACAACACACACACACTCACACACACACACAACACACTCACACAACACACACACACAACACACACACAACACACACACAACACACACACACAACACGCACAACACAAACACACACACCACACACACACTCACACACACAACAAACACACACACACCACACACACACACCACACACCACACACACTCACACAACACACACCACAACACACAACACACAACACACTCACTCTCTCTCTCTCACACACACACACACCACACACACACACACACACACACACACACACACACACACACACACACACACACACACACACACACACACACACACACACACTAAACGTAATGGCATATTATCCGGTTATGTGTCACTCTTATACAAATTCAATCTGAATATTCGAATATGATTAGAATACACTTAACGAATATTTGAATGTCGTTTTAGGATTGGATTTTCATCGCTAATAACTAACTATACTAAAAAGTATAAACACACTAAAACAGACAAACCTGGTCATATGCGTTAAAAGACTACAATATCAGTATTTAGTAAACACTTAAAGCAGACAAACATGGATATAGTCATTAAAATACTTTTGTTTCAGTATTTTAAATACACAAAAACAAAAATAAACAAAACAACAAAACAAACAAAACTCAAACTCAAAAACTAACTAGCAGACAGTCTTGACCATATCTAGGAAAATAACTTAATACCACTATAACTTTAAAAATCACTGAAATGCAGACAAACATGGATATATACATTATAAACATCAAAAGACTTAAATAACAGTATTGAAAAAAGATAAAGCAAAATCAAAAACAAACAAAAAAACACACATAAAAACCCCACAAAACCCACAAAAACAACAACAACAACAAACTAAAAATGCAGACAAACCTAGCCATATACATTAATAGACTTTAATATCAATATTTTAAAAAGCAGACAGAGCAGGCTATAAATATTAAATGACGTACAAAAATATCTTAAAACTAGTTAAATTTGAAAAATATACTTTTATCTTTGTTATATACTAAAAGCCATGAAAGGCAGACTTTCTAACACTGAACCAAAACATGGCGTTCTCTTTTATTTACTTACTTATGTTCTGGCACAGCTCTGAAGAGCGGCGTCTCTTATAGAATGCATTTCTTATTTAGGACGATAGATAAGCTGGCAAAAACATGAAATCGCTGCTGTTCTGTAAGAACTTTTCAGAGAGAATTGAGTATTCCGCTCTTCTTTTGCATTGTAGCTTGCACCAATAATGTGTAGTATGCAATCATAAAAAAGTAGCTGCTATATATTATATATATATATATATATATATATATATATATATATATATATATATATATATATATATATATATATATATATATATATATATAGGAATTAGCAGCTGTTTGGTGAAGTATTATCTAACAAAAGAATCCGAGTATACTGATGTTAACAATGCAGCTTGTAAATACTGATGTAGCAGAGAACAAGGAAAACAAACAAAGTTGCAAATGCTCTTCTTCCTATCAGATTTTTGGTTCATTACTGTCAGATGTTTGTGTAGTTAATAGGCAGTTTAATGAGTGTTTAGTTCCCTTGATAGTCATCTTCTTGTGCACCACTCATGGCCATGTTCCGAAGAGCATTAATTAGGTCCTGCATCCCTCCAACCTGACCCATATTGCTGACTTCAGCCTGGGGAACCATCCCTGGAGTAATGGCAGGTTGACTACCTTGCTGCTGTTGTTGCTGCTGTTGTTGATGTTGCTGCTGCTGCCGATACACAAACTGTTGGATGTCTGAAAGATAAATTGAGTTAAACATGCAGATTCACTGCTCTGTGGCTTGGAGTTGAACGTAAGAAATTACCCCGTGATTTATAAATTCTTAAAATACTGGGTATTAACACAAATTTATATAAGTACATACACTCAGAATGTCTAAGTGATTCAAAATGCCATTCATGAAGAAGCTTTTATCACGTGTCAGTCAAAAACAACAACAATCACATGCTCTAAAAAGACATGTTATGTAGTCCCAGATAATGATGACAACTGTGTAGGTAACCCTTAACATGCTACATTTACTTATAAGCAATACATAATCAACAACTTACCAAATTTTACACATTAAAGACACAGAGCCACAAATAATAGAGATCCTAATCAGACAGCTTCAAGCCAAGTATTTTCTGATATAGATCAACACTTTTTTTCCCAACTGTTATCAAGATATGCTTACTGGATTATTGATTAATTGTAGCAAACTTTTAAGATCCTGCTAAGCCAAATAAGATAAATAAAGTAATTAGGCTTAGAGGATCTCTGAATCTGAACTCACATCCTCAGTCATAATTAAAAATATCATGTTTCTGCCATAAAGGAGGAGGTATATGAATGTAATACTAAGATAAACTTTGTTTCATGGTCTAAAGGGCAAAATCCTTATGTTCTGAGCTTCTATTTTACAAAGAAGTCCCTTTAAAGAATCTATTTACCGTGGGGCGGGGGTTGAGGTAGTGGTGTAGGATCTGGGGGTTGAGGTATGGGTTAGGAGGTTGGAGAGGGAATTGTACACACAAATTGAGTTTTCTAAAGTTATAGTTCCTAATTGCAAACTGGTACAATAATGGCTACTTACTGATGTTTTTCACATGCAGAATAAGTCTTGCCACTAGTGCTAGGTATTCTTCCTGGAAATCAAAAAGAAAATATGTTTTGTTGAACTTATCACTAATTTTTTGTGATCAAAACTTTATTCTACACAGAATCCTCAATTCTTCTGAGCTAAAAATGACAATAAGTAATAATAAACAAAAGCACCACAAGGCGGAGCAACATATGCCTGTCAATTAAGCAATTTAAAACAAACAGTTCACTCTTGTGCAATGCAGAATGGCAAAGTTTTGGACTGCACTCTGGGTTATTGCGAGAAATACTAAAATTAAAGTAGAATTATACAGCAATAATAAAAAAAATCTTTAATCTGCCAAACTGCTAAGCACTGTTGTGCAATGCATACTGGCAAGGTTTTGGACTGCAATAATTGAAAAACAAGAGGGCCATGATGGCCCTTAATTTCTCACCTGAGGACACAGGCTTTTAGTAGGCACATATCTGGCGTCAAGTAATTAAGAGTTATTTACTTTAGAAATCTTTGGTGAAGATTGGACCATTAGTGTGGCCACTGGGTTGATAACATTTTCAAGAATTCTACCTAGTAACCTACTGAATCCACATGACCCAATTCAAAACATAGGTAAGAGTTGATACTGGTAAAATTCTGGCCAAGTTCGGTGAAGATTGGACTATAAAATGTGGTCTCTAGTGTGTTCGCAAGGTTTCTAAAATGTGATCTATTTTTTTACCCAACTGACCCAATAATATACTCATCCAAACTTTCATGCAGACAAGTGATAACAAATTGGGTTATGAATGTGGCCTTTAGTGTGTTCACATGCTTTTTGTAAGATATGACCTACCTTTTGACCCTTATATGACCTAGTTATAAACTCATCCAAGATTGCATGCAGGCAAACATTCTAATCAAGTTTGGTGAAGATAGGGCCATGAATTGGGCTTCTAGTGTGTTCACAAGTTTTTCTAAAATTTGACCTAGTGACCAACTTTTTGACCCCACGTAAACCAGTAACAAACTCATCCAAGATTTCATGGAGGCAAACATTCTGACCAAGTTTGGTGGAGATTGGAATATAAATGAGGCCTCTAGTGTATTCAAATTTTTTTTCTGAGATTTGACCTAGTGACATACCTTTTGACTCCACTAGACCCAATAATGAACTCATCCAAGATTACATGCAGACAAACATTCTTACCAGGTTTTGTAAATATTGGGCTACAAATGTAGTCTATTGTGTTCACAAGTTTTTTCTTAAATTTGACCGAGTGACCTACTTTTTGACCCCAAGTGACCCAAAAATGAGCTCATCCAAGATTTCATGCAGACAAACATTCTGACCAAGTTTGAGGAATATTGGATAAAAAGTGTGGCCTCTAGTGTGTTCACATGCTAAAATGTTGATGACAGATGATGGACGAAGCGGTTTCACAAAAGCTTACGTCGAGCACGTTGTGCTCAGGTGAACTTAAAAAATCAAAGGGGAATAGCATCAAGTATTCAAAAATTTACATGAGAGTAATGTAATTTGCGTAGAAAGGGGCACTACTCATAGATGAGAAGAGCAGAGTGACGGTTCTTGTGTATTGCACTCAGTTTCAATAACATCTATCCACCTATGAAATGTTAAGTCAATAGCTTTGATAATGTAGGAATATGGTCCAAACACACATCAAGTATAAAAATTGAACTAACGGGAACAACTCCAAAATCTTGAAAAGTACAGTGATGGTTCTTGTGCATTGCACTACATCTCAATGAGATCTATCCACCTGTGAAGTTTCAAGTCAATAGCTTTGATAAAGTAGGAGTTATACTACAGACAAGAAAATTAAACAAAGGGATAACTCCAAAAACATGAAGTACAGATTTATGGTTTTTGTGCAATGCACTTCATCTTAAAAAAACCTATCTATGTATTAAGTTTCAATTTAATAACTTTGATCATGTAGGAAGTATGCCCAGGAAAAGAAAATTAAAAGAAATAACTTCAAAATCATGAAGTGCAGAGTGATGGTTCTTATGCACTGCACTCCATCTCAATGAGATCGTTCCTGCTAGGAAGTGTCCAGTCAACAGCTTTGATAGTCTTGAAGTTAATGCTCCAGACAAGAAAATGAAAATAAAGGCAATAACTCTGACAACATTAAGTGCAGAGTGAAGGTTCTTGTGCAGAATGATGGTTCTTGTGCACTGCACTCCATCTCAATGAGATCTACCCACCTATGAAGTTTCAAGTCAATAGCTTTGATAGTGTTGGAGTTATGCTCCGGACAATCATCAGGATGAACCATGGGTAATCCCAAAATACTTCCCGTCTCCGACGGGCATAAAGTGAACTGGATCAACATCCTCATATGGTAGTATACCATTATGTATGGTGAAGAACAACATTTATACACCTCTACAATTTGTTTTCTATTGTCATATATGTTTACCCTAAAATATGTATAAATTTAATACTTTAAATAATAAATTTGTGAGTATAACAGAAAATGGTTATGCAAATTATCTTTTAATATAAATACATTCTGCATTATCTTTTAACATAAATACATTCTGCCAGCACAATGGTTACGATGGCAATAAATATAATGTGATTGAAAGGCTTAAAACAGCTATAATGGAAGAACCACTGATGCACCACATGTCAGCTGGAACACCTCCTCACAATAAAATAAAAACATTAAACAAACACAATACGGGTCTTACATACCCTTGATTTAAAAACAACTACACAGGTATAACATACCCTTGATTTGGCTTTGTTGTATATATGATTCTCCATCTCTACACTGGATTTAGCCACTGGAGTGTTGGAGTTACGTACAGCCTCCTCTCTGAAAGAAGAAAACACCAAGAATTTATTTACAGAAATTTGCTGAATGGTAAATGTCAGTTAAAATGAAAGAGTCAAGTGTCTAGATGGACTTTTATATTTATTTGAAGGGCAAACTGTAGTTAGTATGGAAAAGGTAAGATAAATCTTAGGGTAAGCACATTATATTAAGCCTAAAAAAAACAAAAATAAATTAATAACTGAAATGCATTTAAACATAACCCAAGACAGAAGACCAGAAATCAACAGATCAATTTAGAGAACTAGCACCTTATATCACTAAAATCTACTTGAAATCACTTCAAGCAGGCTTCAAACATTCTGCCTACCTTTCAGTAAAGAGACCACCATCTTGCAGAAAATGACAGACTTGTAACTTTAATATCTTAAGTTTTCTTTATCACAAATCTTGAACCATATTGTCTACAAGGTTGTCTACTTCAAGTCTTTAGCATCACAAAGAACTCACAAACCTTAACCTTGGCTTCCACTCAGTTCACTGTTATGAGACAAATTTATTTGTCAGTATAGATCTGCTCTGCAAGAACTTTGATAAAAACATACCCACTGACATTATCATCTTGGATTTCTCTAAAGCAGCCTATACTGTATCACAAAAGATAGCACTAATAAACTGGAGACAAAGAAAGCTAGAACCATGACATGATTAGTAACATTTTACCTTGGGCTTGAGTAGAGCCGCTCTTTACTCATTTTCATGCAGAATGATCAGTAAAATTTATTATCCAATCACTGAAAATTGCTACTAAAATTCAAATCTAACATATTATTACAGCATTCGACCCTAACTTAAACACATCCTTTAGAAGAGTGATTTTGTCTAGGAAAGTTTTAATTTGATGATAATTGGCAATTGTCTTCAAAAAGTCTTACATATTAGTTAACCGATTCTGTTAGATTGTTTACATAGCAAAAGATTAACAAGGTCTCCAACACCTTACCATGGGGCACACCAGAGTCAACTAATATTTGCCTAGATGATACCTATAACAACAGACATATTTTAACACATAGGAATGACATAAGATAGGCGAGCATATGGCCTTGTATTATAGAAATCACTTAATGTTTATACAATAGTTCGTTAATTTCAGATTTGCACATTGTCAGTGTCTCATGTTGCTCAAATTTATTGAAACATTCATACGAAATTACTATTTCTTGTTTGATATGTGATTTTATATTTTAGAAAAGAATTTTCATCTTATTGAACTGTTAAATGCATATTACCAGATGCGTATGGCAAAAACACATTCTTTTGCAGGTATAAGATGGTAGCGTTGTTTTAATGGAAACATTCCTTTACAGATAGAATAAGATGATACTGTGGTTAAAGGGAAATTTGCTGACAGTTTTGTATACAATGATGTTGCTATAACATTATTAGAATGCAATATCAGGGTGTTTGGTAGACTCTGAAAGTCAAGGGTCATTGACCCCTCCGTCAAAATTTTCAAGGGTCAAATTCAAATATCTGAGGGTCATATCTGCGTGTCGTGTATCACATTATAAAGTGCAAAGGTGCTGTCATAGCAATGTTGATTGTGTTTCACTATTTACAGTTAAATAATTTTTCTGTTTATTTAGAATTTAGGTTTTTCTTCAGATCTTTCTTTTTTTCTCTTAAAAACATTTAATTTATCATTTTTTGTATATAATTATAATTGTATATAACTATATATAACTATGTCATTGACGACCACATTTGTGACAATCGAATAAAAAGAAATACAACATAACAATTAACATTGTTACATACTTCCCCAGACATATGTTCTTTTAAATTTTAAGACAATCCAAAACACTTAAAACAATGCTTAGCTACAATGAATTTTTTTTCATCTGCAAACCTATTTTTTTGTTTTAAATAAGCATACCTACTTAAGACAACAAATATTGAAATAAATATCAAAGCAAATTAGAACCCGAAAACACATAAAAGCACTGCAATAATAATAATAATAATAATACATAATAACAAATATAATATATGGAAGTAAGCTATTTTAATGCTCATGCAGAATCTTGTTTTAGGAACAAAAGAAACCGAATGCAATATGGGCTTTTTACTGTTGAAATTAAAATGACCGTTAAAAATAATATCGTTTCTCAAAACTGATGTGATCCCCAAATCATTTTTGTATATCATTATAAGTGTATATATAATTATGTCTTCTCAAAACTGACATTACCCCAAAACCAATTATAAATATAAGGGTCCCCGTTCTCGGTTACTCAATAACACATATAACAAGTATTATTTCCTAACTAAATATATCTAAAGGCACCATCAGTCAAGACAACAAGAACCTGGTTTTCAGTACAAAATGTACTTTGTCAAACTGTAGTCTGTGCCCAAAACTAATTTGGAAATATCAAAACGTCAAACAAACGTTTAGCCATAATTTCAACTATTCAAGTGACAAGTACATCTTTTCTAAATACAATCAATCGATTTGCCGTATTAGTGTGCATAGTTGTAAATTGCTGTCAAATTTAGATTATACTCAAAAGCACCTTTTCAGTAATCACACATTTAGGTGGCCCAATCAAGTAATTATACAATGCCTGCAGTTGTCCTTAATTGCTTCCGATACATCGGGATGCTACGGACATGCTTTACTAGTAAACAGATGCCGATCAATTAAGATTTATTACTTTCCTACACCTCCGTCAAAACGCCATAGTAAAATTAGCCGCGCACACGAGCAGACGTGTCGATTGGCAGAACTAGAGCACCTGTTTCTTTTTAATTATGTAGACTCCGCCTACAGTATTGTTTTACCCCTAGCAGAAGGAAATCGATGCCTGTGTGTGCAGACTCTGCCAAGAGGCGATTTTGACCGACGCACGGGTAGAAATTGTCAAGAGTCAAAATGCCCCCCCCCCACCCCGCTTTGTTGATGTAAGTCAATAAGGGGCATTTCCGAACTTTTGTACATCAAAACCCAGGATTAAGAAATAGAATTATTGTAATGAACATCTCCATCTTTCTACATCTATCTATTTCTACAACTTTCTATAATATTGTTTCTCTATGACAATATTTTTCTTCACCTCAGAAGTGTTGTTTTTTTAGGTTACATTCTCAGGGTTACATTCTCTGTTACACTCCTGTTCACACAAAAATACAAAGAAACAAAGAAACTAGAAGCAACATTACTTCATGTATAAACTCCCTGGTTCCATAATGATTATGCCTGGTTTACAACAAAGCAGGTAAAAAGTATGCAGGTACTTGGATGTGTCACTTGGCAGTTTATCATAGATAGTTTCCACATCTGTGAAGATTCCTTATCATGGCAGCCTTCTTTAATAGTAACTTCAGGGCATAGTCAGATAAATTGTATAGAAGCGTAAATTTCATTTTCTTGTAATTTCTTCATTTGTGGTCCAAAAATTAAAGGCTATACGCCATTGCAAAGCTCTTGAAATTAATATTTTAGAAGACATTTTTTTTAAATTGATAAATGCACAAAAAATTAATACACAGAAATAAATAAAATTATTGGCTCATCCTTAAACAAAATGAATAGTGTACTTATTTTGGTTGTATTTTTTTACCATTTAAACTATCAAAATATTGTTATGATATTTAAAATACTTTATAAATGCTGTAAAATTTGATATAAAGTTCAGTAAAATAGACTGAAATATAAAAACACAGTGGTGAGTTTAATATAGCACATATTTCAAGATTTCTGCCTGCATTAGCTTCTGCCTTCAAAGATGACTGGCGTAAACTGTCTTATCACTGCCTATGACATCACCTGGAAACTATGTATTGACTTGTCATCCAGCATATTCGCAAAAACGCCTTACAAATATATTCCCCACAACAATAAAGACACTTACATCTGCATGATGACCTTTCTACGGAATGTTTCACTCTTCCAGTCTCCCTGGTCTGGATAGGGTGGGGTCGGACCTCCCATATTCATTTTGCAGGCTGTTATAAAGTCATAAACATGGGGAAAAAATACAAGATGCTTTCTTTTGTAAAGGCCGATACGTACAGGAGTGTGTAAAACGCGGCCCCAAACTTACAATCACAGGGTCCCACGTTTTCATACCACATTTCTAAAGTTTATGTGAATGTGTCAATGGAGAAAAGAAGGGTAATTATTATAGAATATTTAAAGATATGTGCATTTTGGTTGTACTCAATATATAAATTTGGAATATGAATAAAAACACCAACAGCAAAGTAGTCAAAAGCGGACACACTAAAAGCGGGTACCATGCCGGTACATCTCCGGTACTTTTGGGGTCGTATAATGTAAGTTGCGTGTCCCGGTACTGTGTATATTGGTAGCATTTATGTATGTGAAATGTAATTTGAACTTTAGATATATAGTATGACTTTATAAATACATACATTCAGCACATATAAGTGTACTTCTTTTTTTTATTATTGTTCTATTTTTTGAGGATAAACAATATATACTTTATTACAATACATGATTGGTACATTATTAACAAGATTCGTAATAGTTCGTACACACGAAAGTACTAACATACACACTTTCTTCAGTAATAGGTATTTCAAACGTTAATACAGTTTACATTTTAAGAATACAAAACATACAATGCTCGATATTATGAAGTTTTTTACATTTACTGCAATTCCATTTCCAGTGCTTAATCTTACTTTTACAACTAGATTTCGACTACCATGCAGTTTTATGATACCAAGTCTTACATTTGGAATGGCTGTTAATATGTTAATAAAGTCTGGTAATTAGCAAGCATACCAAAGGTCAAGTGGCCATTTTTATAAATTCAAGCAAACTGTTGAAGATCGCCATTTTTATGTCCTTATGTGAATGATTATATTAACTTTCGTAGTTCTTAACATTCGATCAACTGTTTAATCATCTTACCCTTTTAGAACACATGTTTAAAATTGTTACTATTGACATCAAAACAAAATTAAACATTATTTACAAAATCCACAATCTTTTGCAAACAACGGCGGTCGAAAATCGCATTAATACAGCTTTCCCACACGTGCACACAGGTATTTAGAATTTGATCAAACGTGTTAGGTGGCAGTTTACTATACAATATTGGTATATAACTATGTAGCAATGAATAGGTAAATAAGAAAAGGTCCTATGCGTAAAGACAATAATAATTCACATATATGTATATTGTTTTGTTTTTCGAAATACATCCGCAGCGACCAATTATGATCATTAGAGCGACGTCCAGCTGTTTGGTTGAGGAAGACCCCAGACATATGTCTGGATAGAACTACAGCGCACCGCCTTTAATGTACATGGCTAGTTTTGGCTGCTGTGTTTTTGAAAAATATAAACATGTATACCACATTGTACAACGTAGAGATCTTAATGAACCGTGGATGGTGTTGTCTTCATTTATTTTGTAAATATAAATGTATAGCTCATTAAATCTCCAGTTTAGTTTTGTCTGCTTTTTAGAACATTTTTAAATATAACCTTAACTTGGCTAGTTTCTTCTGGTAAATGTTTGAACTGTATAATAAGTTGTATAGCCCTCAATATACCTAGCTAGTTGTGTCTACTTTTTGAAGCACTTTCAAAATGAAATAAAAATGTACAGCTGATTTATCATACCTATCTCGTTTTGTCTGCATATTAGGATTCAAATATATGTTTAGAATTTTAAGACTAATAATGTATCTCACGTATTGTATAGGCTCTTTAGTTGTTTTTTACGTACAAAGTAGTTAACTATTCCTTTAGTTTATAATAAATTGGTTGTAGGCTATAGAGTTTTTATAGCCCTTCAATTTATATGGGTATTTTTGTCTGTTATTATTTAGTGAATTATTAAAATATTTTACCTTATTTATGTTTCGTATTACAGAATTTAACTTCATAAACCATCCTTGAAAATCTGTATCTGCTCTTTTATGCAACAGAAAGTTCAATTTCTTTCATTTTCTTTTTCAGTTTTGCCTGCCTTTAAGTGATTTTTATGAGAAGGATTAAAATTAATTAAGAAAGAAATGTGTATGAGGCATACTTTTGTATGCTAGTCATCATAAATATACCATATTGTGTTTTGTACATGTTTTCTTGTAGGCATTCTTAGCTATTGTATTCTTATTTCCAGAAAATATTTTGAGAATTTAAGAAAATACTATATTGTGTTGTGTAAAAACTGTTTGCTTTTTATTGAATTATAAAATGTTATATGTTCTTGATGTTCTTTAATAGAAGTGTTTTAATGTTGTGCACTAGGTTTGTCTTCTATTGGTTGTAAAGTTATAAATAGTTATTTCATGAGTAAACATAGTTCAGCATTATAAAGAATTAAAACTATTTACAGACACTAGCATGCTTTTCTGTTCTTCTCTTTTTAAAACAACTGTTAACCAGAACTGTTCATCATTTTTAACAGACTTTTTCACAGTTAAGTGTATATACATGAGACATAGAACTCCATTACCTGTACCTTTGTATAGTTTAGACATATTCTTTATTTCTGAGCTTCAATTTGCTTACAATAGAAAAGTAAATTAATTAAAAACTGTAGTGACGGTTTTATTCATCAAACTACATTAAATACAATCTTTTGAATGATAACATCTTAATATAATTTTAATCTAGTGATCTGATGTTTTATTTAAATCAACCCATTTTGTCTTTTTGTCTCCAATTTATTTCACTACCATAATGACTATTTCTGTGGTAAGATTTTTGTCTGTGCTATATTTAACTTTTTTTATTAAGGCCATTTTTGTCAACTCTTTCCTTTAACAGAAAAAGATTTTTGTGGTATTGTTAAATTACAAACACTATTTACAGTTTTTGTTTATGACTTCATACATGACACACTCCTTAGCCTACTAATCAGTTATTGTTTGTTTTTGCACTGTCTAAATACAATATACAATTCTATGTGAAATTAGAGAATAAAAGGTTAAAAAGTGCACATAAAACATACAAAACGTGTGTTTTCATTAAAGCGCCTTAGTTACACTTTTTCAAAATTACAAGACATTTATCATCCCTATTTTTTACATTTATACTTTTACATTTAACTGGCATGTGAATACTTTTGTGCCCTTTTCAAATTTCAATATATGTTGCAATACTCATAGTACCTTGTAATGTTTTCTTATATAATACTACACAATCCACACTTCATATGCATAAAAATTATTGCTTCACTAGTCAATCAGGTATTGTTTATTACTGACATATTTATACACTTGACATTTATATAACTAATAGAGCTGTTAACGAATATTCGAATATCAATTCAGTATTCGAATAGAAATATTGGAATTCGAATATTTTTATAGTTCTTATTCAATTTTGTTAAGATGAAGTCAAATTAAAATGGGTATTTCCTTAGTTTGTCGGTCGTTATGTCCCTAAACGGCTTCAGACGCTGGTGACATGTGATTGCGCTCGCCCCACTATAGATGGAGTGGGTCCCTGATAACGAATGGCTATTTGCTAAAATAGCATGAAATCCCTTCACTGCGCACAGCCCCTTCTCTGCCCGTCCCCGCCCCACCCCCTCTCCCAACTAGATTCAGTCACATCACACATACAGCTTTAGAAAAAGTTGCAACGTACAATAAAGACACATGTAATTTCAATGCTGGGGCAATCAGCTACACTAATTACGTAAAACTGACTCTATCCAGCTTATATCGGTAATGTTTGGTTTGCACCTAAATTTCACATCAGAAAAGTTGTTTTAAGTTTTGAATAACGTTTATCTACTTTTAATATGCAAAGAACTATTTTAGACTGTTGAAGTTATCGTTTTAGTCTAATTAATTTAAAAAAAAGATGACTACTTTTAAAACATGCTTTTAACTTTACTTTTCTTGTTTTGTATCGAAATGTATACCTTTTACATTAGATTACAGATAATAAGTGATAAAACATGTCTTAAATTGGACAGATAGCCATTCATTGAAAAAATAAAGCATTGCGTTTTCTGTGCTTTGATCAATTCATGATCACATGCAGAGAAAGTGTCGTTAAAAATCTTGTAACAACTACTGATTTATACAATATACACATACAATATACAATTCTATTTGAAATTAGAGCTTAAAAGGTTAAAAGGTGCACATATAACATACAAAAATTGGTTTTCATTAAAGTGCATTAGTCACACATTTTCAAAATTACAAGACATATATTATCCCTATTTTTTACATTTATATTTTTACATTTAACTGTCATGTGCATACCTTTGTGCCCTTTTCAAATTTCAATATGATTATGTTGCAATACCCATAGTACCTTGTAATGTTTTCTTATATAACACTACACAATCCACATCATATATGCATAAAAATTATTGCTTCACTAGTCAATCAGGTATTGTTTATTACTGACATATTCATACACTTGACGTATATATAACTAATAGGGCTGTTAACGAATATTCGAATATCAATTCGGTATTCGAATAGAAATATTGAATTTCGAATATTTTTTATAATTCTTATTCAATTTTGTTGAGTTTGAAGTCAAATTAAAAGGGTATTTTCTCAGTTTGCCGGTCGTATTATCCACAAACGGCTTAAGACGCTGGGGATATGTGATTGCTCCACTATAGAGGGAGTGGGACCATGTCCCCTGACCTACTCTGCCCCCTCCCCCCTCCCACCTCTCCACTCTCCCAACAAAGTCACATCACACATACAGCTGTGGAAAGAGTTGCTAACGTACAATAAAAACACATGTAAGTTGCTGGGGCAATCAGCTACACTCATTACGTAAGACTGCTGACTCTATCCAGCTTCGGTCGGGATTGCTTGAACAAAATGCAATACATTATATAAGGCTATACTTTTTTATTTTTTATAACAGCCCACCAGAACTTCTTTTTTTTTAAATACAACTAGATCAATGTCAAGAAAACTTTAATTGTAATGACTTTCTGTTTTCGTCACTCTAATTATTAGTTTATTCTTATACAATACCGCGACATCTGCCAGTTTCTGTCACCGCGAATTTCTGCTCTGCGCTGACACGTTCTCTCAGACTTAAATCTAACACACTTCAATCTTAAACGTAACGAGCTTATACTTTTAAACAGTCTTTGTTTATATCGGTTTGTATTTCATCAGTTTATCAACAGTCAGGTAATCCTGACACTAGCCAATCACATTTGTAATGGTCATTGTGTATTGGTAACTAAATGTCTCTGACATGTTATGGCTTCGGATTCCAAGCGATACTCTTAGCGATCACAATTTATTATCAATCCAACCTTTAACCAATCAAGACAATTATCGCATAAATAAAACATTTAACAATGAAACACACACACACACCTACACACACACACACACACACACACACACACACACACACACACACACACACACACACACACACACACACACACACTAAACGTAATGACCAGTTATCCTGGTATGTGTCACTCTTATATAAATTCAATCCGAATATTCGAATATGATTCGAATACACTCAACGAATATTTAAATGTCGTTTAAGGATTCGACTTACATCCCTAATAACTTACTATACTTAAATAGTATAAACACACTAAAAAGCAGACAAACCTGGCCATATGCATTAAAAGACTATAATATCAGTATTAGTAAACACTAAAAAGCAGACAAGCATGGATATATTCATTAAAATACACTAGTATCAGTATTTTAAATACACAAAAACAAAAGTACAAACAAAACAACAAAACAAACAAAAAACAAACACACAAACACGAACTAGCAGACAGTCTTGACCATATCTAGGAAAATAATTTAATACCAGTTGAAAACACACTAAAAAGCAGACAAGCCTGCGGTAATGCATTTAAAGAATGTAATATCAGTATTTTGAAAAATCACTGAAATGCAGACAAACATGAAAATATACATTATATACATCAAAATACATTAATATCAGTATTAAAAAAAGAAAAGGCAAAATCAAAAACAAACACACACCAAAAAAAAAAAACCCACACACACGCACGCACGCACGCGCGCGCACACACACACACACACACACACACACACACACACACACACACACACACACACACATACACTTGAACTGTATTGAACTTCGAAACTAATTGTTTTTAACGTTTTTGTTCATGATACCGATTGTTTACAAATAGCATCGAGCCGCCATTACGTTTTGACATACACTTGAAACGACGCCCTTGATTGAATGTTCTCTTTTGTAATAATTTAACACTTAGGAAGAAGTAACGCGGTGTACCTTTAGTCTTAGTTGTTTAATAGCAACATTTAAATGTTGGAAAACAGCAGAAAAACGGCATGTTTCATATTTCTGTTAAAATTTTACAAATAAATGTTCAGCATTCATTCATAAAAAATCATATCCAGAACGCAATGTTGACACCTGACTTCATCTCCCCTTCTAATTACTTTCACGGCAGTCATGGGGGCAAATGGACCCAGTGTTTACATGTATCGCATGCAACCCATATAACGAACATCAGAGCATACAGCCTCTAATGTAATTAACCCACAAGCACAACACAATTCAGTTCAGTTGTTTTCATTTTCCTAAATGTCTGTTTCAACTGGCACTAAAGGGTCAGGCAGTTCCTTAGTTTTTTGTTTAGAAACTTGTTCTCAAGTACCTAGCTCAGGCCTCTCCAGTACCCGAGATAGTTTCCCACTTTTGCTAGTCTTGATCTTATTGGTTCTGTGTCAACTATCCTACTTAACTTGTGTCTCACCGACGATTCATGTAACTCCAAATTCTCGGGTCAAAGGACTTGATTTGCGTCTCTAACTTAGGTTCATGGCTGCCCACATCTGAAATGGGGAGTACGACATGCACTTCTTTAGTGCCAGAAAATATAAATAACAACCTAATGAGAGAATATAACCAAGATACCATTTTCAACCGGCAATGTCTAACTTTATTCAGGTACATCGAAAGACGGTTGTACGTGTTTCAATCAGAATTACACAATCATCGAAATTAACGCATACATCTTACAATACCAGCGTTACTCGACAGTCTCTCATTTTAAGCACATGACTTTCACGTGACTTATGACATGGGCTTGTTATAGACGGACGCTTTGGTATGCGGTTCAAATTAAATATCATTGATAACAACATGCAAACTTTAACTTATTATGGAAATAAGAAAAATCGGCGAAATAATGTGAGTTAATTTGAATTTGAGATATCCATACCTAGGAATCTCGGATTTGCCATATTGTTCTGCCTGTGCTTTTAAAATACGTGTTTGTCAACAAATAAAAGTTACGTCAGAGGAAATACATCACGTAGTTTGAAATGAAAATAAGAATGGCGTCGAAATAGGTGATCGTCAAATTAGGTTACTGGACGAAACGACTTTTATTGTTGTTATATACTAAAAGCACTGAAAAGCAGACAAACTTGGCTATGTGAATACAACTTAACATGTAATCTATGTTGTCATTTAATTCATCCTATAAGGATTGTTACGTGTATTTCCTTTGATGGACATTGAACTTTGGTTCTTCAATTCCATCTTCACATGAACAGGATGCTACAGTCATTTATTCGTCTCTGGTCATGTTTGTTCATGATTCAGAAAGTTAATTTTTATTTGTGGTCAACCATTTTAGTGTTTTTTTTCAAATCGAAATAATACCATATTACTTTTCTGAACACTATGTGGACATTATTTTTCGATGACGTCACTACTTTCGTCATAACGTATAGAAAATATCCGCGCATGGACATTTTGTTTTCGAATAGATCGTTTTTTCTTTCGTTGCTTGCATTTGAGAAACTCGTCAGGAAGTGCGAGGTTAGAGAGCTCTGTAAAACCGGTTTAAGCACCCCAGTCGGTTCATATTGCCGACTGACCGTTCCAAGGCGGTAACTGTCGGGTTTGCTCTTTTCCTTAAATGACTCATCACAAATTTGTTCTTACTTTTCGCTTGGCTTGCATGTGAAATACCTTTGTTCTGTGCCTTTTCGGAGTTTGGTATATGTTGCAATACTCATAGGACTTTGTCATATATTCTTATTTATAATTTAAAAAGCCCTAAAAAGCGGACAAGGCGGGTCATATAGATAAATATACTTTAATATTTATATTTTAAAATACCATAGAACATATGAAGTCATATTCGGTATTCGACATTTAAAAAAACAACAACAAACTGGCATGATACAATAAACAAGCTTAAAATTAATATTATAAAAATGCACCAAAAAGCAAACAAAATTGACCATATACATTAAAAGACTAAACCTGTCAGTTTACAATGTTCTATAGATCATACCAATAATACTTCACGTAGGTACGACATTTAGCTATAAACGCCGAGTAGGTCAACAAAGTATGTTGATGTGATATACAAACCATAAAAGATTGCATCAAACAATTTATTTTACACAATTTTTAACAGATGACAGGCCAAATCCGGCTTAAAAGCTAAAATACCCTCAAAATAAGATATAAAATCGACGTACACGATTTGTATGCCTTTTAGTACATTCCAATGTCTCCATTCTAAGCGTCAACGGAAAAGGGCCACACATTGTAGAAATTATAGGATCATTAAACTGACACTTTAACTTTTGTTCACATTTGCAAGTGATTTATACACGGTTAAAATTATCATAATATTTATCACTCAATATTATTGGCGACGCACTGGAGCTCGAGGCCTATATATGGAATGCTCACTGAAATTTGGGCGTTGAGGAAAGTCCATTTATCGGACTTTCTAACACCGAACAAAATACGGGCGGTACATGGCGTTCTCTTTTATTTACTTACTTATGCTTTGGCGCCGCTCTGGAGAGCGATGCCTCTTATAGAATGCATTTTTTTTATTTGGGACGATAGTTAAACTGGCAAAAACATATAATCGCAGCTGTTCTGTAAATACTTATTCAGAGAAAATTATTGATATTCTGGTTTTCTTTTACATTGTAGCTTGGAACAATAATGTGTAGTATGCAATTATATAAAAGTAGCTGGCATATATAGGAATACGCACTGTTTGGTGAAGTATTATCTAACAAAAGAATCCGAGTATACTGATGTTAGCAATGCAGCTTGTAAATACAGATGTAGCAGAGAACAAGGAAAACAAAGTAGCAAATACTCTACTTTCCATTAGATTTATGATTCGTTACTGTCAGATGTTTGTGTAATTAATCGACAGTGTAAGAGAGCGTTTAGTTCCCTTAATACTAATAGTCATCTTTTGTTTCTAATGTTCATTTTGCCTACGCGCCTTGGATGTTTCACATCATAGCTCTTTCTTATCTGTTTATTTTTGTGTGTATGTAACTTTCATGCAAACATGGCAGAAAACGAGAGTTAGTCTTGCTTTAAACATTCTAAACATTATGTTATCTTGTGGAGCTGGCCCACTAATTTGCCTGTTTTGCGGTTTTGTCACCGATTTTGCTCAAATCTGGCCGGTAGGTTAAGTGGACGATTCTAAGAGATCGAGAAAGTTTTTCTCTATATTGATAAGGCGTACGGCGGTGAAAAAGGGCAAGTATATCTTTGCCTCGCTTTTGTCAGTTTTACCACCGTTTTTCACTGTCCTAATCCGTCCTCTTTTCAAGCTAGAGTTTATAAATTTTCAGAAAGCATTAATAGCGACCTCTAATTAAGGCATAGAGAGTTTCATGGTTGCAGCACATTCATAGGAGTATAACGAAAAAAATCTTCGCAAAAAAGAAAACAAAAACTACCCACAAATTGCTCCAGTTGTGTCTAAAGTTTATTATGGGGTGTTTTTGTGTTTTCATTAGTTTTGTGGGTGTTTCGCGTGGGAATTTGGTTGCCATTTTTTTTTTGGGGGGGGGGGGGGGGGAGGCAAGTACTGGGAATGTTTTCCCCTGCAAAGTGCTTATAACGAATATAAATATTCTTCTAGAATCTATTTTTAAGTAGAGGGAACAAACTAGACCGGTTTGTTCTCACTTGACTTCATTTTTTCTTTGTCTTTTAAAGTCACGATTTTCTGTCACTTGTTACGTTATTCCCTCATGGAAGCTGGCAACCGGCCTCTGTGTTTCGTTAACATACAAGAAGTTCCTAGTAAAATTTGTTCAATAGATGTTTGTCATAGATCTACAGCCATGATCCTAATGTGTTCTTAGCATTTATATTTATTGTATTTCCTTTGTCTGCACAGATGAATGTCATTTTATAACATTTTAATGTGTTATACATATACACTTAGCAACCTTTCACACATGAAAATCAAACATTAAGTATGGAATTAATATTAATTTTCTCAATGTTGTGTTCTGTTGCTTGTTAGTAATGCTTGCTAATCCTTTAGATTTATTTCGTATTCAAGTACCATTAGTGGTCAGAAGAGTGCTAAAGCTATATGAAAATGCAATAGTAAACCCTTTTATGTTAAGACAGTCCTTTTCTGAACACAAGGAAAGGAAACCGCCGAAGGTCCGACACGCCTAACTGAAACCCCTAGTAAGACACAATGACCGCATAGAATGATTTTTTTCTCATGTTTGTCTTACATTTTTCTTTGGGCTTTAACAGTATTTGACTTGTACTGTATACTCGAGACAGTGCTGACGGCATAGTAACGGAGTTCTTTTCTTCCTTTTTCATTTTTTTGTGCTGAAAAGGCAATCTTTTAAAACACATAGATTCAGGTGTTACCTTCTGATATCCTTGATCCTGAATGATACAGTAATACAGTATAAATTAGCAATTAAAATACTGGAATGTACAATGAACTTTTTGAACTTCTAAATGGTGCTTTTGTACTCATTCTAAATCTATTTGGTTAACAATCCGGGCTACACGTCCCATACCCTTTGAAAGTTTCAGAGACTTGTCAAACTATCTAAGGTGATGAAGTGAGTTAATAGTGGTTTAATGTCAGTTGGCTATGACTTTATATTCCATTGTTGGTTGCATGACATGTCAAAGTGAAAACCTATCTGTTCCTGTGGTGGTCTTATAACGACAAACATACAAATACATATAGAACTGTTTTTGTTTATAATTCTAGATGAAATGTTGTGATAACAACGTTGTTTGTAAAAGGAATACGACATTGCGAACATGCGGTCAAACAAAGACACACATGCCGACCTATATAAGGCATGCATCTGGATCCATATTCTTGCAGTATCTCAGTAATATTTCTTATTAATCTCGGCTAGTAATTATTTTCTTCAGTAAAACACCCTCTAATAACGGAAAATGTTGTCGCTAAAGTGGCTTTATATATGGAACTTATTGTGGCATAACGGCGCTCCATAGTAGAACGCAACATCATCCCATGATTGCAATTTTATTAATGAAAGTTACATTTTACAATTTAATAACAGTAAGGCATGAATACCTCTCTCTAACGTGTTCAAGTCCACTCTCCTCTACCATTCTGAACTTCTACTATATACAGTCTAAACTAAATGCTCATCCGAACTAAGCTCGCATATAGTTTTGACGATCGTGTCATTTCTGCAGTGCACAACTCACGGTTTTAGCATATATTTTAACGTTTTCATCAATCACGGCCCTAAATCGTGCCTCTCTATTGCCATTTTACTAGTTTCCCGTGCGTCATAGTATATTTCCAAGTTTTGACTATTAGTCCTATCATTCTTATGGGAACCAACTGTGCACCATTAATTGCAGATTTGTTGTTATACTGCTTTGAACGTGATTTCATGTTAACTTTATCCCCTTCAAACCAAAGCCACATTATAGAGGCTTTCAATTTAACGTCACGCTATCTTGACGATATTCTAACTATAGATAATCCTTTCTTTTCTCAAATGATCCATCTGATTTACCCTCCAGAACTTACCCTTAATAAAGCAAATAACTGACATTTAAATGCAGCATTTCTAGACATTGAGATCAATATTTCCAATGACAACGTCTCTACTAAAATCTATGACAAGAGAGATGATTTCAACTTTAGTATTGTGAATTATCCATACCTTGATGGTGATTCACCTCGTGCTACCTCCTATGGTATTTACATATCACAACTTACAAGGTTTGCACGAGTTTGTACTAAAGTAGAAGATTTCAATGCTAGAAACCTGTTTATTTCTTCTAAACTGTTACAGCAAGGCTTTCGTTTTCATAAATTAAGAAAGGCGTTTTCAAAATTCTTTCACCGCAATGATTTTATTGCTTCTAAGTATAATAGCAGTATGAAAACACTTATGCAGAAAGGCATAAGCCATCCTGCATTTTATGGAAATGTTTTATACAAGTTAAAGAAGATCAAGGGTCTCAATAACTTTTCTGACCACTTTACAAAACTTATCAGAAAATGTATTGCAGACGGTTACAACCCGGGAATACTTCGATGTACTGCATTGCTTGCAATTGATCCTTTTACAGTCAAGAACTTGCATTGCTTTTAAATTACACGATGACCGGACAGGTCGTTGAGACTATATGAAAACAGTGACTTAAAGCCATAATTGGACAGTCACTGTTGGATTTCTTGTCTCTTCATCTCTCCAGTCGTGCCCGATATAGGTGGGACAACTTGAGCAGTCTCCATACCCTTTACGTGAGATTGCACAGTAGGTATAACATCGGGATTCTTTTTAATCTTTATCATATATAATATGTCAACTGCGGATAAATCCTCGGCGTTTATAATATGTTTTTTAAACGATTAACTCTAAACAATACTACGTTTTATTTTGTTGATTTTCTAAAATTCTATTGTTTCTTCCATATTGTTTACATTTCACTTTTGACACTTTTGGCATATGACGTCATGGCATTTATGACGTCGTTATATGGTTCTTATAATATATCAGCGCTTGTACTGCTTTATTTTATTTTAAACTACTCTCTCATTTGGAATTTTTTGGTTGCCGAGGCTTTTATCTACTGTAAATACTGTACATATGTTCATTATATCTGTTTTAACTCCCGATGCAGGTGCTTATTGTTAGTTGTGTCACTTTGACGGGATACTTTTATTTACACTGTTTGTTTGATAGAAAAACCGTCAGGAAGTGCGAGGTTGGAGCGCTCCACAAACCAGGTTTAAGCACCCCAGTTGGCCATTTTGCCGACTGACCGTTCCAAGGCGGTAACTGATGGTTTTTCTTTTTGTGTGTTATGTCTCGTCTCTGTTGTTTTTTGTCACATTTACATTTACCTTGTCTGCCTTGGTCTGCAGGTAGATAAAATTTAAATATCTGTGAAAATTTTGATAGGACCTTTTCTTATTTACCTATTAGTCTTTCTTTAAGTTAACCTTTGCAATAAGCTTAATTAAACGGTACGATGTTTTTAACTAACGAATTATAACCGATTATTGTTTAACTGAAAACTAATTTATATGGTAATATTACATTACATTTAAAGATTCGAAATCTATTGGCGTTGTAATAAATTAGCATGAATGACAACTACAAGAAAAGCTTATCCATATATATTAAATAATTTAAATATGAACAAAAATATATGTAATACTACGCAAACAAAAGGGAGGAAACACACATATAACTGTGTTATTAGAATTATAACGCCTGGTAGACATGGGTCAAATATTTCCGTTTATTTAAACAGTGTCAAATAAAGAAAAAACAAAATACAATATAAAAACCAAATTATATGTCACATGTTACATGGATTTACATAACTTAAGCTTTGTATGGATGCAATCCAATAAGCGCTAACAATATGGTCAATTATCAAAGAAAAGAAAACTTACATAAAAACGTTTAAGCTACATATACCAGTGGCCTAACTATAAAATCCGATCACCAATTTAAGGTCCACATATAGGTTAAATATTTTAGAGTGTTGTTACACAATGCTGGTAGAGTTAAACACGACTGATACATTGTTTCCGGGAGCCATCATCGTGGTTGTAATCATTGCCAGACCGCTGGTAGACGGCTCCTGGAACAGCAACCCTGCAATAAATAGTCAATAAAATCTGATAACGGTGGGTAACTTATTTTGATTTACATTATTGATTTCGGTTGCAAGTCACATTCACATTTCCGGTAGACATTATTTTAATGAAAATGATTATTATCAGTTATCAGTATTTTAAAGCCAACAAACCTTTTGTAGCTGTTTTCTTTTAATCACGAATTGATGGTTATTCACAAGCTTTTCGTTTTAGTCATTGTAACACCCAGGTTGATGTTCATAGCTTTTGTAATGTCTCGTCCGGGGTGTTTTACATACACGTATTGGTAGTTTATAATATATTTTCATAGAGTTTCATAAAAATGGTTATTTGCTTGGAATATATGAACCATTTTTTTATCTTAAAGGGTTAAGTATAAGATTTGATGCGGCTGTCTGTTTGAATGTTTCTCTAAATTAAGTGTTTAAAAAAAGTCATTAGCCAATAACACATTAAATTTCAGAAGGATATACCGGCTATGCAGGCAGTCATGATATTAGCAAGGTTTCCATTCAATACTGCTCGGATGACCAAGCGTGCGAACTCCGAACTTCTGGCGGGAACAGCTGAAGACAGTTTGCCAAGAATCACACCCACAGCAAGGGAGCCGCTGAAGCCACACAAACAGTACGTGGCTACTGTAGTCGTGTAGATCTGAATTCAAATATGCATAGATATAATTATACTATGATTTGCATATTTGTATATGTATTTATTTATAATGCTAAATGTTAGAAAAAACAACATGCATAATTATTAAAAACATTTGGAGCTAAATATTGTTGCACATGTATGCAAATTTCATATTGCAACAATGTGCCAAGATTTGTTGCCCATTATTCTGCTGTAGGCCGATAGTTCATTTCTCCTAATTCGTGTTCCGGGTTCTTTATCCGCGAAGAAACATGCTGGCGCGCCAGCTACTTCCATGCATCCGCTAACTTTTCTGTCTGTTAACGTCAACCAAAATAAATTTATTGAATAGTCTGATAACAGTGCTGATGATAGACAAGGTTAGAAAAAGTCCGTTCCTTAACTTGTACAACATAAACATGTTCAAAGTATTAGATTGGCATATGACTGTTAAATTCACTGAAGAGCTATGCCTCTTTTAATATAATAACTTTTTCATAGGGACAACGATGCCGCAGAGAATAAAAGGTAATCGCAGCTTTTCGGAGAGACATTTTTAAAGAACATATTTTACCGTGCTTATCAGTATAGCTTGCAATTATAAAACAAGCATTCAATAAAAGGATTTCGCAGTTGTTGTTTCACAAAAGAAACCGTGTCTGCCGATGTAAGCAATGCTACTTGCAATAATAATATTAATAAACAAGGAAGGAGCAAAATGGCAGATTGGCTAGCTCCTGTTCTTTTCTGTGGCATAAATCTAGTGTTTTATAAAAAACATTCTTCAAACTGTCCAATGAAAAGCGCACTTTGAATTCTTGATTTGTTATTAAGAACAAACCAGGAGGATATCATTTAATATCTTTTGTTCAGTGTACTTTGCTATTCAAAAGTTATTGCAATTATGAGACACCAAACTACCTTGTATTAAATTTTAAAATTTTCAAAAGGAGACCTGTAAAGGTAAGAGAAGGATTTTAGTTCAGTTATCGAACAAACGCTTAACGAATAAGTACTTTTTTATCTTTTATCTATCGCGAACTAAGGGCAGACATGAACTGCATCGATCTGTCGAGGAAATTACTGGTTTTAATTAATGCGTATCTTGAAATTACGTGTAGTTTGAAATTATGTCGATGTTCAAAGAAACGAAAGCTTTGTGCACTGCGATAATTAAGTTAAGAAAATATTATAGAAAAAACAACATAAAGAAAGTTGCAAATATTCAGCTAAAAGAAGGTTCAATATATCAAACCAAAATGGACGGAGCTCTTAAAATTTGGTATCCGACACTTTAGACTAAGCCCTTTGTCAGAAAATAACAAAAATATTGTTACCCTGAAGAATCCAGCGAAATGCTGTTTATTTATGTTCTACATCTACTTGTAAAGTGAAGAAAAACATAGATATTCACTACAAACATCTGTATTTCCTATCTAAGCTATGCTGCACAGTTAGTTATTTGACATAAGAAAATCCCGAGACTGACCTACATTTGAGATTACGTTATTTTATCAGTAGGCCTCAGTAAATGATACATATATTTGACAAAGGCAACTGTGAGATACCACCTTTAAGTAAAAAAACATACTTACACTGAAATTGCCAGCTTTGATAGCGTTTCCAAGGTCTACATAAGCCAGAAAAATATTGATAGCGAGTTTCTTTCCTAGCAGAGCACCAAAGAGGAAACATTCTGACCAAGGTACGCCGATCATAGCGCCAACGGGCATACATATATAAGCACAAATCATCTGAAACCAAGCACTTTTATTTAAGGTTTAAAAGCGTTTTAAAAAGATAGCACAAGTTTTCAAATATAAACTGTGTTCGTCTATGCGACAATATACTTTAAGCTAAGTTATAACGTACATGTAGTCGTACAAGAAGCCAGACAACAAAGGTTTAACTGTTCAAGCACGAATGGAATTGACCAATCAATAAACTCCATCACACCGTCGGTTTATAACATTTAGTGACAGGTTTATAGTAATTTATGCCGTGTAACTCAGTAGAAGGTCAGTTTAAAGTCGATTAAGAATTTGAAAACAACAACAACAACAACACAGTTTTAATTATTGTCTTGGTAAGCGTTAGCATCATAACCCGAGTTGAGACTGTGTGATAATATGTCATTACTCTATGTCTGGCAGTTGGAGTTCTGCTATATCACCATTCTTTGACAACGCACTTCACTGAAACAGTTATTCTGGTATGGCTATAAAACATAAACTGATAACTCGTTTTTCAATCAGGGCCATATTGGCGCATACATTGTGCGGTTAGCTCGCTCGTGTAATACATATGAAAGCATTTCCTAACACTAATGCGCAACTTAATGTAAAAATAAAAAGGGGTTACTTGTCGACCCTAAGAAGGACAGATATAACCGAAAGAGAGTATGGTATGTGCAAATTTGTTTCCACAAACATAAAAACAGAAAAACTTGCGTTTCTTTTTGTAAGAAGTGTAATTTATGCACACATGTTTATTCTATTTCTTAATATACAGTTTACTTTCAAAATGTTGCGATACGCAGTTTAATTTGTATTTCAAAATTGTTCGTTTGATTTATTATTGTCATTTAATTAAACGAAAGGTCAATGTGTCTTATGCAAAAGAGTCACGTTCAAGCAATTAGATGGTTCCGAAATTGCGTGACAATGACATATCTTATTGAGTTCTGTTAATGTTTAGTACTTTCAAAAAGCGACAATATTTAATGAAATTAGAAATATGTAATGTATGCTGACGTGCTGTTTTTGTATGCATTGATCGAAGTAATTAAAACAAAATCTACCGTCAGGTAACAACAATGGCTAATTGTCGCATGTAGAATATGGAAAGCTACTTTACGTTTATATAAATAGGAGACGAAATACATTTTAATGAAGTTGTGGGCACTAACTTTATACTTTGTAGTCGAATAGTTCTAAGGCATATATGTTCACCCTCTGCATGTGCAAAGAGAAAATATTTGTATCACAGGTTTTCCCTGTCATCTAAAGTTTAAATAAATATTCACCATATAACAGACATACACTTGATGGTGTGACGCGCGTTATACCTTAAGGGCAATGTCATATTCGCCCACGAAAAAATAAACGTGTATTTTAAAAATCACACAATTTAAATTGCAACAATTTTAGCCATCTTGTTACTTTGTGTGAATGTCATGTTAAAAGCCAAATGTCACTACCAGTTAATTACCTTGGTCCATTTTACAAAAAAAATATACATCAAATTGAAAACTGTCAAGATCCTTCTGACTTTGAAACCTAACATTTTGCGGCCCAGACCAATGTTTATGTGAAAAAAGTACCTGAAAGCTTAATTGGGGAAAGTCGATGATGGAGCCAAGGTAGTTCATCACGTGATCTAGGAAGGCCAAGACTGCCTGAAAGGCGATCATGTTCACGCAGGTATATGCCACGATGTTAATAGCACTGATTGCTCCAGCAGACAGAGCCTCGATAACATTCACCTCCGTACTGGAATAGAGTGCATGTTTATGATTGTGTGAAAAACTTGTCCGCATATTGTTCAAATAGAATGACATTGAAAACATGTTTGTATCGCTGTTAGTATGGTATAAGATTTTGTGGAATTGTATGCATAACGGGTACAAAATGTTTGTATCTGGCCTTCATCACAAAAACTGACTACGATCGCTGTCATTTTCAAAGGCTTAAAGAAAGCACATACTTAACCATCGCAATCCAAGAAAACATTTTGTTATCACTTCGTATGTAAATGAAAAGTTTATGATTGTCCGATGCGGCAAGAAATTTCCGTCAATGAAACGATTTGTTTTGATTCGATTCACTGAAATTGCAATAGCACACCGTGTCATTACCCAAATTTGAACCCGGAATAAATAGAAAATGCATACTCATCAAACTTTATGTAAGAAAAGACGAACAAACTTCAATATTATGACGAAATTCGTTTTTTTGTCGACAGACCGTTCCAAGGCGTTTATTGTTTGGTTTGCTGTAATTGTTTAATGACTCGTCACGTCACAGATTTGCTTAAGATTTAAAATGAATGTGAATGCCTTTGTCCTTTGTCTTTTCAAATGTTAGTATATGTTGCAATGTTTTATAGGACTTTGTCATATTACCTTATTGTTTAAACAAACTCTAGCTTGCTTAAACCAATATGAAGGGATAAACAAAAAGGTTACTACATACAAAACTTGGGTTCGTTTTATTGTTAAATAACAAGGACAACACAGATCGACATTTTTGTCTAGTGGTCCATATTGCCGACTGACCGTTCCTAGGCGGTAACTGGCCGGTTTGCTCTTTTTGATAAATGTCTCATCACAGATTTGTTCTAACTTTTACGTTTGGCTTGCATGTGAATATCTATGTCCTTTGCCTTTTCAAATGTTGGTATATGTTGCATACTCATAGGACTTTGTCATATATTCTTATTCTTCTTATATTATTTTACGGGCTCTAAATCTCGACCTAAACTTCTATTACAGCCATACTTGCGTTAGTTATTAACTACACATAGTGTTATGCCCAGTGGAATCTGAATGATGTACATTTATACTATTTTGCTTATGAATTTTGTCAAAGAATCTCTGAGCTTCAGTAGGAGATAGATAACTTAGGCGGTACACCATAATTCATTGATTATTAGGCTTCATACATACAAAATGCATGAAAGAGACTCAAAGAGAACGCTAGAAGCGTACAGATAAAAACGTACATACTTCGTTACTTGAATTGAAAAGAAAGATAAACACAACCTATGAGATCAAAAGTAGTAAGGCAAACAGTGTGAAGAGTACGATACACAACGAGTTAGCACTGCAGGTAACATATATAACTTCGATAGTAGCGTGCAAAATAAATGATGAACTATACTAACTGGTATATACATTCTTGGAAGAGACTGTCGCTATGAAAAATCGGAAAATATTTTCAGGGATAGGATCGTATATGTGGTACAAAACGGATCAGTGGAACGTTTAAATGCTGGATCAGAGCTATTATTTTTCTTAAAATTAGATTTCCCAATCCCACTCCATAGGTGCAGTGTAATGAGAAAAGTGCTAATAAATAAAAATGCATAAAAGTGTCAAACTAACAAGTCACAGTGTGTGACAAACCGCATACACAATGTGATTGTTTTGCAATTAGTGAACAGTGCAACAAGGTCAAAGAAACATATCCACATTGCGACGTTTTGTAAAACTGATGGTTTTTACAAGCAATATTAGATAAAAATGGAAAAGCACATCTAGCAAAAGTCCCCAGTCGTTAACATGGCTGCAGAGTTGAAATTGCGACCTGAAATGGGGTATGCTAAACCTAGTCTAAAATAACTAGCGATACTCTCAGCAAAATCGACGTCGAAAAGCAGTACTTGAATTATTCAAGATTGTAGAAACCTTTGCAAAGTGGACACAAAATAACGATTGACAATTCGGTAACTTAAGTAATATAGAATAAGAATATATGACAAAGTCCTATGAGCATTGCAACATAAACCAAACTCCGAAAAGGCACAGAACAAAGGTTTTTCACATGCAAGCCTAGCGAAAAGTAAGAACAAATCTGTGATGAGTCATTTAACGAAAAAGAGCAAACCCGACAGTTACCGCCTTGAAACGGTCAGTCGGCAATATGGGCTGACTGGGGTGCTTAAACCGGTTTTGCAGAGCTCTAACCTCGCACTTCCTGACGAGTTTCTCAAATGAAAGCAATGAAAAGAAAAACGATCTATTTGAATACAAAATGTCCAAGCGCTGATACTTTTATCAGTTATGACGAAAATAGTGACGTCATTGAAAATAATGTTTACATAGTATTTCAAAAAGAATATGGTATTATTTCGATTTGAAAAAAACTACACAAAAAAAGGTCGACTATAAATAAAATTGACTTTATGAATAATGAACACACATGACCAGAGACTAATAAAAGGTTGTAGCACATTGTTCATGTGAAGATAGAATTGAAGAACCAAAGTCCAATGTCCATTAAAGGAAATACACGTAACAATCCTTATAGGATGAATTAAATGACAACAAAGATTACATGCACGGGGAGATTTTTTACGACCGCCACACTGCACAAGTAACATTGTTGTGATCATGAATAAGAATATATGACAAAGTCCTATGAGCATTGCAACATATACCAAACTCCGAAAAGGCACAGAACAAAGGTATTTCACATGCAAGCCAAGCGAAAAGTAAGAACAAATCTGTGATGAGTCATTTAACGAAAAGAGCAAACCCGACAGTTACCGCCTTGGAACGGTCAGTCGGCAGTGAAAGGTGTCCGTAGCACTTTGCGAAAAACTCGAAAAATTCGCGTCATTGTCTACATACAAAAAAAGAATATATGACAAAGTCCTATGAGTATTGCAACATATACCAAACTCCGAAAAGGCGCAGAACAAAGGTATTTCACATGCAAGCCAAGCGAAAAGTAAGAACAAATTTGTGATGAGTCATTTAAGAAAAAGAGCAAACCCGACAGTTACCGCCTTGGAACGGTCAGTCGGCAATATGGACCGACTGGGGTTCTTAAACCGGTTTTACAGAGCCCTAACCCCGCACTTCCTGACGAGTTTCTCAAATATAAGCAACGAAAAGAAAAACGATCTATTTGAAAACAAAATGTCCATGCGCGGATATTTTCTATACGTTATGACGAAAGTAGTGACGTCATCGAAAAATAATGTCCACTTAGTGTTCAGAAAAGGAATATGGTAGTATTTCGATTTGAAAAACAACACAAAAATGGTTGACCACAAATAAAATAAACTTTCTGAATCATGAACAAACATGACCAGAGCCGAATAAATGGTTGTAGCATCCTGTTCATGTGGAGATGGTATTGAAGAACCAAAGTTCAATGTCCATCAAAGGCAATACACGTAACAATCCTTATAGGATGAATTAAATGACAACATAGATTACATGCACGGGGAGATTTTTTACTTACAGAATGGGTTTACCGCCATAGTAACAGTCGAATGACCATGTGGTTCGAGCATGTTTGCAGTGTGCGATTGGCAAAATGTGTACAATGAACACTACATTTAAAATTTCATATTCAAAACGGCTACTCCTTTGTTTTAAATCTGCATTCAAAGTGCAGCAAAAGGAAATTGATTTTGTCACTCCAAAGTTGATGACACTATTACCATGAGAAATAGAAAGTACATGCCAAGATACTGAACCAACTTATGACAAGACTCAAGAATATTTTTTGCGAGTGACCAATTTGTGAATTTGAAAGACAAGACTCTGATTTGTTGGGCAAGTGTCAGACAATTGATTGTGTAGAACCTGATAAAGAAAAATGATAGCAGTGAAAAGACATATAAATGTCGAAAATGTGGGAAAAGGTTAAGACATTTTGACGTTTGGAAACGTACTTAGAAAACATTAATTTAGACCGCTTAAAGAAAAGTGCTATGCTGAAGAAAAGACTCATGTAAACAGAAATACATGCAATGAAAAATTGGAAGCAGCAATAATCAAAGCAGCCGTTGTAAAGATCTATGACATTAAGGTGTCTGTAAAATTGCTAGAAGACGCGTCTTTAGATTAGGTTCGATGATGCTCCAAATTAGACAACCGGTAGCATGTGGTCAAGAGCATTGACCTCCTAGCAAGAAAATAACGCATATATTAAAAATATAAATATTAGCCATACTGCATGGCTGTAAGTTTCATTAGTGCTTTTTCTGCAAATAATAGTATCAGCTTAATCAAAGTATATGCTAATAAGTTATATTTGTCAGATTGTTCTACCATGCCTTAGCAAAACACAGAAAAATCTTCCTAGAAGTATGATTGGTTGCACATAATGCACATATTGCTATAGTTCGTTACAATCATCGTAATATTGTTTGTAATTTGTATTCTGACAAGCTTTCCTGGGAAAATTCTTCAGAATATCTGAGATTGGAGCGCAATTTAGATTTAGATTATCGCCAGCGTCTTGTGCGGATATTCAAAAGCAAAGCTCACTGTGCCCACACCATTGCTTAAGCCACAATACCATGATCCACATGTAAAGAAATACAGAAAAGAAATTCTACAAAGAATCAGAACCGCTACCTCGAAAGGTACTCAGACCAATCAGCTGAAACAGGTACAACCGGTAGATCTTGTGGTGATAAGATTTGAACAAGATTATAATAGTTTATAACCAGCAGTAATCAAGAAAAAGCTTGGGACTCCGAGATCGTATGTGATTTAATTTGACAACGGATAGGTTTATCAACGGAACATTTCCATTCAAGGAAAGGCACTTTTTCGTGTCACGATCACGATACTGATTGTAAAGGTGGCAGTTTCAAATCGGTCATACACCATATGATCCTAGTGGTAGTCCCATGCGTCCCTAAGTCAAACTGGACTAGATCAGGCAAAAGGTAAACATTTTACCAAAAGGTAGTAATTTCCAAACGTTAAAGTGGTTATATTAGTGGACTACAGTAATAAAACCACTCTCCCAAAGTTTGTGGTGTTCAAACCGATGATTTGATGGATTACTGCTATTAAAGACGATGCTAAATATCGCCAGTATAGTTCTAGTATATTTTCAACTGCTCACTTTTACATCTGCAATTGAAAAAAGTAGTATTTGACTAATCGATTATAACTAAAATTATAGCATTAAACGGTTGGTCTTTCTTCTTTTAACTGAATGTGAGAACGGTCGTAGCTAAGAATGCATCACAGCCTTGCTGGCAAGGAAATATATTTTATGGAAACTCTCTGGTCTTTTAATCTATATATACCAGCTACAAGGATCTGCGCTTAATGGAAGGGAATCGGACGGAAAACGTTTTAAAGCCAAAAACAGTTCAACCAAAATTAACTAACTGAAAACGGAAATTTAACTGTTCTTGGTAAATTACTGTGTCCAATTAAAGACACCGTAATCTTTGCGTAAGTTATTGAACGTACCTTGTCGCAACTGCTAAGTCCTTTGATGTTTTTATTTTCGACTCCTCAGTCTCGGGTAGCGAGATTTTACATATAGCTAATGCAGCCGGTGCTGATAGGAAAGATGCTGTTATAATCTGTTCCACCGGAATCTGGTAAAAAAACAAACATTGTTATTCTGAAATATCTTATGGATAGATTAACGGTGTTAATTCATGTATTGTATTCAGAAACCTTTCAGAATAATCTGAAGGCAACATTTTTGCAATTGCATTTTCCACATTTGTTGCACCATGGTCATAAAGAATCTTTAAATATATACTTTGTCACTGTTTATAAATGTAAGCAGACAGGCTGGTAAGTTAGGACTATGTCCTAGCCAGCCCTTTGTACCCTTATCACACTTGAGCTATAGCCATTAAATAGGTAGAAATGGTCCTATCAAAATTTTCACAGATATTTAAATTTTATCTACCAGTAGACAAAGGCAAACAAGGTAAATGCAAAAGTGACAAAACACAGAGACGAGACATAACACACCTAAAGGAAAACCCCCAGTTACCGCCTTGGAACGGTCAATCGTCAAAAGGTCCAACTGTGGTGTTTAAACCTGGTTTGTGGAGCGCTCCAACCTCGCACTTCCTGAAGGTGTTTCTAAGACGTCGCTGTTTCACGAAAATATCCAGAGCGCAGTGTAACCACTCAGAACGTACTGAAAACACTGTGGGTATTTCTTATTTGCACTGTATGGTCTCCATGGTCTATTGAGAACATGAATTGTTTAAAACTCACCTAGCATAGACGTGGGCATAACAGGACGCAGTTAGATCCGACCTACTTATATTAAAACAAGCTTATTGAGGTAGCGTAAAAAGACAAAAACCTTTGTTTTTATGTTGGAAGTGTCGAAGCATAAACACAGTGACAAGTCCATCCTTGTCTATTGCCCGACATTTACTTCTTCCTGCTCAAGGCTAAAGTCAATAAAGGTCTTCTTCAACTCACTGGCAGAAATAAAGGCTTCCTTACTGCAAGGTCATGTAAGCTGTTTAGTTGAAGAATAATACGTTGCTAGGGCCCTCTTATTGAATTTGAGAATGAATTGGGTTTTCTCTATCCCTCCCACGGTCAGTCTGTGCTTTCTGGTGTTGCTTGGCGTTGTTTGGTGGCATGATGTTGGTCAGATTTTATTATGATTGTGCATGTTAAATCAGTGAATATTGTGTTTCTTCTGGATATTAAATGATAATCTTTTAATTTTCAGGACTATGTGCTATTCAAAGTGACTTTCAGCAAGCACTTTATGCATAGCGACAATATATCTAACGCGTCTCAATTTACATGGACAGTAGCGAAGGCGAAGTGAACAACTTTCCAACGTCGCGCGACGAAGCGTAAGATTACATAGAAATAAATGAGTACTCCATCAATGGCGCATGAGACTATTATTGACATGTTGATGTGGCAGGGAAAATCTATGCATATGTCAATTTTACATTTTCATTGCTTACCTCAAACGCAGGGTCCTAGTATTTTTTAACTCCAAGCCAAGTTGTGATGCAGTATTATTAAAATATTACTTGAAAGCAACATGACTTTGCGCGCAAAACGCATATTTTTTAAAGTAAACCTTACCCCGAAAGAGACAAAGGCAGCAATGTGGGAGCCAGATATTGTGGCTGAAGCACTGGCCATGACGACGTGTACCTCAGACGTGGTTAGCAAAAGCATGAATGGTCGAAGCGTTGTAATAGACTCTGCCTACAATAAAAATGCACACGTATCTTGTATGGTTTCACTGTCCTTCTTTTTATGAATGTTATTTTGGCACCTCGTAACCTCAGTTCCTTTTTTTGCCATGCCACCACAAAAAAGGTTGTATTTATCTCGCTATAAGCCACTGTATGTGCTGGATAAAACATCGCCGGGTAACTTGTTTCCAGTAAAACATCACGCTGTCAGGCATCGCATTCGAATAAGAAACACGCGATTAAAAGAATCAAGGAATCTCATCTTTCTATTTATTTTATAAATCAACACGGCATTATGGGTATTATTCTAGTGCTACTTCTACAACATTATAGGCTATTCCGAGCAGATATGGCGGCAAAGACGTGGTTCTGACAGAATTTACCAGTAAATAATGAGATTAAAATTAATACATAAAATAAATCCCTGCACAATTTCAAACTCTAATTGTATGTTTATCCAATAAATATAATATGTAGTAAACCATATGATTATCAGAACATCGCGACGATATATATTCGACAGCTTGACCGATATAGAATTTTGTAAAGAGCTCCGAAAAAAACGACAAGCACTTTGATGAAATTTTCTTTTGTGTTTTTGGCGTTAAAATCGCATCAAAAGCATACGCAAATGACCGTTGCCAACAAAAAAGTCGTGTTGGTGAAGTCGTGTCATTGAAAGTGTTTGGCTGTCCTTTTTTAAAATTTTGATATATATATTTTATTAAATTTGTTTAAAACAACCCTACGCGATTTTTCAGAACCTATCGCCTTGAAGTAAATTCCAAATTTAAATGAAATTTCGTTCGGAGTATTTAGTGTAGGTACAGTAAGCATATTAGTAATAGAGATTTCTTTTTAAGCAGGATTAATAGAACAATTTACGCAAGCATTATTCAAACTATGTTAAGAAGTAGAATAGCATCATAAACCTGTTACTAGCTTACCAATCCGATAAAGATATGTGCCGAAGTTGCGTACGATTCAATCGGCGATGTGCCCATGAGCGTCTGTAGAACCAACGCTATGAACTTGATGATGAGCTGCATTACTCCTAGATAGTACAGCACCTGTACCAAGGCATTGAAGAACACAATCCCTGGGAAGATCTAGAATTTAACGGTCGTAAGCAACATTATGAGCAAGACAAAAATGCAGCTTTATTTTTTATTATTGTAAAATATAAATCCCCTATAGCCATCCGTATACCAGTCTAATGGAAAAGTCCACTTTACGTTGACGAAGCTCCCGTTTAGCGTATCGGGTGTGATTGAAACGTACACACAATACTTTAATCTTTTTTGGTGAAAAAATGAATACCGATGTCACCAACGTCCAGCAATGACTAAGGACATAGGATAAGTTAGCGGAGCAGCTGGCAGTAAGGAAAGTTTAATTCTGAATTCCATCTATTTTACAATAGAAAACGAAAATAGATACTGTAAGCAAGCAGCACACGCCTTGCCTTAGTGTTTACGTCGCTGGATGGGCCTCGGTGTTCAAACCACTGGATGGAAGGCAGGGAGTTTAGACATATATTTTAAATCAAACTTTGGTTTTGTCATGTATGACTAAATCACGCGTTCGCGGCACCTTATAATACATATATGATGTCGTTTAGAATTTACCTTGAAAGCCATTGGGTGGTCAGTGTACTTGGCGCCGAAGACAAACTTACTTCCTGCGTCAGAGTATGACAGTAATTGCGTTATTTGTTTCCCCATCCAATGACAGACCGAGAACCCCATCTGCCATCTCAGAATGAGTAAACCCAATCCGAACTGCAGCAGGAACCCCCAGGCGACAGACAACCAGCGGATCTATAACAGGGATGGAAGATGACCCAGGAATCCAAACAGAGATTGCCTTAACCTGTCGGCCAAAGCCATTATACAAACTGGCATAGTCTATCCGGGCAAATGTAATGAGCATGTTGCACGGCTGACCTGCTTTATACAACTATACCTGATTTTCATTTGTGATACAAATAATGAGAATAATGGTACGAAGGGAAATTACCAAAACATTATCATTAAGTACATCTCCTTTTAATTTAATGCCTCGTTTTAGTGTTCTGTTACTTTAACATTTACTTAGCAATATTATCACAACGTTTTGTGGTATACTCAATATACAATATGCTAGCATTCTCACAAGAATTTTGATACATTCGTAAGTGTTGCATGGAATGTTTGTTGATTCAACCCACACCCTAAAATGTATGTGTTTTATGAATATACAACATGCCACATGATAACACGGAAATTGTTTGGAGAAGAATTAAATATTTTGCCTGGTCTTCCTAATCTTAATCATATATATGTGATATAAATTATACAGTAATATGGTTAGATATGTATACTTGGGGATTTTATGAAACGTTTCACAAAACACTTTTAAGTCATTATAAGATGTCGTCCACATGAGAACAAAATTTTGCAACCACCGCAAAAGCCATCGCCACGATATGACAAACTTTATACTTTCAAATTTAAACCATTCTTTTTTACCCCACAGTTATTTAATTCGTCCCAGAATCTAATGTTAGATTTGACCCTCATTAAAAACGAAATATACCGCATAGTTAAGCTGTTATGTGCACTCATTTCAAACTTTAAAAACACATGCTTTTTACATAAAAGCGCCAATAAGTGACCGCAATGACCGCAAACAATATGCAGGAGTTGTTGACTTAATATAGTCCTTCCAATATTGCGTTTTTATCAAATGGTTTTATAAGATCATTTTTATTTAAATTCTTAAAAGGTCTTCAATTCTATTAGATAAGTTTAGCGAATTCAATATACTTACACCGGAACTATAAATAAGAATATATGACAAAGTCCTATGAGCATTGCAACATATACCAAACTCCGAAAAGGCACAGAACAAAGGTTTTTCACATGTAAGCCAAGCGAAAAGTAAGAACAAATTTGTGATGAGTCATTTAACGAAAAAATCAAACCAGACAGTTACCGACTTGGAACGGTCATCGGCAAAATTGACCGACTGGGGTGTTTAAACCGGTTTTACAGAGCTCTAACCTCGCACTTCCTGACGAGTTTCTCAAATGCAAGCAACGAAAAGGAAAAACGATCTATTTGAATACAGAATGTCCAAGCGCTGATATATAAGTTATGACGAAAGTAGTGACGTCATTAAACAAACGTATGTTACATATTAACAACTTACGCATTTTGAGCCGACGCCCGTCTTATCGCACCAATGTTTTCTGACATGGGGATCATTTTTGTTCATATAACAATTTATCACTTGCATTGTGCTCTCACATAATTAAACTGTCACATTTATAACATGAGACATGTAACAACCCACCTTTGTATAATCAGTAGAGAAGATTACCGATATTAGGACAACCATGACCAAACCAGTCAGAGGCACGTAACGCTGCCATTGGTCCTGAATGTCGTAAATCAGAAACACGACAACTGCCACGGAGCAAACAAGGGTTGCTATCCTGTAAAAATGCAAAATATACATTGTAAATCCGGGGTTAGTTTTTATAAATTGATAGGTAAATAAGAAAAGGCCCTATAAGTATTACCACAAATAATTTAATCTTAACTAACTCTAGCCAAAGGCAAACAAAGTAAATGTAAAAGTGACAAAAACACAGCAACAAAACATAACACACATAAAGAAAAACAGCAGTAAACGCATTGGAACGGTCAGTCGGCAAAAGGACCTACTGGGGCGCTTAAACCTGGTTTGTGGAGCGCTCCAAACTTGCTCTACCTAAAGAGTATCCCATCAAAATGAGACAGCTAAGTGAAAGTACCTCCATCAGTAGTGAAAACTGATAAAATCAAATAATATACAGACAAAATAAATAGTAATGTAATAAACTATCAATAAATGTACACTATGTATAGTAGATAAAAGCATAGGCAACCTAAAAGTTCTTAATGAGAGGGTAGTTTGAAATAAAAAAGTCCAAGCGATGACGTACAATAAAAACAATTTAATGACGTCCTACAAAAAATAACATGACGACATATGTCAGATCTGTCAAAAGTAAGTCGGACCTTTTTTTACCGACTGATATTATAAAAAGCCGGGGGTTTATCCGCAGTTAGCATATTTAATTAAGGTACAAAACATCCCGATGTTATACCGACTGTGAAATCTCACGTAAAGGCATGGAGACTGCTCAAGTTGTCTCAATTATAAAGGGCACTACTGGAGAGATGAAGAGACAGATATCCAACAGTGACAGTACAATTATGACTTTAAATCACTATTTCCATATAGTTTCAACGACTTGTCCGTCCAAGTCTTTTTCCGTCTAAGTCTTCAAGTACAATGCCTGTACTTGCGACTTGACGCTGCCCAAGCATATTGTATCATTTAAACTACATTTAAGCCAGTTTTAGGACAGTCTGTTTATTAGATTGGCGAATGTCGTTCAGGCTCGTCAAATGTTTGATTAAGTGCAATTTCTACATTTTATGATGGAATGTGACCTTTGCCATTAGGCTCTCTAGCACATATTTATGACAGGTCAGTTTCAATGTACCATTTCATTAAGAGAAAATATAAAACAAATCTCAAGTAATGCAGCATTTAAAAATGTAACGACATAGTTACAACAAACTGTGACGAGACATAATATAAAACAGAGCAAACCAAACAATTACCACCCTGAAACGATCAGTAGATAAATGAGACTTAAATCGGTTTTACAAAGCTCTAACCTCGCACTCTCTGAAAGATTCAACAATTCAAGCAGTAAAATAGAAACCAGATCGATTTGAAGAAATTGATGACGTTTTCTTAGAAGCGTAAGTTTGTTGATACTAGAAATACACCAAATGTTTGATTGTAAAATAAATTAAATATTTGAACAAATTTCTAAATAACTATAGAAGAAATGCAATTAGTTCCCAGATCGTGTCTAGATTGAAATAAAATACTAAAGACTAATATATGTCAAAACGAAAATCCGCGTAACAATCCTCTTCATTAAATAATAACATAGATTGCATGCTCGGGGAGTTTTGTATGTTTCATTCGAAAGATTCAATAAGTTATATTTTATCATTATGGAAAGTCTTTCAGCTGACCAGTGGCGAGCCGGAGTTGTCTGGGGTCTTCCTTCACAAAACAAGTAAAGTCTCTATAATCACCATAATTATGTTACTGTGATGTATAAAAACAACAAATACCCTATGCTATATTTACCAGATACTCTCAGTAAAGTTAATTAAAAACATATCTGAACTTTGGTTTTTAATTATAATCAGAAGTTTTAGAATGAAAACCTATTTATATTTAAAATTTGAGTATAAACATGGACTTCTGATTGATGTTTGTAGTTAAAACAATTAATAAAGCAATGATGTACATGTATTATACTTACAGTGACAATTACAATTTGTAATAATAGTTGCATGCAAGTCGTTTCTTGTTGGTTTTGACTCGTTTTTGTTTGACACATTTGACACTAAGATGTTGTAGAAAAAACGTTTCCTAAACTGTACTGGTACTTGTAAACCTTGTTAATGCTACTAGCACGGCATGCCGAAATCGTATTTGTTAAAAGCTATGCAAAAGGTCATCTGAATAGATAAGTTGTTTAGAAAATGTTCTTCTGTGGTTATTGTATGAGGAGATATATAGAAAATATCAGGTTAATTGGAAATCAAGTAATGTTTTCTGAGATAAAAGTGCTCAGCGTGATATTTACCTGTATGTTCCATTATAATTTACGCCGATGAGCATTTATTTAGCATCAACAAAACGATTTACTTTTGAAAAAATATAAATCAAATGTTAAAGGCTTATTCATATTTACTGGATAGTCAACAAACCTTCGTGTCTTTGCTGCAGTGCTATCTGTCTGCCTAAATCTTTGTCTTAGCCTTGTCCATCTTGAGTTCACAGTGATCGCTAGTCTTCCCTTGGTTGCCTTGTTCACCGCTACCAACCCAAGTAACACAGCAACAATACAAACAAAAACCGACCGGCCTGGGTTCAATAACAGACAAAATCCCACGTACACGAAATACCCAACGACCATGGCGGCAATACATGCCATGCGACAAACTCGTCTCCCGGATGATAATATTTTGTGCAGTTTCACCCGTAAAGTTTCTTCTTTTTTACAAAGTCCATCGTCCTTTGCAAATGCTGTGTTTTCAGTAGAAAGGTTCTCATTCTCTATTCGCAGCGATACTACCTCATCCATATGTTGCATTTCCATACACGCTGTCCCGATAACTTGAAGAGTGGACTCTTTATGTTATGTTAGCCAGTCTGTTCTACGTATATGTATATGAACGCGCTGGTTGAAGTTTCTTACTTATGACGTAAAAATATTTCTTTCAAACTCAGTGCATGACTCCACGCAAAAGGCAATATCAATCACGAGTAGAGTTATACAACGTAACAGCACCTGCTTACGAGTATTTTACCACACTCTGTTTTACTTCTATATGACTAATGGATAGAACCACTTGATGAAAGAAGTTTACTAACACAGTGTTGCTGTTTTATCTTGTGTGCCACAGTTTACTGCAACACGATGATAAACGGCAATCTATGAATTCCTAATTAACTACACATTCAGCTGTTAAACATAATATCACATGTATTTAACTAAATTTCCTTCTTAATATTTATAATATGTAGCGTTTCATAAATGGCTAAGTCAAAAGCAGACTGGTTCTAATGCTTAACAAGAGTGCATTGATGCCAAGCATTAAATGTTGCTGTCGAGTTCCTGTTCATCACTGGAACTGTTTTGCCTAAAACAAAACCGACCAAGTAAGAGCAAAATCTTGTTGTTATTAAAGATTTACAATGCTGTCCAATTTTCTGACCACTTTACAAAACTTATCAGAAAATGTATTGCAGACGGTTACAACCCGGAAATCCTTCGTTGTACTGCCTTGCTTGCAATTGACCCTTTTACAGTCAAGAACTTGCATTGCTTTTAAATTACACGATGACCAGACAGGTCGTTGAGACTATATGAAAACAGTGACTTAAAGCCATAATTGGACAGTTACTGTTGGAATTCTTGTCTCTTCATCTCTCCAGTCGTGCCCTATATAGGTGAGACAACTTGAGTAGTCTCCATACCCTTTACGTGAGATTGCACAGTAGGTATAACATCGGGATTTTTAGTACCTTTGTTATATATAATATGCCAACTGCGGATAAATCCTCGGCTTTTTATGATATGTTTTTTTAACTTATAAACTCTTAACAAAGTACATTTTGTTTTGTTGGTAGGTTGTTTTCTAAAATTCGATGTTTTCTTTCGTATTTTTCACATTTCTCTTTTGACACTTTTGGCATATGATGTCATGGCATTGTATGCCATATTTAAATTGATTTTTTTTATAAAACAGCGCTTCACAAATCAGGCATTCCCGGGAGTTAAAAAGTATCCTCTAAAGACCGACAACAGAATACGTATTGGAGTTCATTGACATGTTCAGTCTCATGGTGTTGAACTACCTGAAGAAGGTCTTTAGCAATTGTAGCTGATGGCACAATGTAAGTCTAATGGACATTGCTTCTCTTTACACAAACATTCCACATAAAGAAGGCAATGCTGCTTGCAAGAACGTCTGGTGGTTAAGCGCAGAAAACAAACCCTGCCAATAGAGAAACTAGTAGACCGATATCACTTGTTCTGAAAAGTAACTACTAATTAAAAAGCAATCACTACATTTATGATTACAGGTCATAGCCTCCGCCATTAAGATGACACAACCATACGCTAGCAATTTCATGGGACGTCGTCATGAAATGCAGTTGTTGAAATCTGTTGTCATGCACTCTGACATGATTTTAGAAGAAATCGATAATGGTTTTATAACATAACATAATTATTTTCAGCAATATAAATGGTTAACAACCGATGAACCAAGTAAATAAACTTGTGGTCGACATATATACTTCTAGTCTACTGCAACCATCGATATTGTTGCCGAAACATTTAATTCTGCTTCGAACTGTGCATTTGAGGATTTGCACGAAATAACTTGTTTTCTACTGGTTCAAGTGAAAAGACTACATTAGCACGCCTATTCACCGTGCAATTACTAAAGCAGGCCAACCATACAGAAAAGATTTGCGGTCTTATATTATAATACAAGAAAAGCATTGATGCGAAGCATCAAAGGGCGAAGCAACAATGAAAATTTATATTTATTAGAAATTCAGAGATGACTGATTAAAATTATTAAGTAAACATTAACATCACTGGAATAATTTAATTCTGGTATATAAAGCTACTTATATGTACAATCCTAAAAAGGGACAAACATGTCATTCGTTAACAAGTATAACCGTCAGATGTACACTAATGTTTAGAAGTTTAAAGTAAAAATACCTCGTTTGAGTAGAAGTTACAAACAAAAAATAAATACAAATAAATATGAAAAGAAACTTTTAAACGAATCAGGACCCGTATGTTGAGAACGAGTAAATCGCGGAACTTTCGAAATTCGGAACACCTCGCCCATTTGTGTTCGCCTATTCTCTATCGAGAACGAGAATGGCCGAGGAGATCCGCTCGCAAGTGCATTTTTATAGCGTCGCCAATAACTGACTAGCTAGAACGAGAATGTCCGAGGACATCCGCTCGCATGTGCAAAATCTTTCAGCATTCCATTAATAGGCGGCGCGCTCCAGCGCGTCGCCAATCAATGATTCTAATCAATAATAAAAATAATTAACATTTGCTATTGATCAATATTTTTTGTCTGTTTAAATGTTTCGTTTGTTATATTTATTGTAAAAACAAAGAAGAAAAAACCCAAAGATTTTTTGTGTGACTGAGACGGGATACGATCTCTGGAGACTGTTAACATCAGAACAAATCCATAACCACTGCGCTATTCCACGATTGTCAACTGTGAGTGAGTAAAATTGATATTTTGTATAATGTGCCACTACAGATGCTATCGTTCTGTTTTTAGAAATAGAGAAAATAGTCAATTCTAAACGGATAACCAAAAGTTTTCATAAGATTTATAACAAATTAATACAAAGAACAACTTTGCCTATAATATTACCGCATACTCGCTTTAGTTACATGTATATATAAAACGAACGTCATTTACCGAAATAGGACCCATGCGATGGGAATGTGTAAATCGCGAAACTTCCGGAATTCGGAACGCCTTGTCCATTTTCCTTCGATCATTTTCTAGCTAGAACGAAAATGTTCGAGGGCATCTGCTAGCATGTGCAGAAAATTTTAAGCATTCCATATATAGGCGGCGCGCTCCAGCGCGTCGCCAACAAAGTCCTATGAGCATTGCAACATATACAAATTGAAAAGACTTAGGACCTTGGTATTCACATGCACGCCAAATCTAAAAGTGAGATTTGTAATGAGTCCTTTAACAAAATACCAAACCCGATAGTTAACGCCTTGAAACGGTCAGTCGGCAATATGGACGACTTGGGTACTTTAACCGGTTTTGCAGAGCTCTAACCTCACACTTCTAGATGAGTTTCTCAAATAGAACAAATGAAAAGAAACCGATCTATTTGAATAAAAAATGTCAACGCGCTGACCTTTTCTTTGATAAGTTTTGACTTTGACGAAAGTTGTGACATCATTACAAATAATGCCCGCATCGCGTTGAGAAGAGAGGGAGAGAGCGGTATTTTTTCGATTAGAAGAACTGCACAAAAATTGCCGATTTTAAATGAAATTAACAAGAGTAAATGGTTGTAGCATTCTCTTATTGTGAAGATGGGATTGAGGAAGCAAAGTCCAGTGTTCATCAAGGGAAATACACGTAACAATCCTTATTAACATGATACGGTATTATTTTAGAATGTCATTTATTGCTATTAACATTTAGATGTTTCTAACATACCCTCAGTCATAAATAGACACTGATCTACAATTGAAACACCCTGTAAATATGCAAAATATTCACTGAGAAGCAAATTTCTCCGTAACCTTGGAAAGAGCATGGGCAATCCAGATTGCCGAGTTATAAGCGTTTCTTTTCTCTTATATCTGAGGTGGCTGCTTTGAAATTCGCATACTTAATTTCTTATATGTTTGCTTTTTAAAATAGAACAATTGGAAATTATATTTGCTTCAGCTATCCATTTATTAAAGGAAGAGCTAATCTTGTTAGTAAGTAAATGACAGCTGTTAACAATAGGCAAGTTTCATTTCAAAGTGACAACTTCTAGTAAAAAGCATTAAATTGAACAACAATATTTCAAATTACATTTAGATCTAACGTTTAATTAATCAATAAATATAAGTAACGACAGTTAACAGAAAGCTGTGTGTTTGATAAAGTCACGTTGTTTCTGCTGTGCGGCATGTTATTTAATGTCTTAATTTACATTTAATTATTTCATTAAAAATGACATCATTTTTTGCTCATCTAGGTCTTCATTTATATTCATAACAAAAAGTGGTTTACTGTAAGTGTAAAGTTCATTTGTAATAAAAATTGAGTGGCGGGATATTAATTAGTCGAAGCCTAAGGCAAATGTAAATGTAATAAGTCATAGTGAAGAATATGACAATTATCAGATAAAGAGACAAATTGAAAAGTTTAAATCAACCACTTGAAACGCCACTTTTGTGTAGCTGAAAAAAAACACGGATATAAAAGAAAGCTAGATGAAAGGAAATTATTACAAGAAATTGCAGCTGTTTGGTGAGGTCTTTTGCAGAGAAAAGAACCCAGAATGCCGCGGTTAATAGTGTAGCATACAATTATAAACCAGAAAGGGCAGTAAAAAGCATTCAGCAAGTAATTCAAGGTTTTCACTGCAGCTTGCAATAGCAAAAACGACGAAGCAGAAACAAAAGAATAAAACAAAGTACCAGATCACATCCTCCATTCATGTGGCTAGTAATATTAGAAATGTGCATTCGTTTCACAATGTCCTTAAGAGTGTTTTCTATGAGACAGACGTTTATCGCGAAGATTCCGGTGATATTGCAATAGCGACACGCCATTGCAGCAATAATAATAATAATGACATTGTCGGACGTTACCCGAAATTCGCTGCATAGGGTCCTAGTGAGTCGTTTTTGTCTAAGAAGTGGGTCTTGTATGATAGGAAACAGTGCAATGTGGATATGTAATAGCGTATATAACATAAAACATCTTTAAAATCATTTACAATAATGAGCATCAAAACAGCCATGACATTTATCGTTTACTTAATACGTGTAGCGTCAGTTAATAAGTTAATGCCAATTTCAGCGACCCTAATTGCTTGGCATTTATTTCCCTGTTCTGTGCGCATTTTATAAGAATATATGACAAAGTCCTGTGAGCATTGCAACATATACCAAACTCCGAAAGGGCACAGAACAAAGGTATTTCACATGCAAGCCAAGCGAAAAGTAAGAACAAATTTGTAATGAGTCATTTAACGAAAAAAGCAACCCAACAGTCACCGCCTTGGAACGGTCAGTCGGCAATATGGACATACTGGGGTGCTTAAACCGGTTTTACAGAGCTCTAACCTCGCACTTCCTGATGAGTTTCTCAAATGCAATACAAAATGTCCAAGCGCTGATATTTTCTGTAAGTTATGAAGAAAGTAGTGACGTCATTGAAAAATAATGTCCACATAGTGTTTAGAAAAGAATATGGTATTATTTCGATTTGAAAAACTACACAAAAATAGGTTCACTATTGAAGAAGTGTCAAGAATATTTACTGTAGGCAAGGCTGTACTATAGTAATATAACATAATGCTATGTTCCACATATTTTATTTCGATAGAAGAGGATAAATATCAAAAGTAGTTACGCCTGTTATACATTAACGTCTTGTCAAAGCTCAATGCCGTTTTACACGTTACTCTTAAACGCAAAAAGCAATGAGGTGTAATGCTGAGGCAAATGTTATAAAATGTGACTTTTTTCAAACCCCCAGTCATTTAGAAACGGCAAAATAGAAGTTATTACTAGAATGTACTAAAATATAAAAGTATCATTGTACATGTCGGTAAAGTCCCATACATGTCAAAGTCACGCAGTAAACATGGTTATAAAATTTGTTATATAAATATCATTAAAGTGTATTAATATGGCTGGTTATCTTGGTTTGATCTCGGCATCAGGATGGGAAGAAACTTATATCCTACTATTGTCTTTTGTGTAAAACTAATTATGAGTTTGTTTTTCCGTGCATTACAGTTTTCTAATTTTCTTTTATCATTCAACGTGCTTCATTAGCAGCTTTGTTCTAACAAAAGAAAGAAGTTCCGAGTTTTGTTAAAGCAAATGAAAGGTCAAAAAGTTGTTACAATTATAGAATTTTCACGAAGAGACCTGTATAGGTAAAAGAATCATTTTAGTTCAGTTATCGAACATCGGAAAAACGCTTGACGAATAAGAACTGCTTTTATTCTTCATCTATTGCTAACTAAGGACAGGCATTAGTTGCATCTGTCGAGGAAAGTGGTTTTAATTGCGTGTATCTTGAAATTATGTGTAGTTTGAAATAATGTCGATGTTCAAAGAAACAAAAGCTATATGCACTGCGTTAATTATGTTAATATAAGCTTGAACTAATAACAAAAAGCATCAATATTTGAAAATATTTAGCTAAAAGAAGGTTCAATATATCAAACCAAAATGGCCGGAGCTCTTAAAATTTGGTATTTGACTGTGTAGACTACTCCCTTTGTCCGAAAACAACAAAACATAGTGTTACATTGAAGAATCACGCGAAATGATGTTTACTGATGCTCTACATCTACTTGCAAGGTGAAGTATAACACTGGAATTTTTACTACAAACATCTGTATTTCCTATCTGAGTCACGCTGCACGGTGAGTTATTTAAAAATAGGAAGACCACGAGACGACCTACTTTTAAAGTTACGTTATTTTATCATCAGGGCTTATTGGCTCGGACGCAAGCACCATACTTACACTCAGATTGCTAGCTTTGATAGCGTTTCCAAGGTCTGCATAAGCCAGAAATATATTAATAACAAGTTTCTTGCCTAGCAGAGCACCGAAGAGGAAACATTCTTACCAAGGCATGCCAATCATAGCGTCAACTAAATGAAAATATAAGCACAAATCATCTGAAACAAAGCATTTTATTTATGGTTTAATAACAACATTATGATAAGGTTACATACATTTTCAGACATAAACTGTAATCGTCTTAGCGGCAAAACACTTTAAGCTAAGTTATAACGAAGTCGTACAAGTGGTGAGATAACAAATGTTTAACTGTTCAAGCACGAATGAAATTGATCAATCAATGAACTCCGTCTCACCGTCGGTTTATAACATTTTGTCATGGGTTCATACAAATATACGTCGTATAACTCAGCTGGTGAAATGGTGCATTGAAATTGCCCTATCACAAATATGAGCTTGAGTACATTATGGCAAAGGCCCCGAGAACGTTTGGTCACATTTTGCATTTATGAATTCAGCATATAGTAATTTGGGTACTTTGTATGTACTTACGGCATGACGTAGACTTATCCTTTCATAAAATACAAAATTTCGAGGATCATTCTGTTCATTAGATAGGTGAATGTGGTCAGACCCGTCAAATACATGAATTTGTTTAAGGGCAATTTCTACATTTTCAAAGAAATATCACCAAAACGTTCTATGGTATGAAAGTCTTTAAATTGACCCGCGGTAAGCCGGGAGTTCAATCCCGACAGTTGTCAAGGGTCTTCATAACCAAAATACTTGAACGTCGCTATAATTACCATAATCGTGTCGCCGCAATGTATTTAAACAAGACACTGCGCTATATTTACGAGGTACTTTTCGAATTAGTTAATAAAATACACTTATAAGTTGGGTTTTTGATTGTAATCAGAAGAAGTATGATTTTAATGCTACAGTTCTAATTATAAATATGCATTTCCAATTGAATAATTCACTTAAAGAAACTGTTATATAAGCAATAAAATACACGTGTTACTGTGACAATTACAATTCTTAATTAAAGTGTCATGGAAGTTCTTTCTAGTAGGCTTTGACACGTATATTGTTTGGCACATTTCACACAAGGACACTTACACGTAGTAGAAAGAGACTACATTTCTTAAACTATACTGGTACTTGTGAGCCTTGAAAACTCTACTACCGTGGTATGCTCAAATTAAATTCGTTACAGTTGTTCTGTATAAATGCCATCAGATCCGATTTAGGTTTAGAAAATCGTCTACCGCGCTTATTTTATAGAAAAAAATATGATGCCGCATATAGGTTTCGTATTATTAATTTTTATTGTAATGCACACATGAATTATTTAAAGTGATGAGCATCGATATTGAACTTTTGAAGTCTTGAATATTTACGCCGATAAGCATTAATGTTAGAATCAACTACACTTTTAAGGACCTTACTTGCAATTATTTAAATGAAATATCTAAGGAATTGTCGCATTTAAAGGATTAGTCAACTATAACGTCGTACCATTGATGCAGTGCTATCCCTCCTCACTCTACCTAAAACTTTTTCTCAGCCTTGTCCAATATCAATTCACTGCGGACGCAAGTTTTCATCCTGTTGCCTTGTCCACCGCTACCATGTCCCAGTAGCACAGCCACAATACAAAGACCGAACGACCTTAGTTCATGAACAGACAAAATCTAACGTACACAAAATACCCGACAAATATGGCGGCGATAAATACGATACGACAAACGACTCTCCCGGAAGATTTTAGTTTGAGCAGATTCGCCCGTCGTTAAGTTTCTTCTTTTTCAAATCGTCCATCGTCCTTTGCAAATTCTGTGTTTTCCGTAGAAATCTCCTCATTCTCTATTCGCAGCGATACTACCTTATCTATATCTGTCATTTTTATACCCACCATCCTCGGAACCTAAAGATTTGAAACTTTAGTTTATGTTTGATAAGCTATTTTGTTCTATGCATATGATTATACGTGCTGGTTGAATAGGTGAATAAGAAAGGGTCCTATTAAAGAAGAGACGTTGTCATTGAAAATAGCGATGTCAATGTCTAGAAATGCTGCATTGAAATGTCAGTTATTTGCTTTATAAAGGGTAAGTTCTGGAGCGTAAATCAGATAGATAAATTGAGAAAAGAAAGGATTATCTATAGTAAGAATATCGTCAGGATAGCGTGACGTTTCATTGAAAGCCTCTGTAATGTGACTTTAGTTAGAAGAGGATAAAGTTAACATGAAATCACGTTCAAAGCAGTATTAAAAGAAATCTGCAATTAGCGGTGCACAGCTGGTTCCAATAGAAATACCAATTACTTGTCTAAATACAGTGTCACCGCATTTTATGTAAATATTGTCTAATAGGAAACATAGAGCTTCACAGACATCCTTGCAAGTCCACATAGTATTTTTTTTAAGATTTTTGTTTGTTTTTTAAAAATGCGTTACTTTCATGACAACAGCGGTAACTGATGGTTTTTCTTTTTGTGTGTTATGTCTCGTCTCTGTGTTTTGGGATTGGGATTGGGATTAGCCGACATTTTTGCCGATACTGCGCAGCGACATTTCTATCATTATAGCACAGGGGCACTTATGAGGTGCCCAGGGACTGAACCCGGCCGGTCCATTATACTGACACCGACGAGTCAGGCGTAATGCTGTCCCCTTTGCCCCGAGCGTTAGGAGGGAAGCCACTACTACCAACTTTAAAGTCTTTGGTTTGACCCGGCCGGGGTTCGAACCCACGACCTTCCCGATCCGCAAGCCGACTCTGTGTTTTTGTCACATTTACATTTACCTTGTTTGCCTTCGTCTACAGGTAGATAGAATTTTAATATCTGTGAAAATTGTGATAGGACCTTTTCTCATTTACCTATGCAATATAAAGACGTCGCTCTCGAGCAAATGTTTTCTCAATAAGAGCAATCAATTTGGTCTTAATAAAATCAGGATAAAGAAGTGTACAGCGTAGGGAAATCGTAAGTATTAACTTCAGAGCAATGAAAGTTTAAAGTACGAGACTTGTGAACAATTTTTAATAGACCAAAATGTTAATTCCTGAATGTTCATACAATTTTTTTACAATATTTAACACCGTGATTACGAACGGTTGTAAGGCAAGACGTAAGTAGTTTAGATATGTGAGTGGTGGTGCTAGAGCTGGCATTAGCTATAATTATGACTTAGGAATCCAGTACAGTAAAGGAAGTTTTTCTTGCTTTGATTCTATTTTGATATTGAAATTATGCAATATCTGTTTATGTTTGTCAATGACTGTCTGTAAGTCAAGTTTGGTGCTAGTGTAAGAACTGGTGGTGGATAACTCAGCACTCAGTACATTTTTGTAATATAGTCGTCAGACAAAAATTATGTTGTTTGAAGCTTTGTCTGCAGGTACAATTATAAATTTGTCGTGAATGTTCGGAAAGGACTGTTTTATGTGTTTTAAGTGATAAAAAGGTTTCTTAAGTAAACTAGAAGGATGGGAAACATGGCTTTTTACCAAGTATTGAGTACTAGTGTATCAGTGTTTTCTCTCTTACACCAGCGCTCGGCAAACAAATTCATTGCATAAGCTTTTCCTTTGCAGCAAAGGTCAAATTCAAATACATCTGGCAGGCGATATATCGGACCTTTAAAAAGTAATTTTCTTATTTTATAGTCATCGATGATGTTTAAATTCCCAGTAATGATAGGGCCAGAAGGTAAATAACAGAAAGGTGAAGTTGAACATTTACAAGAATCTTGAGAAGGATCATTCAGGTTAAGGTATGCTACAATTTGGTTGTAATTAAAAACAAGACCTCTAATGTTTTGTTTTTAAGTTGAAGTTCCTTACTTATGACATAATATTTCTTTCAAACTCAATGCATGACGCTCTGCAAAGTCAGTATCAATCACGAGTAGTGTACAGCGTAACAGCCCCTGCTTACGAGTGTTTTACCACACTCTGTCTTACTTCTATATGACTTATGGATAGTACCACTCGATAAAAGAAGTTAACAAAGTTTACTTGTCTGGTGTGCCACCGTATACGACAATACAGATGAAAACCGGCAATCTATGAATTGCTTATGAACATATTTAACTAAATTTCTGAAAACATGTTTTATTATATGCAGCCTTTCATCACTGGCTAAATCACAAGCTAAGCTTGTTTCTTATACTTAATGAGTATATATATGTGCTTCTTTTTTAAGGTCTAGGCAGTACTGATCTTTGCTACATATGGTAGAAAACATTCGTTATTTAGTCACTAGTGCGTATATGTAAGTTTGAAATCCTCACAAATATCATAAAAACTACAGGTTTAACTACAATATGAAACACCAGTTATCCCGCCAAGAAGATGGTCAAACGGCGGATAGAGTGAAATCGCTTTAAACATTGTCTTAGTTTAATATTTGTTTTCCACTAGTTCTGTGTTAAAAGCAGCAACATAAAAGCCATCTATAATTCCTATTTTGCAAGCCTAATAAGGTCACATTTTTGCATGTGTATTGGCTTGAAACGTTAATATCTAGGGAGCACTTGCAGGAATTAATGAGACAGTCACAACAAATTTTTCCAAATGTGAAGGTATGCTGGAAAAAGTAGACCAGCAGGACCTATTCCGCCCTTGTCTTCAGGGTATACTAAGATATGAATAATTATAAATGCGAATAACGACATGCACAAATTTCTAACTTCTGTAATCCTAAATTATTGATCGTTTCGATTCTACTAAGTTTACCATAAATTTACAGGTGCACTACACATTCGATTTTATACATAATGTCAACATCCCTTCATATTGCCAGGTGTTGATGGAACTCGCACAAATGGTCCGAATGCTATACAGAGCATGCAATAACACTGCCTGTATACGTACGAGTTTTGGAGTGAAGGCTTTCTTGTTGCATGCCGCCAATACTGCAAGTGTACAAGTTTATTGAAAGTGTAAAAGTTTTATGTTTAAATATCATCAACAATTTCATAAAGAGAGCAGGAAGTGCGAGGTTAGAGCTCTGTAAAACCGGTTTAAGCACCCCAGTCGGTCCATATTGCCGACTGACCGTTCCAAGGCGGTAACTGTCGGGTTTGCTCTTTTCCTTAAATGACTCATCACAGATTTGTTATTACTTTTCGCTTGGCTTGCATGTGAAATACCTTTGTTCTGCGCCTTTTCGGAGTTTGGTATATGTTGCAATACTCATAGGACTTTGTCATATATTCTTATTCATGATCACAACAATGTTACTTGTGCAGTGTGGCGGTCGTAAAAAATCTCCCCGTGCATGTAATCTATGTTGTCATTCAATTCATCCTATAAGGATTGTTACGTGTATTTCCTTTGATGGACATTGAACTTTGGTTCTTCAATTCCATCTTCACATGAACAGGATGCTACAACCATTTATTCGTCTCTGGTCATGTTTGTTCATGATTCAGAAATTTAATTTTATTTGTGGTCAACCATTTTTGTGTTGTTTTTCAAATCGAAATAATACTATATTCCTTTTCGGAACACTATGTGGACATTATTTTCGATGACGTCACTACTTTCGTCATAACGTATAGAAAATATCAGCGCATGGACATTTTGTTTTCCAATAGATCGTTTTCTTTTTCGTTGCTTGCATTTGAGAAACTCGTCAGGAAGTGCGAGGTTAGAGCTCTGTATTACCGGTTTAAGCACCCTAGTCGGTCCATATTGCCGACTGACCGTTCCAAGGCGGTAACTGTCGGGTTTGCTCTTTTCCTTAAATGACTCATCACAGATTTGTTATTACTTTTCGCTTGGCTTGCATGTGAAATACCTTTGTTCTGCGCCTTTTCGGAGTTTGGTATATGTTGCAATACTCATAGGACTTTGTCATATATTCTTAAATGACCAATTAAAGAATCACGGTTAGAATGCTAAAATTATGAGTATCCCAACATCGTATATATTTTCTGTTCATCAGTTATTAGCGGCTTTTACTACCTAGATCTTTCATGTCAGAACAAAAAAAAGATATATTGTGGCTTATCTAGCCTGGAAAGCAATAAGTAAGCCTCATTGTGCCAATTAGGACGTGTGTAACACAATATTAGAGAAATAAGCGTCGACCATGTGGCTCCATGGATCATACAGATATACTAAACTTTTGACAGAATGTTTAATGTATACTTACCTGAGAAATACTATAACGTTTTGAATGATTTTAGGTGCATAGTTGACGGTGGATTCTTTGGCGCAATTCGCCGAGATAGTCGCCGAGATAGTCGCAAGGTTCAAAGATTCGAACGATGAACAAACATGGATATGGTAGGTGATCACGACACGTCGACAGCTGATGCTAACTTAATTATAAATTAAATTGTATCTTCTTGTCCAATTAGGTCCTTAGCACTTCTTGAACCATACTTGTACTTTGTGTTCTTTATAATCTTGATTTTTATTTTGTTAATTGTGCAAGACACTAAGCGTGGTATTCTGAACTACAGGTAAGACTGGAAGTCCTTTCTGAAAGAGCTGTTTCCGTTGAAGGAAAGTTAGCTGTACTATGATTTTCGTGTCACTTCTTAAGAGTCTACGGTAGTGTAAGTAAGAGAAAGTTCGTATAGCGAGGAAATCAGAATGCAGCTGCTACGTGAGAAGGCGGTGTAACGGACCGTGATGATGCCGTATGAAATTCCATCTGCCGGTCTGTCTCGGGCTAGACAGCCCTAGCTGTTTAAACATGTGCAAAAATACGTCTGACCAAACTGCCAAGAGGTCATGCCCCAGACCTGGAGTAACTCGAATGTAACATTATTTAACGTGCATATTTTATATGACAAGCCTATACAAGAACAAAAGAGTTGTGAATTATGGTGATTTTGTTTGTTATAACATGTATAATAATTATATTATGATTATTGATAATAAGGAATAATGATGATAATTAAAGATGGATGCTGAAGAGAATTTGTACAAAAGGATAAAACCGAGAGAAAAAATTAAATGGATTCAGTCTTGTAACTTTGTTCAGTGATAGTTTGTGTTTAGATAATCATTGAATGAACAACGCTGTATTATTAAATAAAATTGGTTAAAATATATTATGTGTGTTTTAAATTTACGTATTATTTAAAAGGGCACTTTAAATTATTGCTGTTAATTTACAGTTACAAATATTTTATTTTAGTATATTCGTTGATAAAAAGCTACGACATACATTGTTTATAGATACAGTAGGATGCTGTTGTTTATTGTTTCTATTGAACTTGTTTGTATTTTAGGAATTTACACTTGATAATAGAGTTTATATTTATATCAAACATGTCGTCGAAATGAAAGTGTTGCAATTAATGCACTGTTCGATTGTCTGTCTGACTAAAACGGAGTTGTCAAAATAATGACGTTATGTTTTCACTTCGTTTTATGTAAAAGCTTATTCACCGTTTACAGTCAATAGCCGCACGCAAATTGACACAGAAAAATATATAAATATGCAATCAACTTCAAATTTAAACAACAACAACAAAACGTTATGTTTTTTAATGTTTAACTACATGATAATATGAAAGGTTCAAACTTCCGAATGACCCTTTGTCATGTCTCAGCCAATACATGCCTATTTGATAATTTACCACTTTTTCAATTTCCTTTAATATGTATTATATTCAAAGTGTACATTAAAAACAAACATTTTCTATTCATGGTGTTGCTGTGTTGTCGTTTGTTTCTATAGCTGTCTAACCTTACTTTTTGCCTTCTTACAAATGCAGACGCAAGATCAGTCCGAATGAATATCAAGGCGACTCGCAAAGGTAGAAATTCCATACAGCGTCATACACCGGAGTGTTCCTATAAAACGTCCTCGAGGAATGCGGTTATTAAAGTCATAAACAATTATAGTTAATCAATTCCCTGCAGAATAAGTGTGTATAAAAACAAATACAAAGTCCAAAATGTTAAGTTAATGCATCTCAAAAGCCGCATTTCTTTTTAAAGATCTTTCTTGTTTGAACTAGTTTATCTATGTTTTCAATAGATTTGGAATATATTCCAATACATTTAGAATTTGTTTTCCATTAGACGTAGTAACCGTAAGCTATTTATATAATTGTCGAATGCCGATTGGTCTGCCTTTGGCCTGTGAATATTCTTTGAGTTTCATGTCAATAGTTATAGAATGGTCGATTTATAATTAGACAATAGTATAGTGGAGTTTGAAAGAGCGCTGATAATTGGCTTGTTGGCCTTCTAAAGGCCCTGAGCGTTTGTGTTTTTAATTAATTCATAAATGTGCATAACACGCCATTTTAAAGACTCAACTACCACATATCATTAAATTTTCTCTATACTGTCCTATGTGTCAAAATACCATTAGATGAAATATTCTTGTTACTTACGATGCAATTAACAAGGAAATACGATTAACACTTCTTGCCGTTCTATTAAACACGATTCTTCAGTCACACCAAGTTGTTGGTCTAACATCCCACGCAAAGCATATTACCGTAATTATGTGCGATAGTTACAGTTAAACAACATTAGTAGCTGCCGTATACCAAACAGGTAAACTTTTAAAACACACTAGAAGATGGCCGTTTAATGTTAATTATCGGCATGTATTCAAGAAAAAGAAATATGTGAATTATAAAAACTCTAATCAATACATTCAACGTATGTTTTATAGACAAATTTCTACTTCTCGCACCTCAATTTACACAAAGAAATTATAGATGTTCATTTATATTCTGCTAAGAATCCGATTTTGAAGTCGCATATTATATGGCGGACTAGATCTCGCTGCAATTTTAGCGTCCGAAATATGTGGAGTTTAAGTCACGTGCGGTGAAGTGTGTTGATTGGGAGTGTGTGGGTTTGAACCCCAATTAATGGCACCTGCTGCTTAAGCTAAAGTACCTTGAACATTTTGGTACAGAAACACGAATTGAGTATCAGATCGTAAAATCATAAAATAACAATATAACAAAAAACATACAATATAACATTGGAAGCAGTGACTAAAATTTGCGGTTAGCTAAGAGTGGAATGTACTACACTTGGATTTTAGGTAAATAAGAAAAGGTCCTATCAAAATGTTCACAGATATTTTAATTTTATCTACCTATCTACCTGTAGACAAAGGCAAACAAGGTAAATGTAAATGTGACAAAAACACAGAGACGAGACATAACACACAAAAAGAAAAAAAAACATCAGTTACCGCCTTGGAACGGTCAGTCGGCAAAAAGGCCAACTGGGGTGCTTAAACCTGGTTTGTGGAGCGCTCCAACCTCGCACTTCCTGAAGGTTTTTCTATCAAACAAACAGTGTAAATAAAAATATCGCGTCAAAGTGAAACAACTAACAGTAAGCACCTGCATCGGGAGTTAAAAGAGATATAATAAACATATGTACATACATAATAACTAGTAATAAAACAACATATGTACAGTATGTACAGTCGATAAAAGCCTCGGCAACCAAAAAATTCCAAATGAGAGAGTAGTTTCAAATAAAATAAAGCAGTACAAGCGCTGATATGTGATAAGAACAATATAATGACGTCATAAATGCTGTTTTATAAAAAAAATCAATTTAAATATGGCATACAATGCCATGACATCATATGCCAAAAGTGTCAAAAGTGAAATGAAAAAAATACGGAAGAAATAATAGAATTTTAGAAAATCAACAAAATAAAACGTAGTATTGTTTAGAGTTAATACGTTTAAAAAACATATCATAAACGCCGAGGATTTATCCGCAGTTGACATATTATATATGATAAAGGTACAAAAAATCCCGATGTTATACCTATTGTGCAATCTCACGCAAAGGGTATGGAGACTGCTCAAGTTGTCCCACCTATATAGGGCACGACTGGAGAGATGAAGAGACAAGAAATCCAACAGTGACTGTCCAATTATGGCTTTAAGTGACTGTTTTCATATAGTCTCAACGACCTGTCTGGTCATCGTGTAATTTAAAGAAATGCAAGTTCTTGGCTGTAAAAGGGTCAATTGCAAGCAATGCAGTACATCGAAGGATTCCCGGGTTGTTATGGTCCAAGAGATCAAAATATAAACTCTGTTTCATTTTGGGAATTTTTCTACATAACTTGTGATTATATCATATTCTTCAGTCGGAGCTGTGCATGTGCATTCGCTTACTGACAGACAACATTTGTCTCGCCTATATACTGTTTGTGACATTTGAACTTAAATATGAGGTTAAGAGCATTTGTTGTTATTATCTAGCCGGTTCATAAAATGTCTACAGTTAGTGTGACGGGACACTATATTTGAGAAGCGGAACGCTGGACGACATCACTTTAAAGAGTTAGATTGTGACACAGCACATAAGTTTCCCTTATACTTAAGAAACTATTTTAGTGAATTAATAGAATAGCTCCACACAGAGAAACTAGTGGAGATGATAACATTTGTTCCGAACCGCCGCTTCGAATTAAATGACGAACCATACCCTAAATAACAAGTCACAGCCTGTGCCATAAAGGTGGCACAATCATGGCCAGCCATTTCATGGGACGCCTTGAAATGAACTTAAGAACCGAATAACTAATAAAACAAGTCTCTTGGCAGTAAGTACAACGCCTGCTAATCAAAGACTACGATAGCAAATCTACTTACAGTGTAATTGCTGAATCAGGTGAACACCACAGAACAGATTTGCTTTCTTACAAAACACATCACTGTAGTATTTATGTCACAAGAGCTTTTACGCTTTGTTTACATGTACGTTGTGTTGTTGTCCGTTTTGTTATTGTCCGCTTTGTAAGTGTTGGACAGCTTGTTTTTTATGTATGGTTTTTCTATAAGGTCCGTGCAGTTGGGCGTGGTTGTCAATGTCAACATGTTCACTGAGAAGAAAATTCCTTCCTACCATAACCCAAGTTCACTTACGAATACTTTTGTGACGGTTCCACCATGAAGCAATAGATGAAAGACTTGGCCCTGCAATGCTACATAGTGCCCAACATACAAGTTTATGCCAACAGTAAATGAACACTGTCACTTCTAATCAGAAAATAAATTACGTCTTAGGTAACTCTTAAAGGATAAACCGCTACATTCTTGACTAAAAGGTGGCAACATGTTAGCATCTTCATATCTTCATATGAAAAACTACGTAATGATACTTTAAAATTTTTTCTATCCATTTTCATCAGTTATCACTTAACTCATCGCTAATACGACGGATAAATATCGAAAACAATTTTCATGAGACTCTGTTTGTAAGTATGTATGTTATCAAATCGAGATAAGTAACAGGAATCAGTTACCACCTGTAGTCAGTATAAAAATGCTCAAATCAATGAAAGTTACAAAAAAAATGAAAAAGTTCGATTTCGGTCACTTTTCATAGAAAAAAATATATTTCGATATGGAACAGAGAAACGAATTCTATTTATTATATGACAAAAAGTTACTTGCGCCTGGATGATCGAGCTATTAGCGCTTTCTGCGTGTATGTAGATGACTGCTTCAAAATTCACATACTGCATTGTTATGATATTTTTAATTATAAAATGATGGCTTCGGATATTAGATTTAGCTTAAAGTCTATCTTGTCAGTTTGTAAATGTTGACAACTGCTTAAAATGGAGACCAAGTGCAACTCATGGTGAAAGGTCTTGTTAAAAACATTTTATTGATTTGAAAACTTCAAATAAATTTCATTTTAATTAATCATGGCATATACATTAGCAGAATTTAACAGATTGCAGCGTATTTGTTACATTCACGTTGTATATGACGTATGACTAGTTGTTAAATGGCTTTATTGAATTATTTTCATTAATCTTTTATTTTCGTGTTAGAGGCTTAGTTTAAAATTAAAACTACAAGTTAGTACTTTGAAGCGTGACGTTAATTTGTAACGAAGATGGAAAGTGATTGGTGTGATCGAAAGTAGTCTAGGCCTAAGGCATATGTAAATGTTATGAGCAATAGTTAAGAGAATGGCAATTATCAGGCAAAACAGACCAATCAACAAGATTCAGTCAAGCGCATGAAATGAAGATATTGCACAGGTTAAAACCCTGTTAGTTTCTAGTGTAAGCTAGGTGTTTCCGAAAGAAACGTTAATGTAAAGAATTTTCTCAATGATGATACTGAATTATCCCTTTATTATTTCACGTACGAATAGCATTGACTTACTAGAGGAAAGCTTCGAGTTGCGAAACAATTTGCAATAGCCACGTTGTACCTCACTGTCGTTTGCGGCACATGCCAGGTTATTTATGACAGGGGTTATTCTTATTCTCTCAGCCGCCCCGGTTCAAAGTTACCGCACGGGTTCGGACAACAATGACGCACTCGGGATCTTTAGATTTAGATTCAGATGGCATTGTTGACGAAATTAAACTAAGGAATGGCTCAGTGCATCTTTGTCGCACCCGGTTGCATTTATTTTAGACCTAAATAAAGTTAAAATGTAATCACACAATTCATTAATAATATAAATTCTATTATCGGATGTAAGTGACTGTATTGTAAAGTCTGTCCCAATAAATGATCTATATTGTTAGCAGAGGTGATGGCCTTTGCCTGACCATAATGACGAGGATTTAAAAAAAAGTATGCATATGACGGCAGAGTTATCCATCATTATTCGCATATTCAAAGGCAGGTTTGTATTTACTGGAGGATTAAATTAAAGTTATTCACGTCTCTATTTATTGTCCTTATATTCATGCTACATTATGGTAACCTAATTGTTTAACAAATACGAAAGCGGGATAGAATACAAATAGAACAAATGAAATAACATTTCATGATTTCAACTTTGTTTGTTGTTCCCTAAACAGTGTTACTTTTACAATGTTACATATCAAAATCTGCTTTTCAACTCAGTATAATGTAGCGTTGTGTTCACTTGATGCCGAATTAAATTCACGTATCAAAGTCGACAACAAAAACAAACAAATAAACAAAACCGCTTACATATACTTTAGACATCTGGGTACGTGCATATATTACGCTACGAACACACATCAAATTGGTGCTTGTTAGGAAAATAATAAAGTTACATTTCGGATGTCCGTGCAAATCCAAAAATAAAATAAACGTTACTTTGTGTAACTTTTTTATTATTTTTTTTAAAATTTGGTGTTTTTTAGTCTAGTTAAAAATCAACAAATAAAGATTACACATATTTGAACTCTCCCATTTCTCTGTGTCCGTCAGTTAACCGCTCTGGGGTATATAGTTATTTATACAGATGTTTAATTCATAAACAATGCTCAATGAATTCTCTACAGTATTAGTGTGTATAGTGCATAAAATGTCCGATTGTTCCTTCAGTTATTTTAATTTAATCTCTTCCATATGCCACAAGGCAGACCGTTCACCCCCGCACTGTCTAACTGCTTGTTTGAGTGTCTTTTCTGTGAGTGTCTTTTACATGAGGAACTTCAAAATCATAATGCGCAGATGGAGCGAGCGATGGTGTAAAATGAATAATATTTCAAAGAATAACTCTTAATAATAATTTGGCCAAGATTGATTCTAAACTTTTAATTGAAAGACTATCCAAATGGACTATAAAACATAACACTATTATTGATAATCAGTTCGGACTTCCAAACATAAAGAGTCAACTACAGACGGTATATTTATTTTACATTCACATATTTCAAAAACGTTAGCTTATAATAAAAAAAACCCCACATATGTAGCTTATTTGGACTGGGAGAAAATGTACGACAAGATAGATCGTGTATTACTATGGCAGAAGCTGTTAAATGCTAATGTTAGTTCTAGGTTTATTTGTGCACAAAAGGCTAAGAATGCATCAGTTAAATTAAATATAGTATATCATAATGTAAAATCTAACAATATCCTATCAAATATCGGGGTAAAACAGAGAGACCCAATCAGCAGTATGTTATATTTATTCTTTCTAACTAAATAACATAATTACCAATATTAATAGTCACCTTGATGGAATCATGACTCTTAATGATATAAATGATATATTTGCTGATGATGCAGGCTTGTTTGCTCAAAACCCCAATTATTAAATGCCAATTCCTGCGAACTTAATTGCTTGCCATTTATTTCCCTTATCTATGTGCATGCTATTTGTGAAGGTTTACTTTAAAGATGTCAGGACTATATACCTTAAGCTACATTTTAGTATAGTAATAATGGGTCAGTGATCAGCACGAAATATAATCAGCGACCGGGAGATCCAAAATGCTGATTATGGGTAGTTTCACTTTTACTTTTCTTTACAGAATCACTTTTACTTTTAATATATGCAACTTTTAACACTAGATAACATTTACTAGATAGCTGCAGTGTTTAAATCAATACATTAATCAAGCTATTAAAAAAATGTGTTTTTTTATACATTTCTTTTTTGACATTTTTGCATATGACGTCATGGCATTGTATGGCGTCATTAAATTGTTCTTTTTATACGACATCGCTTGGGCTGTTTTATTCAAAACTACTAACTCATTTGGGTTTTAAGGTTGCCGAATCTTTTATCTACAGTACATATTGTACATATGTTGATTACTTTATTACTAGATCTCGTTATTTTGTCTGTTAATCAGTTCATTTGATATGTATTATATACCGATGCAGGTGCTTACTTTTAGTTGTCTCACTTTGACGGGATTTTTATTTTATTTTACACAGTTTGTTTAATAGAAAAAACCTTCAGGAAGTGCGAGGTTGGAGCGCTCCACAAACCAGGTTTAAACACCAAAGTCGGTCCTTTTGCCGACTAACCGTTCCACGGCGGTAACAGCTGTTTTTTCTCTTTGTGAGTTATGTCTTGTCTCTGTGTTTTTGTCACATTTACATTTACCCTGTTTGCCTTGGTGTAATGGTAGGTTAGATTTAACCTTTGTGGTTATGTTGATAATACGTATTTATAAAGGGGAGCTAACCCATACTGGATATTCAACAAAAGTTACGAGGTTGCATTTCCTAAGGGGACGTTAGTCCATAATTGTCATGCAAGAAACCACATTCGAGGTTGTATTTCCCAATAACAACTTAGTCCATACAAGTCATCGACCAAACTACTTTCCAGGTTGTTCTTTCTTATCAATCAAAACACATAAAAACAAGAATGGTGTTTTAAAAAGTTCTTGTTCAATACAGTTTTCTTTGATTATCATCACTGCTGTAGTACAAAAAACGCTTACAGGTATGTGCTAGATGTTATGCAATGGTGAGCAATCCTAAGTCATGTTATAATAAATTTTGACATTGCTATAACCGCTTGGTTAATACGTTGTTTTTTTTTAAATTGAGAAAATAGTATTTACATTGTATTATCTTATAAGTTACTGTGAATATATAGGAGTAGTATACACATGTAGGTATAGTCAAAACATGTCTAAGCTCGGCAGTAAACAAGCCTATACAATTACTTATATAAATGTCAAAAAACGTAAGTAAGACTTGTTCCGGGATCCATTTCTGTGTGTTCAATTGTCGTCTGGACCTGAAACCATTTGCTTCTTTCTTGGACCACGTGTTCTTCACATTTGTATGTTTACTACATAAAACTGGTAATGATTATAACAAAATGAGACTGGGGTTTCCTTGTTGAAAAGTCAGAAATATCAGTGATTTAATATTATTCGTGAAGTTTAATAATACGCTTACACAGTTACCTCAGAATTAATAATTTATGAGGTTTAGGGGTGATACTCTACATATCTCTACATAGACAATATGGTCTTAGATAGAAATGACTCATACAATCACCCTGATCGTTATAATCGTTAAGCCGTATTGGCATACCAAGTACTTCTATCAGATGATTTGTGTCATTTTCTTTGTAAGCCACGAGGACCTCATGTACACCATTGTTTAAAGTGATTGCAAATCCAAACATCGGTGTCAAAGGCACTCTGCCAGGATGACCAATAAATTCAAGATTTTGTGGATATCATAGGCTGTGATAAAAGTGTTAATGTTCAGTTGAACGCCTCTGTTGTATTTTTCTTTCAAACCTGGTGGAAGGTACATGAAAAGCACTGGATTGCTATTCTCAAGTCGTGTGAGGGTTAGAGACGGTCCACCCATCCTGAAACCAGTGATCTGCCAGAAGAAATACGACGGTCTTCTCAAGATGTCCTTTAGATAGAGCCAACGAATCGTATCAAGTATGTGTTGATCAGCAGTTTGTGTAAAGGGCAAAATTGCCGTGATTTAGATTATAATTCCACAGTATGGCAACTTTTCTTTTGTGCTTGTATTTGTTGACGAATTGTCGCAGATAGTCGAGTTGCTTTTCAAAAAGCAGCTTGTTTACCTAACAGCGGTTGCATGCATTCGCGTTCTTTGAATTTACTATCGCTTCATTTTCTGCCATCGCCATAAAGTATGGTCTACAGTGATAGTTGGTCGGAGATATTTTAAAGCCAGGCTTTGCATAGAAAAAAGTTTCAATGTTTGGCGAGTCTTCACACATAAATGAAACATAGTTTGGGCGATCTTTCCAAAAGAAGGCAGCGAGTCATAATGTTTAGTCATATACTTTGACTCGTAGAAATCCCTCCAATCTACACCTGTTAGCAGCGCCATCAGATTTGGGAAGGTATTCTCGCCAACCTTTGTATATCCTGTGAAATCATACGCTCCTTATAATCTTGTAAGGTATGAAATCGACCTAGTCAGATCGCGTAAGGCCTTTGACCTCGATGTTGAATCCAAACCTATAACAATTATGCTCGGACTGTCATCGGTTTTGAGAAGAAAGAGGTTCGTGTTCCTTATCAAAGGAGACATTTAGATGTACATATTTATGCAATATTTCGTGTCTCTGATTGGTGCAAGACACTGCGGCTACTCTACTTGCAATGATTTTCGGAGGTTGGAAAGATATCCATATTTGATGTCTTTGTCCCTTATCCTTGTAACATTTCGATACACACACTTTATGACACTTACAAAAATGTCGCTTGATTGTGCTTTGATTAAACAGGATGTACCCACCGTCGTTGACATATAGCTGTGGTGATTCAGCATAGCATTTGATGATTTCTGGTGGCTCAGATACTTTGGACACTGTCTCATCCCATACATCAAGATCCTGAAGCGTACATGGGACATCGTGTGTGTTGGAGATTGACCCCTGCACGATGCGACTAGTAAACGAATACCATAGCTGGATAATGGAAAATAGAAAAAAAAACGATATGCCACAAACAAGAACAGTTCTATTCGTCCTTTTTCTTGCAAAATTCGTCTCAGTATGATCAAAACCATGATGCCTACAAACACGTCTGAACAGGATAAATATGAAAAAAGTAGTAGCCTGTAATGAGAAGTATTCATTGTATTTAGAATCTTTACCTTAACGATGATGATCATTATCATCATGAGTATCAATACCATCATCATCATCATCAGCGTCATCGCCATTTTCATCATAATCTCATCAACAACAAGATCATTATCTGCAGCAACAACAGAACAACACAAGCTTTATCATCAAGATCAGCATCAACAGCGTCATCATCATTATTACTTTCATCGTATCATCCTAGTTGTCGTCTACCCACAAACCCCACAATCATCGTAATAGCATCAGTTCTAGCAGTCCATTAAAGTACTATTTCTTTTTTTACTTTTAAATGAATTACCATTCCATTCATTTCAACAAATTAGGTAACAAAGAGCCATCATCTGATTCAGAATCGAGTCGACGTGTTTTTCTTCTAATGTATGCAGCAAATGAATATCATTTATTTTTCATATAATTGTAAAGCTATTGCACAGAATGATCGTCTCATTGCGTTTCGGTATTGGTTATTGACTCATTCGATAATGTATCCTATTATTAAATTGTAAAGTGCCAAGAAAACATCATGCTTGAGGTAAGGTCGTTATCTAGTTGAACATTGATCTACATTATAATATATATATATATATATATATATATATATATATATATATATATATATATATATATATATATATATATATATGTTTTCGTTTTAAAATCACAAGCTTACCTTGAACCCTAGAGCTAACAAATTCTGTTTATGTTTACATCGGAACCAGAACCCTTTGGAATATTTACGTTTTATTGAGGTTTTTTTTTAGAATAAGAGCGTTATCTTATGTTTGTTTTGAGATAAACATGGGCTGAATAAGAATGGCTGGCTTTGGCACATATTGAGACACACTTCTGTAGTGGATTTTTTTGTATTAACTTTGGACAAGCTATAAGAAGTCGGAGAAATTTCACGTCGTTTTAGATTGCAATTTCAGTTCCCGTTTGACACATTGAACCAATGTGTAACTAATTTGCGAATACATAATACATTCTTTTTAAAGTAACAACATAAGCATGCTTAAATAAGGTAACATATTTGACATCGACTGTTGCCCTTGCATGCACCAGTGCACACGTTGCTCGTGACTGTTGATGTGTTTTTCCCTTTATGACATTAGATAGAAACAGCTTGGCAAATTTATAATGGTGCACATATAAAACAAGCCTTGTTCGAGCCTAACCGAGCGCGACGCAATTTATCTTATGTTCTGTTTCTCATATTTGTTATTACAATGGGTCATACAATAAAATGTATGAAGGTGTATGCACAATGGCCTGCGAGGTCTGCACAAAAGTAAAATAGTATTCCCATAATTTTTCACGCTTCACCGATTAGTATAAACAGCTAGGATATTTCTTAGTTGATGATCCCGACGTATTTAAATCTTATATTACGTGCATCTATTTTTCATTATTTTGTCCTTTTTATAAAAAACAACTGCTATAGGTTAGGTATGATAAGGAATACAGGATTTTATTTCTGTTATTTTACTAGTATAGGTTTTAATATTTAAAAATAGTGGCCTGCATGGAAAGTTACTTAAGAGTACATAGTTTGTGGCAATCACCTAAGATTATTTTCCTTTAAAGTAGAATTATATCTTGATAAGTTTTGTTTTTTGCCTACCATTTTTTCCAATTATTCAACGATTTACTAACCCATTGACACTTGAACCCTTATAAATCTGCGCTTTTTAGATTTAACATTTCTTGTACATTAAAATTGAATCAACGCTAACAGAAAAAAGGTAACAATATTACCCATCTTCAACTAAGAAAATTGAGTTCATATCCACTATGTTTTGAATCGCATAATCTTGACACAGACGAACCAGTCGTTATACAAATCCATATATTATGAGTGTCAGTTTGAAAGTTCACAACCACAAACTTTATTGTTTTGACCTTGACCGGAATTGTACCTGATGCCATATGTACAGGTTAATGAGTTATAAACATAAGGTGACATCTCTTGTTTGGGAAGTTGTGTTAAACTAATTTTGACCTAAAAATAAACAATCTTAACATCTTTTTTATCATTCTATTAAAATACGACAAGGGCTTTTTATCCCTCATTAAATTTTAATGTAATACTCCCAACCCAGTTAAACTATGAAAAATAACATAGGAAAATAGCTCCTAAACTATGTTAAAGAGAGTTATGGTTTTTGTACACTGCACTTCCCCTCATTAAGATTTATTTGCCTATGAATTTCATGTTGACACCTCTTATTGTGTTTGCTCCAGACAAAATTTTAACGGACGGACGGACGAATGACCGAACGGACGAAATGACGGACGAACGAACGAACGGGTCGGGACGGGACGAGACGGACGGACGAATAATGCGGCGACTATATGGTCGCATTTCGGGGAGCATAACACTCACAAATTAATATTGCGATATTACTAAATGAGGAAGGTCCTAAGAAAAGTCTTGGTAGAACCTGCTATGCGCCGCAAGTCAGCTGGAAGACCTTCCCTCACTAAGTCCTTTGCCACGATCTTGTATCGAACTAACGCGGTGAGAGGCTTAGCAGTCAGAGAAGTTGAAAAATCGGAGACTCAACCTCTACGCCACGGACGGCCCCGGACGGCCCCCGGACAGCCCCGGACTTATGTCAGTGAGTGGTGATTTATTAAATAGTTATATATAATACCCGCCTTGTAAAACAAAAACCCTTTCGTGCAAAGTAAACATATTTCCTTTAAGGGAGGTCCATTTTATGAAAAGAATGTACAAGTATACAGATTAATTAACAAAAATTTTTACCTTTGATTTAACGAGACGTCATAGTATACCGGAAACTCGTCATTGCTCACCTGTACCTGTCTAGCTAGGGACTTGTCTGCAGCATAGTTAAACTAGTTATTACAGTCACGTTATGCTACAATGGTCCTCAATGAATTGCACACGATTGGTTGCTACAAATATTTACATTGAATAGCTAGACAATTGAAAAGTGTGAAAGACTTAATGAACTAGTAATAGTTATGTTAAGGAAATTAAGTTACATCTGCCCAATAGAGCATGTTTTAGATTTCTGCGCAACAAAAGAATACTTTCATCCAATTTGTAATTCTGGTTATTTTGTCATTGTGAAATTCATTATAATTAGAGTTATTTTGTCCGTATTGTTCATTTTATCAGTTATAACTCCCGATGCAGGTTCTTGGTGTTAGTTGTCTCAAAATGGAGGGATATTTTATTCATGCGGTTTGTCAGGAAAACCTTTATGAACAGAACGGAACAGAACAGAAATTTTATTTAAGATCTGCACATATAATAGTGTACATCATCTTTACAACATGTATACATATAGATAATAAACGTGAACCAAAAACGAATAATTTTGCTTTATCAAAACTTTAAACATTAATGGTCAAAGTGTATATAATACAATATAATACTACAGTCTAAACAAAGAAAATGCCTATGAATGGTAAATCTTCTGTAGCGAGGGGACCTAAAGCATTAAAATCTTTGTAGAGATCTATAATTATACATATATTCACTGTCAGATACAACTATCGATGCAGAATACAAGTGTATCTCTGATTATTTTATGCCTGTATTTTATACATATCCGAAACTTTATCATTTACATCAAAACTGTATAATATTTGACTTGAACCGCGTCCATCGTCAAAGAATTCTGTATATACTTAAATAATATGGTTAGCTAGTTTAGACAGGATAGAATAGAATAGGGAAAGAAGCAAAATTCCTAGATCTTTATCTAAATATATTAATCTTAAACTATTTACACTATATACATAATAACATACTTATAATATAATGACAGACGATTCTAGTGAAAATCAAATTACACATTATATAATATAAATGCATGATCATAATTATTATTAGAATTGTGTATAGTGTGTCCTTCTTATAGAAATTAGAAGAGCGTGCGCAGGATGACTTATTATGCAAGGGAAATTACTGTGTGGTTATCAAAAAGCACATGGTCGCTTGTTGATTAATAAAAGCAAGTTTTTTGTGTTTTTCTGGACTAATGTACATGTAGTTAACATTTAGATATAACAACATTTTAGTGATTGATTCTCTATAAGTGCTTATGCGGATTTACTGCAACAAACAAGAAGTACAGGATGTCTAAAAGCGCAATTAAAGTGTCTTAGTGTGGCTGACAGCACAAATGATTTCTGTTGTCGTGTGTTATCAAAGGCAACTGAATCATTTTGCTCGTGAGCTACTAAACCAACTCTACAACATGTGGAAGTATCAAATTATTCGATGATTGATAGGATACATTTGCATTGCCTCCCTTGTTTATGTATTAATTGCCTTTACAGGTATGTTGTAAATAGTAAGCATTGGTATGTAATACACGGTTCTCACTTTCAGAAACTTTACAAAGTATGTCAATCTTAACATTTAAACACAATATGTTAGTAATTTGTAAAAAAAAATATAATATTATATCAGTTATATAGGCATACTAATTGAACGATTTCAAAAGAACACACCATGGCTCTAGTACACAATAATAAAACAATTCCGAAATTGGGAAATTATCAAAAAGCAAGAAAATATTCTCTGTATAGTCCTCCAACAATCAAGTTGACACATCATGTTAATATTGGCTAAAAAACAAACAAAACATTTCTTAACAGTATTTACATTCCTAATGAATTGCATATATAAATAACAGACAACCATACATAACACAAACACAGGTTTACGATTTTTTACTATTAATTCATGACTAGACTGGGACTTCAAGTCTAGTGATTTCTTAATGTACAATGCTAAATTTAACAATTTGCTTTTATTTTCACTCTGCATTAAGTTTACGAATATACATAGAAGGTGAAGAATAATAAAATGTGGGTATATACTTCCTTCTTAAATTATTATAACAAGGACATTTAAGCACAAAGTGGAATTCACCCTCAACTTCAGAAACAGATATACTTAAACACTAGGGACAACATCTTTCATTTCTTTGTTGATTGATTATACTATATCTACCTGTTTGTATTTTAACTGGTAGTATGCCTAACCTTATCCTTGATAAATAAAATCTTAATGAGTATGGAACTACTTCAAAGTACATTTCCATTCTAAAAACACTCTTAAAATACTTGTAAATGCTTAAAACTTTATTTTTTTCTATTTTGCTGTGCCATTATTGTATAAAATTATCAAGAACTCTTTGTTTAAAAATTAGATGAAACTTGTCAAGGTTAAGGTACTGGGTATTTACAAATATTTCTGCAAAGCTATAATCACAAAGTAGCTGCTTTACCTTGTTAACCCAGTTTTTATATCCATTATTACAATCATATAGGGCCTGTTGGTATATTCTTTTCATAAGTATGTTTTCACTATTTATTAAACGACACCAATATTTAATAATTTTTACATAGCGGGTCACAAAAAGTGGATATCTTGCCAACTCTCCATAAACAACCATTGTGTTTGTACTTATTTTAACATTCAGTATTCTTTTACAAAACTTTAGATGTATACGTTCTATAGCCTTTGTTTTTGAAAAAACCAAAGTTCTGAGGAATAACACAAACTAGAACTGACAAAAGAATAAAAAAGCTGACACTGTATCTTTGGTTTTAAATTTATATCCTTACATTTGTGAGCATATTACATGCTTTAAGTGCCTTGCCTGCAAGGTGTTCTTGATTCTTGCCAAAGTTCCCTGTGTAATTAAAAACTGTGCCCAAATAATTAAAGTCATTTACCACTCCAAGTTCCTCATTATTGTATATCCATTTTTCATTTGGGTTTATTCTACCCTGCCTTCTAACACCATAACCTTAGTCTTAAAGATATTTACAATTAATCCCCCCTTTAAACAATAGTATTGTAAAATATCAAGCTTGTGTTGTAAGTCTAATGGCGAAGAGCCAAGGATAACAATGTCATCTGTAAACAATATTAGTTATAGTGCTAATTTTATTATTCAAAGGCCTACTATCAAAAGTATGAGTAGTTTCATTAAGTTCTTTTTCTAGATCATTAATAAAAAGTGTGAAAAGTAAAGGAGACATTTTCTCCCCTTGTCTTAGGCCAACTGAGTATTAAAAAATCAGAAAATTTCCCATTTAGCTTAACACAGTATTTTACTTTATAGTGCATGTCTCTAATAAGGGTAGACATGTACTCCAAGACACCAAGGAATATGTACATATGTAATAGTAGATTACATGTAACTATCATCGAAGATGAAGTTTATGCATTTAAATGGCTACTTTATTATAACACTTATTTGTATAATTGATTTTATGGTACAGAGGATAGCCATGCTTTCTATAAACTGTTGATGCCCACAAATGAATCTTAATTAAGGAAATTAGCCAAATATGTATTTGTTATAATTGATTAGTTTTGAAACTCTGGCATGATTAATTAATATTATTAAAACATATCCCATCTGGATAATAATGCGCCTTGCATTTTATGCTGTATTTCTGGCAAGAATCCTACTTTTACAAAGTAATTCTGCAATTTAATTGAAAGGAAATGATAACTGTCAATTCAAATAATGAACTGAAAAGAAATCACAGAACCAAATGCTAACGTTGTCGATTTCTCGTTAACACTCGTCATTACATAATGGCTACACCAACGTCTTCTTAATTCTAGACAGTCGCCGAATTTCCATAAAAGACCAGACCAATAAATTTACTTTGAATACTACTTTTGGCAGTTTGCTCTGCTTTACTGTGAGACCATTAACACGATTAAACGATCCATATAAAATTGTTTCTTTCTAGATATGGGTAACAAAGATTTAGACTACTTACATGAATTCAACCGAGAGCAAAACGAAAACAACCAATTATACGAGAAATACACTAACATACACGTGTTATGTTCGATTATCAACAAATTTCATTTTACTAAACAGAACGTTAAACAGAATTAACGCTACACTGGCGTTTTGTCTCATATTTGAAGACTTGTAAATATTGTCTTCTTATGGCTTCACATATTTGTTCCGCTCTTTTTCTGCCTCTCTGTTTGTCGAATGATGATCAAACTTGTCATCATCCGGACTTGAATATCGGTTTCCTCGTGTTTCTAGCTGTCTTGCTGCCATTTCCAAATATAGAGAGTCTGTGTCATCATTCAATACCGCTAGTGTCATAAGGGCAGCCAAAGTGGGATCCTTTAAGGTTATCATATACAAAATCAAGATGCACAACATTAGACTTCTTCGATAGTTATTAAATATGAAAAGGTCCTATAATAATTACCACCTATATTTTAAAACAATGTCTATACAAACAAGTCCTATTAAAGAGAGACAACTGACTTATCTTGAATACAATTTATGCACATACGTTAATTAAATATTTATTACAGTCAACACTATGACAACGTGTTTCAGGTAAGTGTATGACAAAGATTTGTGACCATGCCACGCGGCACCACATGTCCACAGACTGATTTTTAAAGACGCTGAAGGAATGTCGAAATACAGACAGGCAAAGTGAAAGGATCGGTAATCCCCATTTTTTTGTTGTTTTTGATTTTGTTACATCGCACCGACACAAATATGGTCATATTGGCGACGTCCAGCTAATTATTGGTGAAGGAAGACCCCAAGACTTAGTTTTGGGTAGAACCACCGGCGCACAGCAGATAAGCTTGAAAACGTCCCCAGTGAAAGTTCTCGCGCCTACTGGGACTTGAACCCATGCGGTGGGGTGGGTGGGTGGGTGTGTGGGGGGGGGGGGGGGCTGAGGAGTTACAAGTCAGCGACTCTAATCGCTCGGCCACGGACCCCCCCCCCCACACACACACACTCCCACTGTGTGTGTGTGTGTGTGTGTGTGTGTGTGTGTGTGTGTGTGTGTGTGTGTGTGTACTTCAACATAAAACCATATTTGTATGCGCATATTTTGACAACTTTTAACATATATTGACAATGTGATTATGGTTAAGCTATTTATTAAATACCTCTGCTTTTTGCCTCAAATAGTTATTAATATTAATGATATTAATACCAATATACGTACGACTTTTAATATTTATTTATCGTTGATAACATCATCACATGGAACATAAATGTAGAGGGTCTTATTTCTGTCCTTGTAAATTGTTTAGTTGTTATGATGATGTTCGTCATAAAAGACCAAATTTAATTAAGTTGAGTTCTGTTCTAGAACAATAATTTTTTTATACAAAGCAATGGAAACTCCGTAACTTATTTTCATTGTGACAAGTTGCAAAAGATTTATATAGTTGCTATATGACCTAGCAATATAAAACACAACCAAGTTGTTTTGCGGATATCACATACAAATAAAGAAAAGAATTTATCTTTTTGTGTAAGATAATTTACCACTAGACAAAAAACGAGTATTCTGGTTCCCTATTCCTTTCAGAAATGTACCCGTTCAGGTTAACTTGAAAGTCGAGTACTCGTTCATCTATCATGGGCATAATCTCGCTATTGCCAAATTATATTTTCCTTACCTTTTTCGCAATTTCTTTTATTGCACTTTCCACAACTTGTAACTTTTTTAGTTGCAGTTGTTCGCGTGCTGCTTCTCGTTCTTGATGTCCTCCCGTAAATGTATTTACCACAAACTTACCGATCGATCTTAAGATGTCATACAGGTAATCAACCTGTAAAACATAAGATCATTGCTGCTGTAATGATATAATGAAATATTAGTCTTGGTAATAATAATTAATAAAGATATTAGTTGTTTTACAAGTCTTACGTTAAAAAAATAGTAATACTCGATTAATTAAGAACAATTATAAACTTACGAGAAGATAATTACTTGCATGGTACCATTGCAGGCATTATGTTAACGAATAACACTGAAATAAATGAAATAATGCTATGGTAATATCAAAGCCTGTATATGTAATGTAATATTACCATATTAATTAGTCATCAGTTAAATATAATTGGTTATAATTGGTTAGTTAAAGACATCGTGCCGTTTAATTAAGCTAAGTGCAAAGGTTAAAAACCTAAGAATGACAGGACTAATAATCAAAACAAGGAAATATACTACGATGCACGGGAAAGTAGTAAAATAGTAATAAAGAGGCACGATTCGGGACAGTGGTTAATTCATACGTCAAAACATAAGAAGAAATCATGGGACACAGCGCTGGTCAGATGACACGATTAACAATAAAAGTACTATTTTTAGCTTTTATTAATACTAATATCAGAAATGATAGGCGTAGGCAGTACAATTAACAAAGGACATGCGTAGTCGGAGTAGAGTATATATTTTTGGGTCATGGGGCGAAAGAAAAGGAAGGAACATAGATAGGCTAGGGAGAAGGAATAGAGATAGGCTAGGAAAAGGAATAGAGATAGGCTAGGGAGAAGGAATAGAGATAGGCTAGGGAGAAGGAGTGTAGATTTGGACGAGACGGCGAGTGGAAGTGGACGCCGTTAGAGAGAGAGGTATTCATGCCTCACTGTTGTTAGATTGTAAAATGTAACTTTCATTAATAAGCTTGTAATCATGGGATAATGTTGCGTTTCTACTATGAAGCCCCGATACGCCACATATACAAACTATTAAACTAGTTAAAAACCAGTACAGCATTGCATTAGTTTATTTTTTGGAAGTTTTCGTGTTCTTTGTATTATCGTTATAACTAGCAAAATGTTTGTTTTCGTATTGGGATGTTGTTGTTGTTGTTGTTGATGATGATGATGATGATGACGATGATGTTGATGATGTTGTGATGGATTATTATAGCTGTGATGAAAATTACGTATGTGATACTCACAGCATTATTAAATTTGTGTACTACCAAATCTTGTTGTTCTGTGGGTGTCAAAACTGACATAAAGATGAACACTGAAAATATAAGAAAACAAATTTTAATTATTTTCCAGGGTGTAACAAACGTTTGTGGATTGAAAAGCTTCCACTTTCAAAACTTCACAGCACTTATATTCATGACAGTTTTCCGCTTCTAAAACTAGTGTGAACTGAACGTATGAAGTATGACTACTTGCCTTCGCTGTTTGTTTAGCTAGTCAATATCATTGAAACTGCACTGCGTTAAAATATATCAACATTGTCATAAAGAAAAGTTATCAAGATGCCACCGAAAACCATTACAAAAATGTCAGCATAGACATTCGAACAAGAGATCCTAAAAGAAAAGTATAAACTCTCAAACAGTATATCTCATAATGCGTTTTGTCCCTTATAAAACAACAAAAATTATCAAGGATGTTTGACGGCCACTGCGCCATGGGGAACGTGCTTTTAAAGCAAGAAGATAACTAAGAACCAAACTAATTGCTACTTTGCTTTCTTCCTTGTTGTCTGCTCTCCAGATCGGCACCAACGAATAAATTTCAAGTAATAAATCTTTTTTTTTTCATTTGCGCACAGATTTGCATTCTTTGCGTTTTGTCTTAAAACTTTACAGGACCTCTAAGAGTAACGTTGAAACTCCGAGGACTATCAAGAATACCTTTTCCCGTAAGTAATCATAATACAACATGGCGGCTTGGGTCAAAATACAAGTTTCAAATGTCAAAAATAGACACAATTTCAAAGTCAATGTACACGTAGGGTTTTACCAATTTTATCAAGCTTCCATCCAACTTAAAATTATTGTATTTTTCACCAATAACCCAGTTAGATTTCCAACAATCCTAGATATTCCGGCAGCCAGGTATGGTTACAGCGCACCTCAATGTTTGTTAGGGTGTCTAGAAACTGACTCTCAAATGTACTAAAATAAACTCATTTATGCTATATGAAATCTAATGATTTCAATGGCAACCATCGTGAAATTTTGACAGAAGGGTATGTTTAGAAAAATTCTTATAACTTTTCCAAAAAATGGTGATAGAAGTATTAAACTGGTACTCTGTTAAAGGTCATTGAATGGCCATTATGGCCATTAATTATGCAAATTAGCACTAATTAATATTTATAAATTTTAATGAGAATATAAAAAAAGACTTTATTTTTGATTAGGTTATTTGATTTAAAAGCAATAATCAAATAAACTCAACAGTTTCTAAAGTTATTTGCATACCCTTATTTGTCTCACACAATCATGTTGGTCTAAGTTTAACATGATTTACCTCATTTTATTATTTCTTTTTATTTACTTTCGTCCAATTTTTGCTAAATCAATCTTAATGCATAATTTATAATTTGGCTAGAAGTCAGCTTATAACTAACCATAACATCGAAGAATACTTTTTGTAACGTTTTGTAAGTGGAGGTTTTCACTGAACTTATATTTGAAAAAAAATATGCAAATTAGCCAACATGTATATTCATATCTTAATGGAAAACTGAAAATAGACTTTCATTTAATTTAAAAGCCATATTCGAACGAACCGAACATATTTAAAAGTTAAATAGACAAGTTGATTCAAGTTTTGTATAAATTGATCTAATTAATTATGCAAATTTGCTAACATGAGTATTCATATATCTTAACGAGAATCTAAAAGTAGATTGTCTAATACAACATAACAGAATTTCACTTGTATATGTCTCTTTTAAGTGTAAGTAATGTCTCTTATGTTAAATCTGTGATTTCCTGCTATCCAATGTGGTTCATTCTCTTTCACCAACATTATAATACATTGACATGTCCAACACTTCAAAGTATTTGTAGACAACTCATTTGCATGTTTTAGATAATCTTTCCGCGATATTTCTTAGTAGACAGGCACAACCGTATCTATTAACGCAAAAACATGTCATTTCCTTTTGGAACATTGACCCCCCTTTCATCGTCTTACCCTTTGAGTTAGGAGACGAAACATTTTCTTTTATTAAGCTCAAACTGCAACATGAAATCAGACTTTATTAACAATTAATTTGATGCTAATACCTTGTTATATGAAGCAGTAACCTTGCCTTGTTATGCATTTTTTGTACTTCTTCAAACCTTTTGCGACATGCCCACATCATGTCACATTTAACAACAATTTGTGCTGTGTAGTGCCGTTTTCTGCTATTAGAATGCAGTAATTCATTATATCAAAAAAATGCTCTTAGCTGAATGTCAATGTTAATGTTGAGATTGTTTTCAAATCAGTTATGGCATCATTTCTAACTTACCCCTCTGATAGCATCATTTTAATTAATGTATACATTTTGTGTAATCTAGTTATGTATACATATTCAATCAAGTCAAGATAACGTGACAATTGTATTTTTTAGTTTTATTGACAATTATATCACAAGCCAATTGGCAGAATGAAAATAAACATTTTTGGATCGCAGTATTTCTTCTGTAATATCGGCTGCAGAAATTTGCAATAATTTTGCTATTCATTTAAAATTCCCGTTATTTATGGGAATCAGCAAAGGGCTTTATATTCTGGAAACATATCACTGTGGTCACTGTGATGTGATTGGACAGACTGTCAGTATATTAAATAAATTAAAATATAATACCCATCATGCACCGTAATGTCAATGCCACACCATCTGGGTGATACCAGATACTGATTTCAGTTACTAATCTCAGTTGTTGAATACATTATGGAACACCAGGTATACCAGTACATCGTAAATCAATTACAACGCTATCATTATTATAAACAAGGAACATTTTCACCTTAAGTGCAAACTTTAATTTTGTGAAGCATATGTCAGATAATTTGCAAATGAATCTTCTTGTCACTTTCTTTCTTAAGTATGTTTCACTTTACAACTTATGTTGTCTATGGCCGGGCCGTAATATAATTATGGTAAGTTAATGGAAGCATTAACTGAAAAGATAAAATATTAGACACGAGAAGAAAAGTTTTGTGCTCTATCACATCACATTGGTCATGCAATATTTTTTTAGTCATCGCTTGTTTTAGTTCACTTGATTACAATGTAAGAATTAGACATCACAATTGAAACATTCTTAGAAAAGAACATTCTAGATCTGAAAAGGCATTCAAGCATTTTATAATGAAAGGAATGATTGTTCACATTTCTAAGGAGACATTTTAAAACCATTTGTCAAATTAAATGGTTTCAATTCTAATATAATCTGCTACTTCAACCTGCAAACAAAAGGTCCTTCGGATACTAGTTGAGACTTGCCTTTATCGTTAAACTTTTCAATAAGTATGTCATTAAACAAGATAAAATGTTAACGTTGATTTTAAGGTATAGCTATTACATAATTGACGAGTTAATGAGCGTAACCTGTGCAGTTATGCAGTCAAACCCTAATAACTTCTTAAGATAAACTTAAGTACTATGTTAAAGCTGGAATCAGTCACTTTCAGACACAAAAACATCGCATTCTACATATCCTAGACTTGTGAGCGAGTTGTCAGGAAATACCTTTGTTGAATAAAATAACCAGTTTGCGCTATTATCTAATACTATATTGCATTTGCGTCTAAAATAGTTGTGGAAATAAGGAAAGTCGAGAAAAGTTAAGAAGTGGTATTTCGTAATTTACCTGTGCCAATTTGCCAATTAGAGATCAAGGGATGCCAGATATTTCGCACCTGATTTTTGCCACTTAGTTCCAGAATGTTTTGCTACCCTTTTGTTCGTAAAAATACTTAAGGGTGTTGGTTGTGCATGCTACAACGTTATATATTAAAATGTAACTTTATTAATAAATAAAAATATATCTTATTGTCAGTTTACAAACGTGGCCTTTTTTACCTAATATTTATTAAAATGTAACTTTATTAAAAAATAAAAATATATCTTATTGTCAGTTTACAAACGTGGCCTTTTTTACCTAATATTTAATAAATTTAAACCATGACTTTCTCGAACTGTAACGAACATATAATGATATGTAAGAATGCACGTTTGATGAACGATCAGCATATACATGTTATATATTTAAAGTTATTATTAGGATAACAGGGAGAGCGCTTATAAGGCAAACATTTTACATAGATCTTCGTGTTAAAGCTTTGTTTTACTCACACTTATGTATACATGTACGCAAAATGAAATATATATATATATAAACGAAGAATTTTGCTATATCAAAATTTCAAACAGTAATTGGTCAAAATGTACATAAAACAATGTAATACAACAGTCTAAAAAAAGAAAAAAATATGAATGGTAAATCTTCTGGAGCGAGTGGATGTAAAGCATTTAAATCGGTGTAGAGATATATAATTATACTTATATTCAATGTCAAATATATATATATATTTAATACATATCCAAAACCTTATCATTTAAATTAAAACTATATTAAATTTAAATTGAACCGCGTCCATCGTCAAAGAATCTGTATACACTTAAAATATAAGATTTATTAGTTCAGATAGAATAGAATAGGGACTAAATAATCCAACATATAGAAGAGACAGTGGAAGTCACATCGTTGACACGGATGTATGATTCCTTTGGTTGTGGGCCACATAAATGGTCAAAAGATAGAAAAGTGTTCATCGTGACAAAATGACGAAAAGCTTAACGAAAGAGTCACATTGTGACAAAAGAAAATCAGATCGTTGACACGGGTGTATGATTCCTTTGGTTGTGGGCCACATCGCTGGTCAAAAGCTAGAACACTGTTCATCGTGACAAAATGACGAATAGCTTAACGAAATAGTCACATTGTGACAAAAACTGTTACATATTAGAAAGTAGGTCCATAATAGATCCAGCCTGGGATACAGAAAGGGATAAGTAGATCCATCCTGGGGATACAGAAGGGTATTAGTAGATACATAGCAGATCCATCCTGGGGATACAGAAGGTATAAGTAGATCCATAGTAGATCCATGCTGGGGATACAGAAGGTATAAGTAGATCCATATTAGATCCAGCCTGGGGATACAGAAGGTATAAGTAGATCCATAGTGGATCCATCCTGGGGATACAGAAGGTATAAGTAGATCCATAGTAGATCCATGCTGGGGATACAGAAGGTATAAGTAGATCCATATTAGATCCAGCCTGGGGATACAGAAGGTATAAGTAGATCCATAGTGGATCCATCCTGGGGATACAGAAGGTATAAGTAGATCCATAGCAGATCCATCCTGGGGATACAGAAGGTATAAGTAGATCCATAGTAGATCCATGCTGGGGATACAGAAGGTATAAGTAGATCCATATTAGATCCAGCCTGGGAATACAGAAGGTATAAGTAGATCCATAGTGGATCCATCCTGGGAAGACAGAGACAAAGAGTCCACCTTACCCAAAATACATACATATCAATAAATGCAAATTTAAAGCAGTAGTTATCAATGCAAGAGGAGGGAAGAAGACAAGTGACTACTTAAGATATATTGGATTTATCACCTGTTCAAGTGATAGTAATAACAGTCATTTGTATTAATACGAACATCTTGTAAGTGTTATATATATATATATATATATATATATATATATATATATATATATATATATATATATATATATATATATATATATATATATATATATATTTATTATTTATTTTCACCTCTGGAACAGTGAAGTTTTAACTATAAATGTATACTGCAATTTTGAACAATTTTTTGACTACAATTAAAACTAACAGTGCTAGTTTAATTTAAACTAGAATTTTCTGTAATAATAACTTTGATGTATGCATTTGTGTATTGATGTTTTATTTTCATATATTACTAGATCCAACGTTTATTCTGATTTGACATATTAATAAAAACTGTTGTAAACAACAAAGCTTTATTAGTACCATTCGCGTAACACCTTTTAAAATTAATTGTCATCGCTCCATTGGAAGCGATAAAAACAGAGTTCTGTAATTTGTAGAAATATCCTACACTCTGTGACATTCATTGACCGGGTATTGCGACTTACATTAGAGGAGAAAATTCTATTTATGATGCAACATCATCCAAGAGATTAATATAATGTACACAGTATTTCATGAAGTATGTTCATTTTCATAGCAGAAGCAGTGAAGTTCTGTTTATGTCCTCGGGCACTGTGATTACAAGTTTACAAATGAAGATTATACATTGGTGAAGTTATTATCAATATTCAAGATAACGAGAAACATGTTTGTTTGTTTGTTTATTGGGTTTATCGTCCCACCAACAGTATTTCAGTTATCTGGAGACGGTGTCCACTTGAAGCAGATATAGTGCTGCCTTCACTGTGTATAGCATGCCGTGAACACCTTGCATGATACCACACCCAGTCACATTATCCTGACACCGGGCCAACCAGTCGTGGAACTACCCTTATATTTGCTTGAGCGTTAGCAAGGGAGCTATACCACTACCATTTTTAACGACTTTGGTATGTCGCGGCCCGGGATCGAACCCGGGGCCTCCCGTACCTGGAGCCGACGCTCTACCGACTGCGCTACCAGGTCCGGTGTCGAGAAACATGCATGAAGAACTATGATCGAAGGCAGTTACATGTGTTTTATTAAGGTCATCTCGTGACGTTAGTGTGTTTTGGTAACATTAAAAAAACAACAGCAACAGAAACTCGCGAAACACTTCGAGCGCGGAAAACCGCGGGCCATAAAATTGTCGATATCGCAGTGTTCAATGGAAACTACGGGAGAAGAAGGAAGACTATGTAGATTAATGAAAGAAGCTGACTGTGTGTCTGTTAAGATACTGATTACGTATTGTTATCTACCTTTTTTAATGAATTTGGTATTTTGAGCCTGGAAATAAACACAGAACCTCAGAGCTCTTGAACCCATTGATCGATTGCATCTTTAAATCTGGTTAAAGTTCTAAGTTTTCAATGGATTAAAAATTTAAGAGCATAACCGCAACTTTATGTTGATAAAAGTATTGAAGTGTTTAGAATTTGTTTTTGTTACAAACTCAAACACAGTTATGGTCATTTTGGCGAACTCCAGCTAATGATTGGTGGAGGTAATCCCAGACTTATGTTTAGGTAGAACCACTGGTGCACTGCAGGTTATCTGGAAAACCTCGCCACTTGAAAGTTCTTTTCCAAATAGCACTAGAAACTCATGCAGTGAGAGGTTGGGGAGATACAAATCAGCCATAAACCTCTTGGCCACTGTTGCACCCAGTTTATTGTTCACAAAAAATAATATAATAATGCATACACAACAAAGCTTATTGTCAACAGCATATACGAAGAAGATTTTATGTAATTAAAAGTATATAACTTATTAAACGGAAATATGTTGTTAAATAATTTGAACTTCCAGAAACTCAACCTACATGTCAATGAGGTGATACAGCAAAGAGAGAGAGAGAGAGAGAGAGAGAGAGAGAGAGAGAGAGAGAGAGAGAGAGAGAGAGAGAGAGAGAGAGAGAGAGAGAGAGAGAGAGAGAAGAAAAGAAGAAAGCAACCCTGTCATTTGCGGATCTGTTTGAGTATGTATTCCTGGCTGTTAATATTACCATGATATTGAGTATATACTTGGACAGAACTTTACACTTCTATTTGTATATCTTGTTAACCAATTTATATACTGAGAGTCACATACAGGTATACATGTTACATAGTTTTATATGATTACTGGTACAAACAGACAGCACATGGCTGACAAACCAGGGGTTCTTGGTCGAAGCCTTGATACAACACTATTTTATTTTCCTTTTTCTTTCATTTTTTATTTAAGTTTCAATTCTCTTGTAGAAGCAAGCTAGTTGGTTAACAATGATGAGTTACTGCAAAGTGTTTACTTGAAAGACAGTTACTTAAATAGACATGAACAAACAAGGCAGTAAAATGGTGTTTAACCTCCCTAGCACTGGTAAACTTACTGTTAATGTTTTACTATTTAATCTTTCTGACATTTAATATCCATGCATGTATGCGTATTTTATAACTTGTTGATAGACATAAAATTCACCAAGACAGAAGGGGATTATGGTGGTGCAGTATATGAACAAACACTACTAATGTTGCTGCTGCTGCTGCTACTACTACAAGTTACAGTTTCAAGGTTTCAAGACTGTACATTTGGTATATAAATACCTATAATTAGGTATAATGGAACAATACTACTATTTACAGAAATTATGTTTCTTATAAACAGGTATTCTTCATAACGTAACAACAGAACATGGATCAACCCTATTCATGATGGGTTACATGGTTGCAGCCATGAGCCACTGGTTGACGAGGAATGCAAAAAAAAACACTGGCGACACCGAATAAAGCCTATCATACACTGAACTATTGGCAGGTGCCATCCCAGAAAAAAGTTCAGGTTAGCCAAAGTTATGTTTAACTTGTTATTTTTCATTGAACTTGTGGTATTTTAGCATCTGTTCATTTACATGTTAATAACTTCGAGGAGCAATCATATTTAACGTTTATAATACTTGTAAACGAGAAGGTTTTAACTCTTTTTTACAACAGTAAATAATACTTTTTATCATTTTTAAGGAAGAAAATCTTAATATATTGATTAAAGTTATAAAACTTAAAGACTTAAAAATATTTAGGCAAAATATTACCAGGGGTTAATATTTCTTGTTAGTATTTAGAAAATGTTTTAATGTATGTTATAATATATTGATGTCTAAAACCATTTAAGACTTAAAACTTGAATATATTATGATAATATAATTATTTGCCAGCTAAAATGTACTTAAATGAAATACTATTTTAAAGATTAAATGGAATCAGGAAAAAGAAACTAAGCATATGGGTGCTGTATCCAGCAATGAGAAAGAACATTACCATTACACTGGAGAGCTGTTGCAAAGTATCCTACAGTCCTGACTGATAGAATCAAAATGGAGCCTCTATCTATGATAGAAATCCTTGATTTAAGGAGTATTTACTCTATTTGGCACCAGTATTCCAAGACCCCATAGTTGAGATATTTACCCATAAGATGTCTTAGTTTTGTGTGTTTAAGAACAAAGGATATTGTTAGAAACACCCATATACATCAGGTCAGTTTAATGACCTCCCCACATTCAGTTTTAGTCTAGAGTAGATCTTGAACCTAGTTGAAGTTGCAAGTCATCTATTAAAATAGTCTAGCTGCAGGAGCACCTATTCATCAAAGTAGAAAAAGTACCCTTTTAGCTCACACGAACTTATGCCGCAATATGGCTATATAAGTAAACTGAGAAAATCTTCTTATCAGAAACTGCAAGTGCTAGAGTCTTGATATTTGGTATTCATGCCCTTTGGGTGGCCCCGTATAACGATTGTTCAAATAATTCTGACCTGGTTGCCAGGTGTGTCGTCATTTTCCATTTAAGTCTATACAGAAAAACTTAGAAAAGCTTCTAGTCAGAAACTACAATAGCTTGAGTCTTCATATTTGGTATACATGTTTCTCGGGTGATCCTGTATCAAGGATGCTCACAACATTTTGATCTGTCAACATGGCCGCAATGGCTGTACCCATTTTCAATATAGGTATAGGAAAATCTTCTTTCTTGTCATAAACCACTAAAGATAGAGCTTTGATATTTGGTTTATGTTTTCCTTTGATGAAATTGTATCAAGATTGTTCAAAGAATTATGATCTGTTTCAGTCTCGTTTGCTAATGTTTTGTTAGTGCACCTGTTATATTTTGGAACTCATGCATTTTTATACACCCATCGAAGACTGGATGTATTATGGGATCACCCTTGGCGGGTGGGCGGGCAGGCGACTTAAAACTTCCTAGGTGGATAGATCTCATTTTAACGGAGTGCAGTGCACAAGAACCATCACTCTGTACTTCTTGATTTTGGAGTTATTCCCTTTTGTTTAATTTTCTTGTACAGAGCATAACTCCAACACTAAAAGCGATTGACTTGAAACTTCATAGGTGGATAGGTCTTATTGAGACAAAATGCAATGCACAGGAACCATAACTCCGCCCCGGGTTCGATCCTGGGCCGCGACATACCACAGTCATTAAAAATGGTAGTGGTATAGCTCCCTTGCTAACGCTCACGCAAATGTACAATGTAAGGGTAGTTGTACGACTGATTGATCCTGTGTCAGGATAATGTGACTTGGTGTGGTATCACGCCGTGTGTTCATGGCATGCTATTCACAGTGAAGGCAGTACTTCAAGTGGTAACCTGTCTCCATATAACTGAAATACTATTGTTGGGACGATAAACCCAACCCAACAAACAAACATGTATTGTTTGTTTCATGACTATGAAATTAAAATTGAAGAAACTATCAAGAAAAAATGGACAACAAGGCTACAAAACAACTTTACAATTTAAGTAGACAACAATAATCTGCATGAGATACAAACAGGTATCAACAATCTTCTTCTTATCCGACAACGATATATTTGATTGTCTGAAAGTTTTGCTGTAATCTATCTATTTTTAGCAGAGATCACTATCGCGTTTTACGAGTTGGAGAGAATGAATATTTATCTTTTTCGCGATAAGTACAGCCTAACAATAAAGTCAGTGTTCAGAATCATCTTTATAACGACTCAAGTATGGGTTTATGCAAAAAGTATGAACAAATTTCCCAAGCAGTGGCTAGATATTGGTATGTGTTTATAATATAGACAAACTGTCAGATACCACCTTTAAAATGAAGTTAACTATCATTTTGTTCATTTCTTATTAAATGTTAAATAACCAACTGTCTACTGTCAAATGAGTGCCTGTGTGGAGCCGCAATATTTTCTGTACAATACAATTCTTAATTAATTTATTGAAATATTTAAGTTAATGAAAGAAACTAATAAGGATAAAGTGTTCAGCATTGCCCTAGTACTTATTGCTAAGTATTATCAAGAATAGAATAATGCACTGCACTGACCATTATGCAGTACTTATAACGACAACATGCACCATGCTAAAGCAGGCTAGTTATTTTGGGATATAATGGAGAGGATTTTTGATAACAGTCAAGCAAAACCTCACTCACACAACAAGGGCATCCATGAAATACGTTTTATATACACTATGCTGGTTACTACTAATGATATATTTTCATTGTAATTTGATAATATGCCTCTATATCCAGGCTGACTTTTTTCTGCGTCTTGATTAACCTGACTTGCTTTTAAACTCTACAACGGCAATCGGCAGACCTGAGAGAAGCGACTGAAATAGTTAGAATTGCATGTAAACTACATCAAGAACATTGGTTATAGACAGCCTTTAGCTGATGCAATTTCGAATGGATAGGTATAAAAATAGATTCTACAGATAAGATTAGTATGCACGTATTTATGCATAAAATAAAACTGAAATTAAAATATTTGTGTGAAAAGCGCTGGTCTGGCTGAATTGCAGGAAGTGGCACTATTTACCTTCTAGATGTCAATACTCTTCCAGTGGGAGCAGACCCTCTAACCTATAGCTCTCAATTTGACGCCGACCCTTATGCCATGAAATAATATGATCATAGATTATCTTTGACGAGGAGATTATAAACAGTATTGACTAATGGAAAACGTTTTAGCAGCCACTAAAATGCAAAGGTTCTATGTAGCTGCTACATTTCAAAAGTTTTGTAGGAGAGCATGCCTTCCAGACCTATCTAACACGGTTAGCACCTCTAGTGCTCTCTCAGTTAGGAACCCACTGAATAATCCTGGACCCGCCCCTGTACTTGGTTTTCATACTGGTGACCAGATGATTGGTAAGTCAACGGTACATTATACTGCATGTAATATGCGAATAAGTTGTCGAAATTACAAGTATTTTCTGAACATAAGATAGGCAAATTAACAAAAACAAAATTAATAGTTATAAAAAAGATATAAATATAAAAGTTACTGGTTCTCTAAATGCATTAGGTATTTTTATGTTTATAAAACCATTCCTCTGATTGACATGTGCTGCACATTTTTCTTTGCGTAAGTAGTGCTGGTCTAGTTGAATGACACGTGTAGTCCCTACAGTAGTACATAAACAAAACGGTGTGTGTCTGTGTATGCTACCCGTATTGGAACGAATGTTACTTGGCGAGATATTGTTTGGCACGAAATGTTCTGTCACAGGCAGGAGCTAGGAATCAAATTACATTTGAAATTGTTTATATTAACAAACGGGCATTTTTGCATACGTTTTTAACGAATGACGGCGTGCATAGTGAAAGTAGAATTATTTTGTCTCTGAAAATACGATCAAATATCGTGTGTATGTGGGGAAGTTACACAGGTACTGGTAATTAAAAAGGTTAATGTGTTAATCGAATTAAGATGTAGCAGTTTGATAAACCAAACAATAATACAAAGAACGACGAATTAAAAAGTTTAGCGGTTTGTATTTAAAATGGGTATATAAGTATTAACGGATGAAAAATGCTACAACAAATCACCATGAGCGAGGCATGCGTACACTGTTTACAGCCAGTTGTGGAGACTGATGAAGCTGTCTCCTGTGATCGTTGTGAGGGAAGGCAACACAGGGCGTGTGACACAATTGCCACTCGATTACCCACACCGACAGTGAATATGTGTTCAGATTAATGGAGATTAATAATGTAAAAAAGTAATGTATGTATGTTAAAACTTATCTTTTAAATCTTATTAATATTTGAGAGAAAAAGAGAGAGGGAGAGAGGGAGAGAGAGAGACAGAGAGAGAGAGAGAGAGAGAGAAAGAGAGAGATGATTGTATACCACTAGTATTAACTTATTAAGTCTTATTGCATGTAATTTGGTAACATTTCACAGGGATAACCCGACAGCAATATAGAAGAGCTGTTCGGACGGGTGCAGACATACAGTTCACGTGTGGTGCCTGTAGTGGATTACCTCAGGACGTAGGTTGTAACCAGTTCATACATATGAAATACGTAATTTGGATAAAGATGATTTAATAAGTTATGCTCAACAAAAAGTCAGCATCAACTTTCGTAACAAATAATTTGGTTGGCTATATTAGTAATGTTAACAAGATTTTAACTATCCAATGAAAACGTTTAATCAATCACAAAAAGGTTTTTACTAGTATGAACTTCCATTTCAGAATGGAGAGTTACAGCCTGATGAAGAAGATATGTTGTCGTCCACCAGGATGAACGCTGAACAGTCGGTAATCCTGGACATACCCTACAATGAGCCTGTACACGTAAATGAAAGGTAATTGGTAATTTTGTGTTGAATTGCTAAAGTTATGCACGTAAATGCGTTAAAATGTTTAAATACGTGGTTATATTATCTTTTGGTATTTGCAGGTCTATCGTGGAAGTTCATGTTACTGCTGTACCAATAGAGGACAGGCCGCTTACCTTTGAGCTAATTGCGATGGGGTCACAGCAGGGTCGGGACATACTGGTTGATTCACATGGTACTCGTATGTTATCAAGGTTCAATAAATTTTAAATAAGAATATATGACAAAGTCCTATGACATATAATAATAATGATAATTATAATAAAAATAAATAAAAGTAGAAGTAGTAACGTAAACGTAATAAAAATAACCAACCCTATGATTATCGTATTTTTCCTACGACAACAACAACACAAAATAATAACGCAAATAAAAAATAATTATGCTAATGTTAACAAAAACATGCTAACAAAAGTTGTAATGTTAATAAATTGCATAAACATAAATATGTGGCCGGTTTGACCGATTTCCCAGGGCATTGTGGCCGGATTGACTTTTTTGTGGCCAGGATTGACTTGTGGCCGGATTTATTTGTGGAGATGACTATTTCTCACCGGGTACATGTCGATTGGATCTCACCGAGTATAGGTACATTTGTATACCCCCCCCCCCCTCCAAACCCTTGGTTTCGTATGACTAGAGCGTACACGTGCATCATGGCAGGCGTGTATATAGAGGTACACGGGAGTTATGGACAATTTTTAAGTAAGTTTGAGAGACACCGAGATAAAAGACGTTAAGTTCGTACGACAAAGAACAGTTGTCCCAGCAGATAAGAAAGTTTACCTTCTATATATGATTATATGGGGAGGGGTGCTCATGATTTTTTGGTTAAATGTTAGTTGTGCAGAGTGATTTAAACTGAACTCACATTATGGAATTTGCGTTTTTATATCATGAATAACATGACACTTGCCCAACTTATTAACAGAGAATACAGCACGGTCATCAGCATTACAAATCAATTCAAAATGCAGTCTCACTAAAGTTAGATCTGGAGCGGTTTTCAGGATATGATTTTAATCAGATTGTTGCAAGATAAGAAGTCTATGACACAGAGGTCTGACAAAAGCAATTGCGACTGACCCTGCCTTAGGCCCGACTGTAATAAAAAAACTGATAAGGTAAATATGTACGTAATACAAAGTTATAGTCTACTTTCAAACTACTGCTTGTTCAGTCAATCTTTAAATTATCCACTGGTCATGGGGTATATTTGTGAATGGCATACTAAGGGCCTGGCAACAGTCACAATGCGCTGGTAAGTCATATGAGTGACCCAAATACATGTAGCCCTTTCAGGTAACCAGTTATACACCTGGGGAGAGTGGAACAATTCAAGTCAAGTTTCTAGGTCAAGGCAATGTGTGGTGACCTTCGCAAGGTTCGAACCACAGATCCTGTAATCTGTAGTCCTGCGTCAGACCACTGCACTGCCCTTCTTTTTTTGCTGAAATTTGTATGTATGTGTTGTGTCAGTCAGAAAATACAAAAAGCTAGACGAAACATAAATATATAGTCAATGGCGGTAAAGCATTGGACCATTAAGCAAGAGGTCCAGGGTTGAACCATGCAAACAGTATTTTATTTTTGACTTGTATTACTTTTTCGCCATTCCTTTGTTTTTCACTGGAGAGTTTACATCTCTTAAACTTATTTGTAATTCGTAAACCACAGACAATTTAAAACTGTTAGGCAAAACAATGAGCCTGTTAGAGATATTATAGCTTGAAAAAAATCCACTATATTTGATAACATTTGTTGTTTTGTATTTTTAAAAGTTTCTGTTATATTTGCCTGATGGTTAATTATTTTTTGAAAAGTTTGTCTAAACACTTTGTTAGGGTTAATCCCCAAAAGGAAAACAGTACATATACTATATATATATATATATATATATATATATATATATATATATATATATATATATATATATATATATATATATATACATATACTATATATAATCATTTGTATTTTGTGTTTAAAAATATCCACATAAACATATGGCTAGAACTTGACACATGGCAAGTGAGGTGTAAAACCTTTTGACGGGAAGGCTCCAACCGGCATGTTTTAGATAATGAAGGGTCAAAGGTTTGTAAATAATCCTTCCTCAGGTATTTGACTGACAGGTCTTCTTAGCCAATCAGATAGCTGGATTGCAACACACTGTTGCACATAATTTATGTTTCAAGACCAAGAATCACATTAGTCACCAATGTTTAGCAGTAAGTTAATTTGGAACATTATATAAGGTGTAAGAAGATTTTGTGAAAACGTTGTAGGCTCGTCAACTCTGATGCTTTAGCAATTAACTAAACTAGTAGTGTTGCTTTTCGTGTAAATTTAATGTGCTAATCTAACAATTCAGATAGACTTGCTCATTCAACATTACATTCAGTATAAGCACCCTTTAGTTCTCAGTCACCCTCTGCTTTCTGCTAGCTGGTGAATGGCATGATGCAGAGCCATATGAACCATCAACCAGGCCATGTTAGCATCAAACAACCTGGGGGTTCCAACTAGTGCAAAGTGTATTCTGAAATTGTCTAACAAGTAGCTTTTTGTATTATATACTTCACATATAAACATATAGAATATGTGTTATTGAATGTAATATTTAAGTATTGTTTTCCATGTTTATATTTTAGAACTTCATGCTGAATCAATCTCTGCTCAGACTATATCACAAAATAGTAACTTAATTTGATATAATTTTGCAAATACATAACAGTTTGTTTTAGCGATGGATTCATTTACCCTATTTTCTGATTAGTTTAACATACAGTCTAATGGGAATGTTTTGTTTGTCTTTGAGATATCCAGATAAAGGGAGTAAACATGTCTTTTGTGTAGCAATTATATTTTAAGGAGTAACAGGTATAAAGAATTTGGATGGAAAATGAAGAATTTAGTATCAGAAATACTCTTTACTGTTGTCTTTCTGTTGTAATTTTATAATTATTAAATTTGTACTTAAAAGTGGCTTGTTCACAGTTTTACATGACATATAGAACCATATGGTACCACACTTCATATGTATTTATATTATTGTGTCACTGTCAGCATATTTCATTTATGACTGACATATACACAAGACATACATTATCCCATGCACAGTTTAGATAATTTCCTAGTTTATGAATTTTAAAATGGTTAAAAGGGTTGATCATAGTGTTGATCATTCTTGTTTGCATTTGTTTAATTAAAGATCTCTCCAACTTAAGTGGATTCAAAGTACGCTTGCTTCCGTTGGGGGGGGGGGGGGGGGCGGCAAAAACCTTCCTGAATTCACATATGATGACACACCTTCTATTGTGCTGAAGGCTGAAAAGTATGAATGCCATCAAGGACCACTTCATTTAAAGTGTGTCAACAACAAGGTATATTTCTGTTTTATTGAATATTACCTAGTGAAAGATATTATTTTAATGTTATGTAATATTCTAAAAGTTTTCATATATCTGTTTTAATAAGAATATTTAGAAAGAAAGAATTTGCACACAAGCCCAAATTTGTCTTAGCCAATAAATGACATTATTCATTTTGTGATCAGCATGGTAAACATAAGTATCACAGCGACTTTTTATGGGATGACTTAATGTGATAATTGATTTTAATCCATACTACTAATTGCCAAACCCACATTACTCAAACTTGGTGGGACATTGCCATGACTGGTCATGATGAGTAGATGACCCATATTGTTTTGGGCTGAACTGGGTGAAAGGTCAAGGTCACAGTAACTAGACACTAATAAATCTTTAAACATAGTAGAGACATTAGCTACTGGTTTAAATTGTATTTATTTTTAACAACAATTAAAATGAAGAAAAAAACAACAATTTTAAAGGTTGATTTTTAAAATTTTCTTTCCTTAAATCATCATTAAACCTGTACAGTTATTGAACATGTATTTCAGCTGGGTTTTTATTGTATTTCTAATTACAAGGTATCAAGGGGTCGGGATATGTTTTACAATCACTTCTTGTTATATTCTGATTTCCTGTGCATAATGGCACCTGCTTACCACCCTATTGTTCAATTAATATTTTTAAACCCCTTTCTGTTTATACCGGTTGGGAAACATGTTATTTTAACTTCAATTAATCTTTCTGTCTGACTGCTGCTTTGGTAGAACCAGTACTCAGGTAGTATATTATTGGAGCAACGTGCAGTAAGTAGTTTTGCTCAAGCACCAACACTTCATAGTCGGTTGTGGATTCATTCAGGCCAGGATTCATTAAGTTGCCAACCAAATTTCTAGGTATGCTTTATTTTAGCTATCTAAAACTATTAATATTGCTGGCCAAATATCAATTTCCAGAGGCAAAAACATATAAGGTATGTACTTATTCACCTTGATTATTAAACTACTTTTTACAAACTGTAGGTAGCTGACCATGTTTACACTATAAAGGGAAGGAAAGAATTCAGAGCACAAAAAAGCTAAATTGTCCAGCAGCTGTAAGAGTGTGCAGCATACTTAACTTTCCTGACTACCACATACATCTTTACATGTTTTTTATTTGTTACAATAATTTTTAATCAGGTTTTCAACGGAAATCCTGGTTATTGGATTGGGGTATGGCAAGCGGGCATTCGGGCGAGTGGCGTCAAACAGAGTGTTTCCGGTCAATAACTTAAGTTTAGATAAACCAATCTTGCTGAAACTTTGGATATAGCAAGCTTGCATTAAGACCTAGCTTGGATTTGTGGCCAGTCGGGTCAAGGTCATGGTCACTGTTACTAAAAATAGAAAAACAGTTTCCACTTAATAATTTGTGTTAAATAGTTGAAAGCCTGGTTTCTTTTTTATATATAATATTTTAGATCTATTCAACATTGTTTCATGTAAAAAAGACTTGTATCTTTTTAATGTCAAATATTTCAACTGCATTCATAATATACTTGCAAGATCATAAGGAATTATGTAAATCTGGTGAACATTTTATTTATAAAACAATTAATTTATTTTTGTCATAAAGGTATTCAGTTTGATTGGAAAGTCACTTGCAAATTATCAAAAGAACAATGAACATGTATCTATTTCATTTTATGATATACGACTTCTGTATTGTTTTAACCTATTGTAATTTTATTTTATGATAGATACAAGGCCTGTATAGTTGTAGACGATGCAAATCTGTCTCATCTTTGCTGAAGTCAGCGTTCAGTGTAGAGACACGGCATATTGAAGAGTTTCATACATATTTTGACAACAACCATCAATTTCATCCGGTAGTGAAGGTAACATGGATACTTGTTTAGTTTATTTTGTATGAAGCAGTAGTTGAGAAAGTCTTAGTAGTGCATTACTACAGATAAGCCACAAGCTCACAGAATACAAATACATTTTGTCAGTAATACTTTTATTTAAAAGGGATACTAAAACAAGCGATGCAAATATAAATCACAGCATCATCAGCCCCTCACCACGCGGATTTGAGTCTCAGTAGGGGCACAAACTTTCATGTGGAATTTTTTTCCAGCTAACCTGCGGAGCGCTGATGGGTCTACCTAGACATTAGTCTAGGGTCTTCCTCCACCAATAAATAGTGGACGTCAATATTTAGACCATAATTGTGTCGGTGCGATGTAGCAATTGTGCATTGTAGATAAATCTTATTCAATTACAAAAACTGTTTGTAATAACACAACTAATGTGCTTGCATCATTATACCTTTATTTTTGTATACAAATCAAATATAAACATTAATCAGATTGACCATAACCTGGTTAATAACACACTCCTTGCTTTAACTGTTATCCTTTTTGTGGGAAGCATGTTTATTTTGCATCAATGTGGATCACTGAAGCAGTCAATTTCAGGCGAAAAGTTGACCAATGGCTACTATTACTTTGAAAGGTAAAACTTTGATCAATCAGTCAGAGGTTGAAAAAATGTTTACTGAGTGTTTACTAATGAGTTATTGAAATCTATTATATGGATATACACTAATTATTAGTGTTTATTACTAGTTTGTGATACAAAAAGCAATTTGGTGTTTTGCAGCCAGTAGTACTTTTTTAAAACAAAGGTTTGTTTCAGATAATATGTTTTCATAGCCGTGCGGTACTTAGCAACGGTATTACAACACAGCACCATATTTCAGCTGATGTGAAGATCAATTTTACAAGATGTCCATTTTGAAGTTTGCAATGTTTTACTGATACATAACATGGCATGACAATGACAATTTTCACAACAGGGGGCAGGAACAAATCTGCAAGTGGACAAAACTGTGATTAGCAAGGTGAAGGACCTAGCTGCAAAAGCATTCAGCCGTTGACAAAGGAGTTTGTGTTGGAGAAAACTGACACTCCCGTTTCCCCTATCAACAGGAACCTTAAGGCAACAAAGAAGGTCATAATAAATTATGTTTACCAGTCCGTTGTTGGGCTCAAGTAAGTTATCAGGATATGAATAATTAATTGAAAAATACAGACCTTAATACTTCATACAGTACTTACTTAAACCAATGTATAAATACAAATGCAAACATTAAGGTAATACCTATCTATAGTCTACTTTTGAGCTACTGCTCATTCATCTGACTTTAAAGTTTACCTTCTGGTCATTGGTTGTACTGAGAAGTCATAGTAATGACTGTAATAACCCTTATGTGTATCCACTTGTACACCTGGGTAGAGTGGAACAACTTGAGGTATTTTTTGCTTAAGGAAATTAGTTGTGACCTGACCTGTGACCCAGTCCTGCGTCCTACCATTTTACTGTCTTGTTCATTATTTAAGGCTTCTTATGCAATAGATGCACTCCCATACTACTATCCCCATAAAATGGGATGCATATCATTTTGTAATTGGTCAGTTCATCTGTCTCTGTAGTATACATGTACTACTTGGTTTGTCATCGATATGTAAAGAATGCATGAGACATGTTGATCATGAAAAGTAGATTAGTTTTTGATCAGTGGCAGATATATTTTACAAATATCTATTGCTATTATTGAATTAACTATGGTTATTTTGATAGGTTTAGTATAATTTTTTTTAAGAAAAGTGTTTTAAATAATATGTATACATGTACTATTAAAGATTTGCTTGGATAAATATATAACACATTAAACACTGTGTGAAATGTATAGAACTTTTCTTCCTTTTTGTCACATTTTTTATCATAATTCCTGTGTTACAGAAAACCTGCATTTTTACAGACACATCTTTTGTGTATTCAAGAGATGTATATACTTTAAATTTCAGATGTATCAAATATTGTTTATAACATTTTAATCCTGTGACATACAACAGTTAAAGTGACCACACCTATATTAAGCAATAATAGTTCACTGTAATTACAGTTTACAGGCAGGCTGTCAACTCATTCCTATATTTTTATACATTTTTCAACGTTTTCTTACATTTTTAAGCATTCTATCTACTTTGATTATGTTTCATATCTTTTTTGCGAGAAATGTTACAGGTTGTAATAAACAGATGGTATGGCTGATGCCTCTAAATAATAGGTAGCTCATTTAGGTTGTGGTTCATAATAAATATGGCCCTGGTCCATCTTAGAAAATTTAATGAATGCACATGCAGGTTGAAATTTTGCATGCCAGTACACATATTTTCAATCTTACATAATAATATGAAGCACATTTTAAAGTCTTGTTTTCTAAGTAATACCTTGTGAATAATTTTACTCATTTTGATTGTATGTGGTTTAAATGTGAAGCATACTATGGTAAATTTGTATTTTAGTAAAAATGAACACATTTGGAAGTCAAATAATATTATAAATCTAAAGAGTTAAGAAAATTTTACTTGCTGCCAATGATAACTGCTAAAACAAAATAAAGATACATGGATATCAAGGTGAAGTGAAAATGTTGGGTAAAATCAAAGATATGATATGTTTATCACAATAAATTATCAACAAAATAACAGTCTGGTTGCGATTTGAACTCACAAAACAATAATGGCCAAGACCCTAACCATTTGATCCTAACTGTAGCTTATTATTTCTGTGTTTCTTTTAACAATCAAATCAAGATTTGTCTGTGGCAACATTACCTAGTTTACATATTTAGTGTTTTTTACAATGCTCAAATTATCATTTATTAATTTATAAATTAGGCATGGGACCAATAACAGGATTTGTAACTGATGAATAGTTTAGACCATAGACATATAAACAGATAGACAGGGCGCGCTATTTATAACCCGCGCGCTATTGGCCCCCATCTTGGAGAGCATATTCGTTTAGCGCGTCTATAGATACGCTATGATAATACAAGGAAAATCGTAGAATATTTTCCGATAACACTGCGCGTTGTATGTATTTTTATTTCCTTCAGAGTATTAAACAACACAGTTTCTGCAGTAGCTTATATCTCTTGTGTCTTTATATGCATTGTAGTTCATGTTATCTAAATTATTTTTTACCTGATCTGATTTATAGACATGATGCTGTACATAGTAGGAATCTAGACTGGATGTAACGTTCGAGAAGTATATATGGGATTTTCCCTATTGTATCGCTAGATGATTTTTAGACAGGATGACAATACTACAGTTAGAGTAATGTTATTTGCCTCTTTTATTTCAATTATAACGGACTATTTAGATCTACTCGGTAGATAAACTAATGTTAAGAACCATATAAGCAAGTATTTCTGCTAGCCTAGGCAGACTGAGGCCAAATATTGGATTTAAAAATATGAATAAAATAGTTATAAGAATTTTCAGCACTTGGTTGCAGGATCCCAGAAGATGATGCGTACACTTATATATTTAATATTTTTTCATTAAAATCACTTTACTATGTTTGCCATGTATATATGCAAACATGTAGATGTACACCTACACAGATTGAGGTTTTGAGTACCATAAGTTACTGATTACACTTGGCGTGTATGTTTTATTAAAGATCATAATTTTCGTTAATACTAGATCTATCTAGTTCACTTTGCATGTGGATTCACACATGGCAGCACCAAATTCTTCAACATCACAAGACACAACAATAGTCAATCAGTTCGTAGCTTTTATTTTATACTCATTATCAATACAATTTTGTATTCTGACAACAGTTATACACTAAAATATTATTACCAAACAATGAAAATCACTTATTTACATGTGACATAATAACATAAATATTAAATATGCCACTTGTTTTTATAATACAAACTGTAAGCATTTAAAGAAAGAAATGTTCATTCAGCAAAGGTAAATGCTCAAGATTTTGTAAAAGGTTTTGGTTGAGGTAAAAATACTTTTAATTTGTGAAGAATACCAAGGTAACATGCATGGCATGCCCTAAAATTAATATTATTAATAAAACTTGTTTGTTAAATTTCAGCTTCACTATACTTGTTTGAAATAATAAAACATTTTCAAAAATGTGTAATAAAACATAGCTTCATAATACTATGAATCTTAATGCATATTTAATTAGCTAACATAAAATCTTTGTTAGAAGGAACCAGAGCACAGAAGTCATAATGTTGAATCTTTACTACATTTAACTACATGTAGATGAGTGTTCATTTGAACACCTTGGTCAAAATAAAAAAGTTAACATAAAGCGGCAAAGCGATCCCTTTGCTTTTCTTCGAAAGGGCAACACGAAAAAGTATTATGACAGTGAAGTAGATAAAGATGCATAATATGGAGCAAGTGTTTTTCTATCACATGGACAAGAACTGATTTTCTCAAAATGTGTATAGTTTGTGTGTGCATAATTATTCCAAACTAGCTTATGAATCTCAAGTTCATTTATGCTTAATGAAGCAGTCATTAGGGTTTTATAAAAAAAATATTTTACAATGTCTATGCTCAGAATGAGTCCTGGAGACTTTAGAAAATCATTGTAATAAGTATAAATTTACTAAACAATGCAAAAGAATTCTGCTGGTTTACAACAACAGGTCTATAAAAGCAAAAATATTGGACAAATATTCTACAAATGTGGATCAAATCTTCCCCAGAATCGAAGACTTTCAACTACACATGTATACATAGATGTGAAGATGTACAAAACCTAACACTGTCAGGCTATGCTTCCTTAGGGCTTTCTCTTTATCACAGTTGACTTCAAATAAATATTTTATCTCATACAAACATGTACTTATTGTCTTTTAAAAAGAACTGTTTTGTTTGTGTTATGTCGCATTGTTTTTCCCTTCTGTCGCAAATTTAAAGTCTTGGTCATGTGGTGCACTCTTGCAGTGACGTCAGAGTTTTGCGATGAACCATTTTCTTCTGCAAAAAAAAAATAATACTTACAATTAATTAAAAAGATAATCAGGTCAATAATAAACACAAACATGTTATAAAGTAACTGTGTCTGAGTGTTTAATTATGTTTGTTTTCAGCTGCCATGGATATGTACCTCATTTCTGAGCTGATTATTTAAAAGTATTTTCCATACAGTAATTATTTCAAGGAATTTTTCTTCTTCAATGATAACAAATGGTATTTTCAAAAGGTATAAGACAATCAACAAAGTTTGCTTACCGTCACAATAATGCAGTAATTAAATGAATTTATATAGTATAAATACCTGAAGATGTACTGGAAGGTCAACAATTGTTGGGACGGCTCCACCCCGCAGTCTCGTTATTTGGCCAGTGCGGTCAATAACGTCTTCTGTGAAGTGCTGGCTGCACTTGGAAGGTGTAGCATCAGCCCTTCTACAACCTACAATCCACTTGCTGTGACGTTCAGGCGACTTTTCTTTGTTTGGGAAACTGAAAAATAAACAGGAAATGTAAGTATGGTATTACCCAGTATAGTTTATTAAAAGCTTCCTAAACCTCACCTAAATACTAAGAACAATTCATGGCACTAGAAGATGTCCAAGGTATGTGTACTGAGTATGTGCTATATCAGACATGAAAATACCAGTAGCTAGGCTACTGCATAATATCTACATGGCCATCCCATTTAAACGAAAAAATCAACTCTTAGCCGACTATATATTACAGTACTTGTCCTAACGTCTTGTGACATTGGACTACATGCAATTAATGCCGGTACTTAGCCCAGTCATGGGCGCAACAGTCTCATTTCAACAAGAAATCAGCATTACTTGTTTAAAAAATACAGACCAAGGATCATGAAGGAACTGATTAGAAATCAGCAGCATGTACCAGCTCTCTCTCTCTCTCTCTCTTTCTCTCTCTCTCTCTCTCTCTCGATGAAATAGCTTTGTCTGTACTGTAAGTACTTAGTGACAGTCAGTAAATGCAAGTTCAATGTTGCGAGATTTCTCTCTGATATAAACAAATAAAAAAACTACTTACGGGTGAAAGGTATTCCCTTAGATCTTGTTTCAAGATCTCTACGATTATTGCAGTTGATTGCAAAACACTGATGGCCATTATAAACCTTTTTAAAGCTTTGTTGTCCCATTGCTCGCAAAAGCAGACGCCATTTTCAGCAACTGGATATGCTCTCCAATATGACGGCCAATGGTACGAAGACGCGTCAGCACTCAGCCAATAGGATAGCCGATCTATCTTTCTTATATCTATGGTTTAGACTAATCAATTAATGTATAATTCTTGTGGGGCAAAGTATGTGTTTATGTCGTTTGTCCTATTGTAATAGAGTATAATGGCATCAATGGTGTGTTCATGTTTGCTTAGGAGTGTATGCATAAAATAAGTCTTAGATATTTCTTAGGGAATGAAACAGTTAAACAATTAATACTTAATACGTTTCCATGTAATGCCTCTGATTTATACAAAACAGGTCAACTAAGTATGTGCTGCTCAGTTGTCGAAATAACTATTACATTTTACGCATCATTTAATTTTAACACTATGCATCCAAAGGCAGAGGTGTACATGTGGTGATAAGGTGCATCTGTAGTACAGACCATTGATCTTCAATGAATTGTCACTCTTGTGAGAGCTAACTGTGGGGAAGGGAGTAAAGCCCTAATTGCAATAAGGCGAACATGTTATGCAACACATCAGCACATCACTTGATCCAGATTTGGTGTACGGTATAAATATAAATCACTTGTATGTTAAAGTGTCAGAGCAAACATTGTGGCAGCGAAATCTTTCAAACTATAAATCTAATACAACAAATGTAATCAATTAATAGGTAAATATGTCCCACCACTAGCATAAACCTTACTTACCATTACATATTTTATGAGAAACTTGTCATCATTTTTCACCTCATTGTTTAAATTTGTTTTAGCTTAAACAATATATATTTTCCTCAGTAAGCAATCAGCAATCCAGGACCAACAGGATCTCCAAAGAATGATAGAGACCTGGAGAGAGAAGCATCCCAAGGACCAACAGGATCTCCAGAGAATGATACAGACCTGAAGAAAGAAGCATCCCAAGGACCAACAGGATCTCCAAAGAATGATAGAGACCTGGAGAGAGAAGCATCCCAAGGACCAACAGGATCTCCAGAGAATGATACAGACCTGGAGAAAGAAGCATCCCAAGGACCAACAGGATCTCCAAAGAATGATAGAGACCTGGAGAGAGAAGCATCCCAAGGACAATTTTCACTTCAGACCTTCGTAAAGATCCTGTATTTTTTGCTACAAAACCTAATCTTTATTAAACATTGTTATTGAGTTGCCTAATTAATTATGTAATAATACCATAGGCCATATTTATGAACAATATGAATAAGTTAGTTCTCAAAATGAACAATTTTCCTAATATCCATACAGAAATATATTATTTTGTAAATATTTGATACTTATCTGGTTATAACAAGGTAGGTATTTTATTGTAGTGAGTTAATATCACACAATTAGAAAATAAATGTTTCATTATAACAAGACAGATAGTATGTCACTAATGCGAGAAAGGTTTCTTGTTATAATTATGAATGTAATAGAAATTATGTAGTAATAACAAGAGATGTCTGGGATTTAAGTACCTTTGAAAGACCTTTATTACCATACTTTTGTTAACACAAGACAAATATATGTATCTTCAACCTTTGCCGACTGCATTGTCAAAAAAACTATAATGGTCACACAATCGAGTGACCTTAAATAAAGGTAATACATATATTAATTTGCATTTTGAGACATACCCATACTCATTACCTGACACATATGTAAACTCATTTTCAGAGACAAACCTATACTCATTCTCTGAGACATATAATGCATGCATACATGACGGATACTTTATATAGTAACACATAATAAGTATACCTAAAATGTAATTTTTACATAGAATTGTATTAAGTTAATTATAAAGACGGGTTTGCTTATATACAAACCATTACACAATGTGTACATAGGCTATATCATATGATCATCCGATACAAAGTGATGGCGTGTATGTGTGTGTGGGGGGGGGGCATGTGCGTGTGACAGAAAGAGAGAGAATATGTGTGTGCTTGTGCATATTCGTGATCCTGATCGTGTTTGTTTTTAACGATCATTTTGTATAATAGTCTTTTGTAATATATAGCATTATTATCGTAAACCCCTTATGTTTTAATCCATCCACATTACATCGCAAATAAAGAAATGTATTTATCTAAATTGGTATTAATAATTTTTGTTCCATATTACTGTCATCTTGGTTGTGCTTTTATGTGTAATCTCTTGAAAAATGTTGGTTATATTCGTCGGTTTATATCAATATCAATCAGTATGCGACTGTATGTACCTGTAACCAGTGAAATTTAACTCAATAAGACTGTATGGACCTGTACCGTGAGATTTCCCCTCTAAGGCACTATGTAGCTGTTCCCAGTGATCTTTAACTCTTTAAGGCTGTATGTACCTATAACCGATAAGATTTAACTCAGTAAGGCTGTATGTACCTATAGCCGGTGAGATTTAACTCTATAAGATGGCATGCATCTGTTCAAAATAAGATTTAACTCAATAAGGATGTATGTATCTATAACCGGTAAATTTTACATCTATAAGGCTGTATGTACCTGTACCCGGTGAGATTTAACTCGTTAAGGCTGTATGTAATTATAACCGGTGAGATTTACCCCTATAAGGCTGTATTTTCCTGTACCCGATTAGATTTACCTCTATAAGGCTGTATGTAGCTATAACCGATGAGATTTAACTCAACAAGGCTGTATGTACCTATAATCTGTGATATTTAACTCAAAAAGGCTGTATGTACCTAAAATCTGTGAGATTTAAGTCAATAAGGCTGTATGTACCTATAATCTGTGAGATTTAACTCAATAAGGCTACATGTACCTATAACCGTGAGATGTAACTCAAAAAGGGCCTATGTACCTATAACCGGTGATATTTAACTCTTTAAGGCTGAATATACCTATGACCGGCGAGATATGACTAAGTAAGGCTGTATGTAACTATAACAGGTGAGAATTAACTCTACAAGGTTGCATGTACCTATAATCGGTGAGATTTAACTCATAAACGCTGTATGTAACTGTACCCGTCGAGATTTAATTCAATAAGGCTACATGTACCTTTAACCGGTGAGATTTAACTCAATAAGAGTCTATGTACCTATAACCGGTGAGATTTAACTCTATAAGGCTGCATATGCCTGTACCCGGTGAGATTGAACTTAGTAAGGCTGCATGTATATGTACCAGGTGAGATTTAACTCTATAAGGCTGTATGTACCTATAACCGGTGAGACTTAACTCAGTAAGGATGTATGTACCTCTAACCGGTGAGATTTATATCTATAAGACTGTATGTACCTGTAACCGGTGAGATTTAACTCTATAAGGCTGTATGTATCTAGTCGGTGAGATTTAACTCAGTAAGGCTGTATGTACCTACAACCGGTGAGACTTAGCTATATGAGGCTGCATGTACCTAGAATCGGTGAGATTTAACTCTATAAGGCTGCATATTCCTATAATAGGTGAGATTTACCTCATTAAAGCTGTATGTACATGTACCCGTTGAGATTTAATTAAGTAATGCTGCATCTACCTATAACCTCTGAGATTTATGTCGTTAGGCTGCATGTACATATAACTAGGGAGATTTATATCTATTAGTGTTTATGTACCTGTACCCAGTGAAATTTAGCTCTGTACGTTTGCATGTACCTATAATCGGTGAAATTTAACTCAGTACGGTGTATGTACCTATAACCGGTGAGATTTAACTCAAAAAGGCTGCATTTATCTAAAATTGGTGAGATTTTTTTATCACATTAAGGCTGTATGTACCTGTATCCGGTGAGATTTAACTCAATAAGGGTCTATGTACCTATAACCGGTGAGATTTAACTCACTAAGGCTGTATGTACCTGTACCCAGTGAGATTTGACTCAATAAGGCTGTATGTACCTATAACCTGTGACATTTAACCCAACAAGGCTGTATGTACCTATACCCGGTGACATTTCCCTCAACAAAGCAGTATGTGTCTATAACCGGTGAGATTTAACTTAATAAAGTTGTATGTACCTATAACCGGTGAGATTTCCCTCTATAAGTCTGTATGTATCTGTAATCGTTGAGATTTGCCTCTATAAGGCTGTATGTACCTATAACCTGTAAGATTAAACTCAACAAGGCTGTGTGTACCTATGACCGGTAAGATTTACCCCTCTAAGGCTTTTGTGCCTGTACCCGCTGAGATTTACGACTATAAGGCTGTATGTACCTATAACCGATCAGATTTAGCTCTATAAGGCTGAATGTACCTTTAACCGGTGAGATTTAACTCAACAAGATGTATGTAACTGTACCCGGTGAGATTTAACTATATAAGTCTGCATGTAACTTTAACCGGTGAGATTTAACTCCACAAGGTTTAATGTATCTCTACCCGGTGAGATTTAACTTAGTTACGCTGTATGTACCTGTAGCCGCTGAGATTTAACTTAGTAACGCTCTATGTACCTATAAACAGTTAGATTTACATCTATAAGGCTGCATATGCCTATAATCGGTAAGATTTACCTTTATAAGGCTGTATGTACCTATAACAAGTTAGATTTAACTCAACAAGGCTGCATGTACCTGTAACCGATGAGATTTAACTCCATAAGGCTGTATGTACCTATAACCGGTGAAATTTACCTATGTAAGGCTATATGTATATATAGCCGGTGAGATTTAACTCAATAAGGCTTGATGTACCTGTACCCAGTGAGATTTAACTCTATAAAGCTGTATGTACCTGTACCCGGTGGGATTTAAGTCTATAAGGCTGCATGTACCTATAACCGGTGAGATTTAACTCAATAAGGGTCTATGTACCTATAACCGGCGAGATTTAACTCACTAAGGCTGTATGTACCTGTACCCGGTGCGATTTGACTCAATAAGGCTATATGTACTTATAGCCGGTCAGATTGTACTTATAATAGGTGAGATTTAACTCAATAAGACTGTATGTACCTATAACCGGTGAGATTTACCCCTATAAGGCTTCTGTACCTGTACCCGGTGAGATTTACCTCTTTAAGGCTTTGTGTGTATTATACAGTCTGTATCAGTTCCTGCCGTTGTCTGTTGACTGCTTCTCTACCAACATCGTCAGCATGAAGCCCGCTGAGTGTTTTCGGCCCATTAATTCATGAACACTCTATAGTAGCTGGTGGGCCCACAGTGGTGATCAGTCACTGTGTGTTGGTTGATGGTTTCCAGCTCTTCTCCATCCTACTAATACACACCCAGCTGGACGCACGCTCCGCAGCTTGGCTCAGTTTTCCGATAATCTTCGTTCTATCCCTGCCAGTAGTTCCAACTGCTGTCATCAGTCTATGCACAGACTGAGCGCAAAACCCCCTAACGCCTACTTCCACGGGAAACAGCCAAGTATGCCAACCCTGTTTTCTACAAATTTCCATGAGCGCGGTATACTTCGCTCTCTTCCGCTCATAAGCCTTCTCACATCTTGTCTCCCATGGCACTGTCAGCTCATCGACAATGAGCTTCTTCCCAGTCCTTGACCAAAGTACAATATCTGGTCTCAGGGTAGTCTGGACGATGTCCTGGGAAAACAAGTCTCTTCCCAAGGTCAACTTCCATGGTCCACCCAGTTGTACCATCCGATGCCTGCTGTTTTCCTCCTTGCTGCAGTTTCTCCCGCTTTGATGAAGGACCCATGTTCATGTTGAGGGGTAATTCTCCGCTCCTTTTTTCTTTCTGTCTCGAGCCAGTCAGCCAACTCTCTAAGGACTGTGTCATGTCTCCATCTATATCTTCAATCCGTCAGTGATGTGGAACATGAGAAGAGAACATGCTCTAGTGTGCCTGGTTTGTCACAAAGGCTACACTTGGGGTCGTCAATAAGTCCCCACTGGGAGAGGTTAGCTGGAGATGGTAGGAGGTCATAGACAGACCTGAGTAGGAATGACAATGTCAACTTTCTGTCTGTTGTGTTCCATGTGGTCCATGCCCCCTGTGCTCCCATTTTCACTGCCTTCGCTTGTCTTGCATGTTCATCTGTCCGCCTGACTTCTGACTGGATCATGGCACGTCTTTCCTTCTGGTCTGACCTACTCCAGAGGACAGTCCTCGTGGCACCAATGCCTTGGCGTCCGACCGCAGTTATCCCCACAATGTCTCTGTGCTTCAGTGTGCTCTCTGCCTGGCTAACTGACTCTGTTGCTGACCAATTTCTGCCAGTTCGGGTTACAATCCCTGTCCCACTGATGAACTCATCCGGAGAATCTCTAACAGTTAACACCAGTCTTGTCTTTGCTGTCTTGAATTCTTCTACCAGTGAAGATAGTGGAAGCTGTAATTTGTTGCTCTTGCCATACAATCCAATACTGGTGAAGTTGGGTGGTATTTCTAACCACTTTCTGAGGTGTCGGCTGGTTAGTTTCTCCGGGGCTTCCACCGCTGTGTTGGGTATATCGTACAGCATCATTGGCCAAATCAACCTATGGCAACAGAGCTGAGCATGCTGGTAAAGCCAGGCCTTGAACTTCCCAGGTAGCCCACATCTGTCTGTCTTCTTTAAGCCGTCCTCCACCTGATCCATCAGCTTTCTGACGTTGTCCCTGTCATTCAAACTTGCGTCAAACCACTTGCCCAAGCACTTTATTGGATTCTCCACTATAGAGGGTATCTCCTCTTTCTGGAACTGGAGTTTGAATCTCTCTGTCGTCTGGACGTGTGTTGCTGTTGTCAGCGTTAGGTCGTCCATGAAGCCACGACTAGATGAAAGGTAGATTCCTGATTCTGTCTTAGGTCCTCGGGTCTCTCTTTGGGCGGCGTTGATCCGTAGATTCATCCCCATAATGAAGAGCACCACAGGAGACTGTGCATCCAGTAACAATGCCTTTTTCCAACTTCTGCCAGTTAGTCAGCTGGTCAACAACGCGGAGTTTAATACCATCCATATAGCTGGTGATGATTTTCTGGACATGACTGTCAACATGGTAGTGCTGGAGAGCTGTGTAGATAAGTTGATGTGGTATGGAGCCATAGGCGTTGGCTAAATCAAGCCAGACTACCGTCAGGTCCTTCTTACCAGACTTCGCCTCTCGTATCAGCTGAGTGATGGCGCTTGTGTTCACACAGCCGGAGATACCAGGAACTCCTCCCTTTTGGACAGATGTGTTGATGTTTGCGTTGTCTGTTAAGAACGATGTCAGTCTCTTGGCAAGGACAGCGAAGAATAGCTTCCCCTCATCGTTCAGTAACGATATGGTTCGAAACTGGTTGACTGTCATGGAGTTTCTCTCCTTTGGTGTGAAGATTCCCTCTGCCTCTTTACAAGCTTCTGGCACTTCCCCCTTTTTCCAGACTACCTTCAGGAGCCTCCATAACCGTTTGAGAAGACGTGGGCACATCTTGTACACTTTGTACGGTATGGCATTGGGTCCAGGCGCTGAGCCAAATCTTGCCTTCTTGATGATATCACTCACTTCCCCAATGTTGGTTCTGTGATGATCATCTTCTTTTGTGGTGGCTCTGCAGGGTCAATTCTATCACAGTCACCCAGTGGGTCCTTTCGATTGGGATCTGAGTGTGTTTCATGTAGGTATGCTTCAACCTCTTCGACAGGTGTCTCCATCACTCCAGATCGTTCCTTGCCAAGGAGGGATTTCCCAAACTTGTATGGGTTGGCTGTGAACTGTACCCTCATTTTCGCCCTTTCCCTGGTCTTTCTTCTCGTGTTTTCAGCTTTCCGTAGAGAAATCAGCTGTGAGCGCAGTGTGTCTCTCAACTCAAACAGGCCAAGTTGCTCAGATGGTGAGCTGTCTCGAAATCTTCGTCTTAGCTGTTTCAGTTCTCGCCTCAGGTTCTCTATTCTGGTTTGCCTTCTGTCCGGTCTTGGTGGGTCGATTGGTACCCTTGTCTCTTCCAATCCAAACCTCTCCTTAGCCACTGAGTGGATAAGAGTGGTGAGGGTTTGGAGTTTCAGGTCAACTGGTCCTTGCATGGATGTTTCGAGGATACTGTCTAGGTCCTCATCTAAAAGTCTCCATGATGTCTTGTCTGAAGCTTTGGGCCACTTGATACTTGGTTTCTTGAGTCTAGTGGCTGGTTCTTGGTGTGGTCTATCCGGACTTGTCTCATGAAGTACATCGTGGCTGCTTTCCTGAGTCTGAAGTAGCTCAAGGAGGGGGTCATCATCAACCTCAGGATCTCGGACGACATTATGTGTTCTCTTGTACAGAGAGTTCATCAGTACTGTGGTTTGAGTCCAGACTGAAGTGCTCCTGCGTCTCACTAGCCAAACTGGCTAAGCGCTGTTCAAGTGACCTCACATGTTGGCAACCAGACTTCCCCTGGTGTATGCGTAGAGTCGTTTCCATAAAATCCGTCCAAGTGAGTCTATCATCCTCCCCTCCCCCCTCTCGGTAGACTCTGGGGGTATCTTTCATTAGTGGAGTCTGTAGCGAATTTTGGGTGTCTCCTCTCGGAAACTGCACTTCGGGATGCTGCCCATTATGCCCCGGTTCTAGTCTGTTCCTGGTAGTCACATGTCTTTCCTTTGTCACCAATCTGTTCTTGGTTGTCATCCAGTCTTTCCTAGAGGTCACTGGTTATCCAGTAGTCAGATGTGGGTAATTCATGATGTATGTACCTACAACCGGTGAGATTTAGCTCTGTAAGGCTGCATGTACCTATAATCTGTGAGATTTAACTCAGTAAGGCTGTATGTAGATATAACCGGTGAGATTTAACTCAACAAGGCCTCGTGTATCTATAATCGGTGAGATTTAACTCATTAAGTCTGTATGTACCTGTACCCGGTGCGATTTAAATCAGTAAGGCTTCATGTACCTATAACCAGTGAGATTTATCTCTGTAAGGCTATATGTACTTATAACCGGTGAGATATATCTCAATAAGGCTGTATGTACCAATAGCTGGTAAGATTTACCCCTATAAGTCTGTATGTACCTGTACCCGGTGAGATTTAACTATATAAGTCTGTATGTACCTATAACCGGTGAGATCTAACTCAACTAGTCTGTATGTACTTATAACCGGTGAGATGTACCTCTATAAGGCTGCATGTACATATAACCTGTTACATTTAACTCAAGAGGGCTGTATGTACCTATAACAGATGGGATTTATCTCAATAAGTCTGTATGTACCTAAAACCGGTGAGATTTATCTCTATATCTTTATATGTACATATTATCGTTGAGATTTAACTCAGTAAGGCTGCATGTACCTGTACCCGGTGAGATTTATCTGTATAAGGCTTATGTACCTGTCTCCGGTGAGATTTAACTCTAAAAGGCTGTATGTACCTATAACCGTTGAGATTTACCACTAAATAAAACTGTATGTACCTGGTGAGATTTAACTCCACAAGGTTGTTTGTATCTCTACCAGGTGCGATTTAACTCAGTAACGCTGTATGTACCTGTACCCGCTTAGATTGAACTTAGTAACGTTGTATGTACCTATAAACAGGTAGATTTACGTCTATAATGCTGTATGCACCTATAAACGGTGAGACTTAGTTCCTTAAGCCTGTATGCACATATAACCGGTGAGATTTATCTCTATAATGCTATATGTACTTATAACCGATGAGATTTAACTCAATAATGCTGTATGTACCTACAACCAGTGAGATTTACCCTTATAAAGCTTATGTACCTGTACCCGGTAAGATTTACCTCTATAATGCTGTATGTACCTATAACCGGTGAGATTTAACACAACAAGGCGCTATGTACCTACAACCGGTGAGATTTAACTCTATAAGTCTGTATGTACCTATAACTGGTGATATTTAACTCTACAAGGCTGTATGTACCTATAACCGGTGAGATTTAACTCAATAAGGCTGTATGTACCTATAACCGGTGAGATTTAACTCTATAAGGCTGTATGTACCTATAACCGGTGAGATTTAACTCAATAAGGCTGTATGTACCTATAACCGGTGAGATTTAACTCAATAAGGCTGTATGTACCTATAACCGGTGAGATTTAACTCAATAAGGCCGTTTGTACCTATAACCTGTGAGATTTACCTCTATAAGTTGTTATTTACAGTAGTACACAGCGTTTAATGTTACGCGAATCAGGTCTAAGGGTTGTTTATCGTAGTGGTCATGCCGTAATTCGCATGACGTATTTCGGATGACGTAGCATTCGCGTAACTGCTAGAAAGAAAAGGATCATGCTAGAAAGTTCATTTGTTTATTTTTAACTAGGTTTCGAGAATGTTCTGGTTTTGTGAATGTTCTAGAGCTTCTGTGTTCTGGAAATTCTTTGGGTCTATATAAGAGCTTGTTAGCCGTTTTAAGTTAGAAGTTTGGATATAAGGTGTGGACATAGAGTTTGGACATATAGTTTGGAAATACTTGCAGCTTCTATATTAAATCTTTCTGTTTTGGAACTTACGTTGACTTATTATATTCTACAGTGATATAAATATTAAAGTGTTGGATTTGGAATTATATTAATTACATTCGTGTACTGTTCTACCTTTGGATTATTTCAACTGTGCTTATCTACGAGGACATTCTACCGAAAACTCTTTAGGATTATTCGACGTTGGATTATTAATTGCGCTATTAAAGGGACACCTCCAAGGGACAAACTGTAAGCTAATATTTATTTTGAATTCTCAAATTTTGTCTGATATATTTGTTATTATTTTGTTACGCCATAGATTTAATTGTGTATTAAAATAAAACATTATTGTACTAGTTTGTTGCTGGCTTGTTCTTTCTGTTACACTAATTCGTCGTTTAATAAACGTGCCATTTTAATAATAAATCTTAAATAGCGACACCGGTCGTAACATAAATTGGGGGCTCGTCCTGAATTTGAAACATTAAAGGAGAACTCTTCTATTTTTGTGTATTCTTTTTTTATGTGGCCAAAAAGTCTGATTTGCTCGACCTCGCTGCTCATTATAATGTTCCTGGAATTAAAGTATCCATGCGAAAACAGGCTATTTGCAACATGCTTATTCAAACTTTGATTGACGACAACATACTTTCGACTGGCTTTATGTCGTTTGTAAAGGAAGATGTGTCAGACCAGGACTTAGAAATTAAAATTAAAATTGAAATTAGAGAAATTAAGAATGAAAAGAGCAAATATAATTAGAAAGGTTAAAGTTGGAAGAAAAGAAAATGGAACGAGGACGAGAAGAGAAAGAACGAGAAAGAGAAAGAGAAGAAAGAGAACGAGAAGAGAGAGAGAGAGCGGGAAGAAAAAGAACGAGACAGGCAGTTTCAGTTAGAATTGAAGAAACTAGAAAGAGCCGATCAGACACCCATTCAAAATAAAGCATTTGATGAGTCAAAGAATATTAGACTTGTTCCACCATTTCAAGAAAAGGATGTTGACAAATACTTTTTACATTTTGAGAAAGTTGTAGATAACTTGAAATGGCCAAAAGAGCACTGGACTTATTTCTGCAAACTGTTCTGTTAGGTAAAGCACGTGAAATCTACACACAGTTAAGCATTGAACAGTGTTCTAACTATGATATTGTCAAAGATTACATCCTTAAAGGCTACGAGCTGGTCCCTGAGCCATATAGACAAAAATTTAGGAATTGTAAAAAAGAAACTAATCAAACACATGTTGAGTTTACTAGAACAAAACCACAATTATTTGACCGATGGTGTTCATTTAAAGGAATAAAACAAGATCATGCAAAATTACGGCAGCTTATGCTTATTGAAGAGTTTAAACGCTTAATCCAACCTGACATTAAGACATTCATTGATGAAAAGCAAGTTGAAACTTTAGATGAAGCTGCTCGTTTGGCTAATGACTATTCTTTGACTCACACGGTCTCATTTGTTTCTAAACCAAACTTCACATCTACACTTAGCACTACAAGAAATGCCAATTCAAGTCCACGTGCAAATGCTAAGTTAAAACACAATAGTAATAGTACTGGCTTTTCAAGTCAGTTAAGTTCACACGGACAAAAACAGTCTGGTGAACGAAATACCTTATCCAATGTTACTTGCAATTATTGCAAGAAAAATTGTCACCTCATTTCTGACTGTTTGAAATTAAAGGAGAAGCAGTCTAGTGGTGGGTACAAGCCAACAGGCCTCACCACTTTCAAGTCAAGGCCACAGATTTGTGTCGAAGTTGACACTTTTGATCAGACTAACAAACCTGATTTCTTGCCAAAGGCAAAAGAGCCTTTTCATGCCGTTGAGGTTTTAAAATCCAATTCTGACTCTGTTATGGATAGATATGAGCCATTAATGTCAAATGGTTTTGTATCACTTCCAGGTGATTCTTGTCCGCCTACCACTATTAAGATATTAAGAGACACAGGGGCGTCCCAAGTAGTCAAGGTTGGGAGGATAGATCTAGGTCATCCTTCTTTATTCTATATAAATCCGCCATCTTGGACGGAGGGACTTTTTGAGTCCGCTCTTGCGTAACCGGGTCAAATTGGTCAAGGCCGGTCTTTAAACATGTTGGAAGTCGTTGCGCAATCGTTGATTTAATATAGTCTTTTCCTTATACATAAGCTCATTTCCGCTTCCGACACCGATGAGTACAAATCGTATCCAATACGACGTTAAACCTAACCTAACGTTCAACTTTTTCATTGCGAAAACAGTTTAATTTTACGAGGTAGGTGAAAAACAGAAATTGTTTCCCGTTTTTGAGGTTTTTCATAAACAAGCCAATCAGAATTCATTAAGTTTATCTGATACTGTCAGCTCAGTCAGTCGTAATCCCCAGAAGGCCACCATCGATAGATGTATAGTTAAATGCTGTATTAGCAGACGGTAAAAGTAAACGCTCAGGTAGTCGTTATTTCAACAACCTTTGAGGTATATAGCGTAGTAGGCTTTAGGTAGAGAGCAGACGATCGGCTTTAACTGCTTTTAAGTTTAAATTTAAGGCGCAATATTTTTTGAAAGATAACAACGAACTTTAAAGTGTTAACGTTTTATTTACAATATTATTCACATACAATGACACAATTAAAGTAATACACATATACGCATAATAATACACGTAATTCACATAATTGTATGAACATATAACACATGAAAAGCACAATCAATGTAAATCACAAGCATTTATCCAACTATTAAACTTCTTACGATAATGTTTCCATTGTACAAAATATTGTTCATTACGTCCTTTATCAATTAGTGTGGTATACTTGTAGAAAAAATCCTTTTCATTATATGGTCGTATACGTTCATTTGCTATTTCCCGTGCATCATCGCTTACTTCGCCATTTTCGATAAATGTATTGTATATTTTTTCGAATTTTTCATCGTTGCTCTCTCGAGCCCTTTTCCATTATTGTCTAAATTCCTCATTATCTTCTACAGAATCGCCATCTTTGCTGTCGCCTAATTCCTCGTATTTTCGCTTTTTTGTACCACGTTTGACATGCATCTGTACATCATGAACCTTATCAAATAATTGCCCGCAGTCGTCACAAGCTTGGCCTTTATTTTCCTTTTTTTTCAGAATTATTTTCTATATTATTTTCTATTTTGTTTTCTAGATTATTTTCTAGATTATTTTCTGATTCTTCTGACTTATCCTCGAGGTGTTCTGTCTGTAATTCAACTGTAGAATGATTGACTTTTGGTACAACTTCTTCCTTTATAGGTTCTGGAGGGGTCACGTGAATTATGGATTCTGAATGTTTTTTACTGAAGCATTTTAACCTCTGATTCTCTGGTGTAAATGGTTTTAAATACACCAATAAATGTCCATACGGATGCTTGGTAGCTTTGGCAAACTGTTTTAATAGTATATTGCATTGACCAGGATACATCTGTCGAGCTAGTGTCATCACCGATTGTTTATCTACTGGGTTATTGAACAACACCATATAATGACAGTTTCTTCTCTGTGTAGGATCCTTGGTACCAAATAAGTTTTGGTTAATAGAAATCACAGAGAAAGACCTGTGGTGGGAACCCTCCGTAAGCAAATCCGTTATACGTTTATCTTTGCCAGATTCAGAAAACAAATCATCCAAAATCAGTAAGTTGTTCTGCCTCGCATCAAAGAAATCGTCTTCGTCCAAGTCAGTAGGAATACCATTTATAAATTCTACTCGAGGTATCACAGTTCCTTTAATAACAGTGTATAACGGTTGCCATCGTTTGTATAACCACACAATTCTTTGAATATCAGGCTTGATTTTTGAGTTGTGATTCTGTAATACATTTTTTACCATCGTAGTCTTCCCACAAGCTGAAAAATAAAGAAGATATTTTAGTATTTTTTTATATATAAAATGTGCATCAAAACATTGAAAAAATGATATTTTTACAAAACCTTCCCCCCTAAAACATTACCAAACATTATAGTGTTTTTCCAAAAGTTTACGTATATGTAAATTTTGTACTAAAATATACAAAAAATAAATTAGAAAAAAGGAAAAATCTCAGCATTTTGAACCAATCTTTGCCGAAAAAGGCCGTAAAATATCATAACTTTCTACCAAAAGTCAAACAAAAAATTGTACCCAAATTTGCCTAAATATTTAGATTAAAATATATATATAAAATTATATATATATATATATATATATATATATATATATATATATATATATATATATATATATATATATATATATATATATATATATATATGTGTGTGTGTGTGTGTGTGTGTGTGTGTGTGTGTGTGTCAGAATTTATAATGTAAGTAAATTTTGAAAAAAAGGCGAAAAGTTATGAAAAAACGTTATGAAAAAAATTACCATTTGAGGGTGTCCGTTTTTTGCTAGGCACCGACTTAGCTGGAGATAAGGTAGTGGTAAACCCACACGTTACTGACAAACGTATCATGGACAAACGTCCTGATCCTGCTGAACAGAAACTCCTGATGTGTATCCTTCTTGTGCAGTTACTCGTTCTATGGCTAGCAAAGCATGTAACTTATGAAAACATTATGCACATAGGACCAATTTATTTGTTTCCTCGTTTGTTTGTGGCCGGATTGACTGCAACTCCTTTAACTGTACATAAATGTAAAATATCTACTTACAAATGATAAGAGGGTAGCACTTTCCTGTCATTTTGGACAATTTTTTTGCTTCCAACGTAATCAAGTACTGGGATTAAAGCACAGTCCTTCGTTACCTGTAGGCAGTGCAACGTCAACAGCGGGAATCACTAAAACAAGCTGGCAAGCAACAAGCATTAACTCAGGGTAGCCGAAGAAATATTAGAGCAGCCGATATTAGGGGGGTACATATAACGTGCGTTTTCAACGCAAACTAATTACATCGAGAAAAAATATATTATTTAAAATTACCAAACGTATAAATAACAAATCAAATGATATTTGAATTAAAACATATTTAAATCTAGCGTTTCTTTTGCGTAATATATAATTAAAAAAGCAACACGTTTTTTAGTATTACATTATTAAAAGTATATATCAATTATACTCTAATCTAAATTATAAAAGATAACTAAAATTTTACTTAAATGTTGCAAAAAATATTGTTGTAACGTAGGGATTTCCAAAGGATATACGAGAATTAAATGATACGCCAACAGTGAGTGAAACGCTAATAGAGGGACATAATTGAAAACATATCTATATTAGATTTAAAATCTGAGGAATATCTTACAGGGATCACTTACAGGGAATGTGACGCTATGAACTACATATCGTTACAATAAATACAAATTTATCTAAGTTAAAAATGAAACTTCAATACTTTAACTAGCGGCTGGCATAAATAAAAATGCCAATGAATATATACGCCAGAAGCAGTTAAATAATGTAAAAATAGGCTAAAATGTGTATATGTTGGGGTCGATTCGTTTTTAAGTACGAAAGGTCATAGTGCGAATTGTTTAAGTCATTGGGAGTTATCTGCCCTTGTAAGTTTTCTGTGCGAGGCATTTGCGATGCATGCATGTTGTGCAAAGAAGCCCCCAGAGAGGTAATTATATGCGATTATTGACATTATTGATAGAGATCATTTGCATTTACTATGTATCACCAGTGCGTATTCATCATATTGCATTTGTCCCTGTTTTTTTAGTGTTTTTTAGCCTTTAAATGTTGTGCGTGGATTGGCTCGATTTCCCGCCATTTCTTTACACTCAGATATGTCATTTCTGTATTTTCAGTTTTGACGTAGCCTTCTGCGATATTGTTATACGAATAAAGGCTTCAGTAATAAATCTCTGACTTTGCGAATGCCTCCCACGACAGTCAAAACTCTGCGTGCTTCATGCTTTGCCATGCTTGGGATGAAGGTTGCGGGCTGGAAGTGTGGGTCAAGTGTCAACAGAAGCTGATGTCAGTCATCGATGGCGGGTATGGCATTAGTTCTGGTTTCGTCACGTGTGTGAATGGATGTCGCAGTGCTAGCCTGCAGAATCTGGTGTCACATCATACTGCAGAATCTGGTGTCACATCATAGTGCAGAACCTGGTGTCACATCATAGTGCTGAACCTGGTGTCACATTTACATAGCAGTGGAGCCTGGAGGAAGTGGAGCCGGGGTTGCAGCGAGCTGCTTCAGTTTGAGTCAACACGTGTGATTTTCGTCAGCGAAGCTGCGATACGCCAACATATTTTGTTCGTGTTTAAGTTTCCATCCTGTGTTTTGGTGCTGCTTTAGTGCTGTGTGTTGTGCGAATAGTGCTGGCAGTGTGTATTATCTAGTGCCAGAAGTGCTCATCTGTATATTGAGAGTGCGTGCTGTGGAGCCTCTGCGTGCCGCATTCAGTACCAAGCTTACCCGAATGTTGACAGTGCATCTGCACCTTTGGCAACAGAAGTGACAGCGCCTTTTGTAGTGTATTGCAACTGTTTTCTGCGATTGAAGATTGTATTGATATTTCTTAAGAGTTAAGGTTTTTTTTATGTGTGTTTTATGCATCTGACAAGTTGACAGCAGTGTTACTTTGCTTGTAAAATTTTATGTCAGCTACTGATAATTTGTTTTTGTCTTTTTAATAGCATACTGATCTAGTGATTTATTTGTCTTTTACTTGGTACCAAAGTGCCCAGAAATTAAGAATTTTGTGCACAATACATTTGTGCATGCTTAGGTTGTCTGAAAGCTGAATGCATTTAGTATATTGTCATACTTGGTTCATTGTGTGTTTATTCTTATTACATTGTACCTTTTTCCTCACTTGTGCAAGATCTGAAAGTTTAAGGTAGAACCTTTCGGGCTTAAGCTTCCTAAATAGGTTGGATTGTAACTGATGAATACAATTTGACACATGTTAGTTATGTTGTGTACATGTATCTTTGCATTTAGCAGGTACATCATTTAATTTGATTGAGGTCTCTTGTTCATATTTGTAAATGCTTGTGTACATTTTATTTTTTTTTATTTTTTGTGTGATGTAAGTTGTTTGGTTTTTCATTGTAGGATTTTGCTGTGATTTGAGAATTGTTTGGACAGAACCTGTTGATACATTTTTATAGTGGTCTTGGATCCCTACTGGTGATACAGTTAAATTGTTTGCTTATTTTGTGAAAATTCCCAATTTGACATGCAATTTGTAGCCTTTTTGTTTAATGTTGCTGGTAATACTTAAGAGTGTGGGGCCTGACCTTTCTATTGTTTTTTTTGTTTGTTTTTGTTTTCCTTTTGATTTGAGTTGGCTCAATTAGGTCTAAGATGGAAGGAGATGTTGGCTGTAGAAGTGCTCAAGATGAGCAGAATGTGGTTGAAAATTTAGGTAGTATTGTAGAACCAGATGAGATGAGTGAAGCGCCAAGGCTTCGCGAGCGTCTTTTAACAGAACGAGGTAAGGAATGGCACCTTAATGTCTTGAGTGGCAAGTTTAGGGACTGTGAACGTAAATGGAGAAAGCAGCTGAGTAATTGCTTAACTCTGTTTGCAGACAGCAATAATTGTGAAGAGTTGAGAAGTTCCAGAGAAAGGTTAGTATCCCCTTTTGATAACTTGACAGACATTACAGGCGCACTTGAACAGTTTGACGAGGCTGAAGTTGCGGTCTTCCGAAGTAAGTATGAATCTTTAGAAGGAGAATGCACCAAAAATCTTGCTAACTTCTCAGAAATTATTAGGTCTCTTGATATTGAGCAAGGCTCAAATCAGTCATCTAAATCAAGCAGGCACTCTTTCTCCCTACGTCCCAGTTCTGTAAAGGCATCTATAGCAGCTGAAGCTGCAAGTCTAAGGGTTAAGCTGAAGTTTATTGAGTTAGAAGCCCAAAGACGAGCTGACCTAGAGCGTATAGAGACAATGAAATTGTTAGAAATGGCTACAGCCAGGGCTGAAGCTATGGAAGCTGTAGAAACTAATGCAGTCTCAGATTTAGAACGGTTGCCACAAATTAATGTTAGGAACTATGTCCAAGACTTTGTAATGGATCAACAATCATCACCTACCGTCCAGGAACCAAATGTTGATGCCGTAAGATTTCCTGCTGTTGCTACTTCTGTTCACTCACCTCTTAGTCCCTTTGCGCCTTCTTTTGCGCCTGTAGCTGCAACTGCTGAGCCTTCGAATGGTGCTGACCCTGTTGGTGTCCTTCAACCTCCATCTGTCAATCAGGGTTGGGCTGACTTTGCCAAATTTTTAGTAGATCAAATTAGTTTGAACCGCTTACCGCCACCAGAGCCGAATGTCTTTAATGGTGATCCAATCCAATTCCCAGCATGGAAGTCAGCTTTTAATCTTCTGATAGATCAAAAAAACATTCCAGTAAGTGAGCGTTTGCACTATTTAAAGAGATACTTGGGCAGCACGGTCAGGCAGGTTATTGAGAACTATTTCCTGGTACCTTCCGACAAGGCATACGAAGAGGCCAGAACACTGTTAGAGGAAAGATACGGTGACCCATTTCTGGTGTCCTCTGCCTTCCGTGAAAGGCTAGACAAGTGGCCAAGAATACAATCAAGGGATGCTATTGGCTTGGTCAAGTTTAGTGATTTTCTCAAACAATGTCTGATGGCAATGCAGTCAATTCCAAGTCTGAGAATTCTTGATGACTGTCAAGAAAACCGCAAGATGCTTAGCAAGTTACCAGATTGGGTTGTTGTTCGGTGGAACAGGATTGTTGCTTCCCACAAGGAGACGCATAAGGAGTTTCCACCTTTCAGCCACTTTGTTGACTTTATTGCCAAGGAAGCTAAGGTTGCATCAGATCCAGTCACATCGGTTCTCTCTCTGAGAGATAAGCATGTAAGTGAAAACCAGTCACTCTCCAGTTTGAATCCTTCAAAGACGACGCATCCGTCTGTCTCTCGTCCACATCCTAGGTCGTTTCTTTCTTCTTCTCAGGAAGGTGGGAACCGTTATAAGCCGTTTTCAACTTTTAAGTCTGAAGCATGTGTGTTTTGTCAAGGGCAACATGGCCTCGACAAGTGCAAACCCTTTCTCGAAAGGTCAATGGAAGAGAGAAAGGAATTCATTAAGAAAAATGGGTTTTGTTTTGGTTGTTTGCGTACTGGTCATGTCTCTAAAAAATGCAAGCAAAGACTGTCATGCGTTGTTTGTTCTAAACTTCACCCCACTTGTTTGCATGGAGATAAATTGAAGCCTAAAACCGATATAAAAGCGGTTGTATCTGCGCCAATGGTTTCATTGAGTACTTCTTGCACTTCGGGCTTGGTGAGTAAGTGTTCGGCTATTGTTCCGGTGTATGTTTCACACTACCTGAACCCAGATAATGAAAGATTGGTATATGCTCTTTTAGATACACAATCAGATACTACTTTCATTCTTCAGGATACCTGCAAGGCTCTTGGGGTATCAGGCACATCTGTGAGTTTGTCACTTTCGACAATGTCGGCTGAGGAGATTGTCGTGGCTAGTGAAAAGGTTAATGGATTGCTTGTGCGTGGATACAACAGCTGCAAGAGAATTAAGCTGCCAAATGCGTACACGAGAAACATAATGCCTGCCAACAGGTCTCATATACCTACACCAGAGACTGCGAGAGCTTGGTCCCATTTGGAAGAGCTTGGTTCCAAACTTATTGATTTACAGGATTGTGATATTGGTTTGTTGATTGGTTACGATTGCCCACAGGCTTTGCTGCCCAGAGAGGTGATTCCAGCAGCTGATCAAGGTCCTTTTGGTCAGAGAACTGATCTTGGATGGAGCATTGTTGGTGTGGTTCAGCAAAGTAAGTCAGATGAGGATAATATTGGTCTTAGTCATCATATTCTTGCTTGTGAGGTTCCTTCTGTTCTTGCGACTCAGCGAAATACTTGCGCAAATTCCGTTCTTTTTTCTCTGAGAACTTCTGTGAAGGAAGTCGTGAGCAATGACGTCCTGCATTTGCTGGAATTAGACTTCAAGGAACCTGAATCAGATGATACCCAGATGTCTCAAGAAGACAGACAGTTTCTCTCTTTGTTGACAAAGCACATTTCCTTCTCTGATGGCAAATACAAGATGCCACTGCCTTTCAAACATGGTAACCCAGTATTGCCTAACAATCGGGGTAGCTCCTTAAGTCGGTTAGAATCACTCCGTAAGCGCCTTTTGTCGGGAGCTACATTTCGCAGTCATTACTTTGACTTCATGAACAGCTTGGTTAAGAATGGTTATGCAGAACGAGTCCTAGAGAAGAAAGCAGAAGGCCCAGTGTGGTACCTTCCACATCATGGTGTATACCACCCCCAGAAGCCAGACAAGATACGTGTAGTGTTTGATTGCAGTGCTGTGTGCCAGGGACACAGCTTGAATCAACACTTACTTCAAGGTCCTGATCTTACTAACAAGTTAGTTGGTGTTTTGTGCAGGTTCAGGAAGGAACCTGTAGCATTCATGTGTGATCTAGAACAAATGTTCTACCAGTTTGGTGTAACCACAGAATGTAGAGACTATCTTCGCTTTCTTTGGTGGGACACTCCTGATATCTCTTCAGATCCAGTAGACTTTCGGATGACTGTCCATTTGTTTGGCGCTAGTTCATCCCCAGGCTGCGCCAATTTTGGGTTGAAAACACTTGCCAAAGACTTTGGACCAATCTATGGTGGTGATGTTGCGAAGTTTATTAGCCAAGACTTCTATGTAGATGATGGGCTTATGTCTCTTCCTACTGTCGATCAGACCATAGACTTGATAGATAGAACCCGGGCATTGTTCTCACAGGCCAAAATGAGGCTACATAAATTTGTGTCCAATTCTAAGGATGTTATTCAGGCTGTACCAATTGAAGATAGGGCTAAAGACCTCCAAAATGTAGACATATTGCATGACAAGCTACCAGTTGAGAAGGCGTTAGGCATTTGGTGGTGTGTTGAGTCAGATACATTTCAGTTCAAAATAGTTCTAAAGGAGAGGCCTCTTACTAGACGAGGACTTCTTTCCACTGTGGGATGCTTGTATGATCCTCTTGGGTTTATAGCTCCAGTTGTATTACAAGGCAAGCAAATACTTCAGCAGATGTGTTCTGACAAGGCCGAATGGGACGATCCACTGCCTGAGCATTTGAGATCCAAATGGTGTAAGTGGCTTGAGGATTTAAAGAATCTGTCATCCCTTAAGATAGCTAGGTGTTGGAAGCCTTGTGACTTTGGAGAAATCACTTCGGTGGAGCTGCATCACTTCTCGGATGCCAGTTTCATTGGTTATGGTCAGTGCTCATACATACGCCTTGTCAATCAAGCAGGAGATGTCCATTGTGCCTTGGTTATGGGAAAATCTAGAGTTGCTCCTCTAAAACCTGTCACAATTCCTAGGCTAGAACTAGTTGCTGCATTGCTGTCAGTCAAAGTAGGAAGTCTGTTGCAAAAGGAACTTGCCTTTTGCCATGTGAGACATGTGTATTGGACAGATAGTAAGGTTGTGCTTGGGTACATCAACAATGAGTCTCGGAGGTTTCATGTCTTTGTTGCAAATAGGGTACAGCAGATCAGGAATTGCACTGAACCTTCGCAATGGAATTATGTGACCACTGATGAAAACCCTGCAGACAAGGCATCTAGAGGTGTTTCAGTGAACGAACTAGTTGAGAATCCCATTTGGTTTATTGGTCCAGATTTCCTTTGGCAAAGGGAGTTGTCTTGTAATCACGTCAAAGTTGATATTGATTCCAGTGATCCAAATTTGAAGAAGTCTCACTGTTTTGCCATGGTTCAACAACATGAGTCAAGGTTTGCTTCTTTGTCCGAACGCCTTAGCTACCTTTCCAGTTGGCTCCGAGCTAAACGGGCCCTTGCTCTTTGTCTTAGATATGTGGCTAAATTGCGTCAACTTGCGGCAAAAGGGTCAGATAATCCCTCATCTAAATCATTCAGGCAAGATGACTCTGTCAGTGTAAGCGAATTAGTGGCTGCTGAAACCGTGATTTGTAGGATCGCTCAGAAGGAGGGCTTTAGCGAGGACATCAATCATTTGAACAGGTACTCTGTTGTGGGTTTTTCTGCAGAAAGAAAAGAACTTACTAGACGTCATTCTGTTCTTAAAACAGGGTCTAAGTTGCGTCAGTTGGATCCGTTCATTGACTCATGTGGTTTGATCAGAATTGCTGGTCGTCTAGGAAACTCTGGTCTTGACAGTAATCTGAAACATCCGATTGTTTTGCCAAGAAAAGGTCATTTGACTATGCTTCTTGCTCGCCATTGTCATGAAAGGTGTTTACATCAAGGTCGAGGCTTGACTGTAAACGAGATTCGCCAGAGTGGATTTTGGATAGTTGGTTGCTGTGGACTGGTAAAATCTCTGATTTCCAAGTGCGTTGTCTGTAGAAGGTTGCGTGCGCCTACAAGTGAGCAAAAGATGTCTGTATTGCCATCTGATCGACTTGAATCAACACCCCCTTTCTCATTCTGTGCAGCTGATTGTTTTGGTCCTTTCTACATCCGAGAAGGTCGCAAAGATCTGAAACGGTATGGAGTTCTCTTCACTTGCATGTCTTGTAGGGCAGTTCACGTTGAAACTATCAACTCGCTAGACACTAGCTCTTTCATTAATGCCTTGCGCCGATTCATAGCAATTCGAGGACCGCTTAGACAGCTGAGATGTGACCAGGGTACTAACTTTGTAGGCGCTGAGAATGAACTGAAGAAGGCCTTGAGTGAAATGGACCAAGATAAAATCAAAGGTTTCCTCCTTCATACTGGCTGTGACTTGATTCCCTTTAAAATGAATGTTCCTTCAGCAAGCCACATGGGCGGCGTATGGGAGCGACAGATTCGCTCCGTCCGAAATGTCTTTGCCTACTTGTTGCTCACTCATGGCTCACAGTTGGATGATGAGTGTTTGCGTACTTTCCTTCATGAAGCTGCCGCTATTATTAACAGTAGACCTCTTACGGTAGATCATTTGAATGATCCATTGTCCGTCACCCCATTGAACCCTAATCAGTTATTGACTCTGAAAAGCAAGGTCATTCTCCCTCCTCCTGGAAACTTTGTCAAGGAAGATGTTTATTGCAGGAAACGATGGCGCCGCACCCAATATTTGCTTGAACAATTCTGGAGCCGTTGGAAGTCAGAATTCTTACAAAATCTACAGGTAAGAAGCAAATGGTTCTCACCAAAGCGAAATATGACTGTTGGCGATGTAGTGTTGCTTAAGGATGACAATTTGCCAAGAAACCAGTGGCGGTTATGTAGAGTGGTCGACACTTCTGTTGATGAAGATGGCTTGGTAAGAAAGGTTAAGCTTGCTGTTGCTACATCTGACTTGGACAACGTGGGTAAGCGCAAGCGTGTACCAATCATTTTAGATCGTCCCGTGCACAAATTAGTGTTGTTGTGCGAGTCTGAAGAAGAAGCCCAGTAATAGATTGTAGGCATTACCTGAGAGACATTCTATGATAAGTTGTTAACGTTTGAGCACTATTCGTCCATAAGAGGTTCATCCCGGTCAAGGAGCCATACTCAATTCATTTGTTAGCCTCTTAAGATGTTTTACAATTAAGACAACATGCCTTTGTATATTTGCAATGTAAATGAAGGTCATTTTCACTGTATACATTTATGTATCATTTTTACTATTGATATCTCAATTTTCTATTTTTTGATTTTTTGGATACTTAAAATTAGATGTTAGATTATCTAATTTGGGGAGCCATGTTGGGGTCGATTCGTTTTTAAGTACGAAAGGTCATAGTGCGAATTGTTTAAGTCATTGGGAGTTATCTGCCCTTGTAAGTTTTCTGTGCGAGGCATTTGCGATGCATGCATGTTGTGCAAAGAAGCCCCCAGAGAGGTAATTATATGCGATTATTGACATTATTGATAGAGATCATTTGCATTTACTATGTATCACCAGTGCGTATTCATCATATTGCATTTGTCCCTGTTTTTTTTAGTGTTTTTTAGCCTTTAAATGTTGTGCGTGGATTGGCTCGATTTCCCGCCATTTCTTTACACTCAGATATGTCATTTCTGTATTTTCAGTTTTGACGTAGCCTTCTGCGATATTGTTATACGAATAAAGGCTTCAGTAATAAATCTCTGACTTTGCGAATGCCTCCCACGACAGTATACGTTACAAAATTATGTGAATTAAAAAAATTGATACTTAATTAACAACACATGTTTAAAAAGTAAACATGTTGCCTGAATAGAAATGGACAACATCAATACGAAAGCTTTGGAATGGCATCAATAAATTAACAATATATGTTAGCAAACAAAATTAAAATAGCTAATTAAAAAAACGCAGCAACAATGCCCAAGCTACGGTTGGCATAGGCTAATAGAGGGTCAACAGCAGACGTCAGTTACTGTAACGTCACATAAATTTACACTTCAAACGAGATATAATTGGCAGACCTTTGAGCCTTAGACAGAGAATGTGACGCAAAAAACTATACATATTTTAGGAGGAAACATACATGTAGCCGTCGATGATGGCGCCAGAGACAGTTAAATTTAATGAAATATAATCTAAAATGTGTTTTCTTGACATAATGTGACGCAAAGAACAACATATATGTAATATGGAGACATGTTGCCGTAATGTAAAAAATCAACATAAATACCCTAGTTTGGGGATGACATACCAACGATAGAAAACAGACGTCAATAATAATAAAGACGTAGAAAGTTAGTTAAAAGTAATTTAATCTGAACGGCTTCTGTGTCCCATTCAGGGACTATATAATAATAAAATATGTATGTTGGTAAAACTTTAATTTAAAAAATGCAGCAACATTACCCTAGCTAGGGATGACATTATGGGAATAGGCGCTCAACTATAGACGCCTGTGACAGTTAAAAATCCATGGTAAAAGCCGGAAACATATTACAGTGCCTCGTTTTTCTCACAGCGAATATGATGCACTTAACTACATTGTATATATGTTTATAGAGAAGAAATATTGCCCTAATGAAAATGTGCAAAACAATACCCTAGTTTGCGGAAGACAAAAAGAAATGCTGCAATCAAAAACAAACGTCAAAGACAGTGAAATCAAAAAAATAGGCTGAAAATCGGTGATATTTGATTAGGAGTAGGTGTCTGTAAGTAAATGTGACGCAATGAACGAAATAAAGTCATTAACAATACTAATTGACCTAAAAGAAAAAGTCAACAATAATACTCTTGCTTAGGTATGACTTAAATAAATATGCGCTCGAATATTGAATTCAGAGACGTTTAAAATTACGAAAGGCTAAGCAAAAATGTGTATAATTGAGGGAATTATTTGAATTACAAAAGGGAATGCGACGCATTTAATTACATAGACAAGTATGTATAAATACATATGTTATAAAAAAGGGCAACAGCAATATCTACCTTGAGAATGACAAGCAAATCCACGATCGAAAACAAGGGTCATATAGAACACAAATACAGGAAGCTACATTAAACATAAGCTTATTCTCTTGCACTTTCAAAGATTAACCACCTTATTTTATCATTACCAAATCCCACAAAAGAAATAATAAATGATCTAAAAAATATATTATTCAATTTTTTATGGGATGGAAAACCCGATAAAATAAGAAGAGAGATAATCTGTAAGGATTATGCAGAAGGAGGGTTAAGAATGGTAAACTTAGAGTATTTCATTAATGCCCTCAAAATATCTTGGATAAGGAAAATAATTCTTAATAACAAAAAATACATGCAGATAATAAATACTGAAATACCAGATTTTAAATTTATGCTTATTGTAGGTGCAGAGTGTATACAGAAACAATCAAAGATTATTTCAAACCCATTTTGGAGAGACGTATACTCAGCATATAGTCTTTTCTTGGGAAAACTTGTTCCAAAAACCCAGAAAGAAGCAAAAAGTGTTTTCCTATTTGGCAATAAAAATTTAAAGGTCGGTGGGAAACCTATATTTAATTATAATTTCATAAAAAATAATATTTACACTATAAATGATTTATTGAAGAATGATGGTACTTTTTTAACATCTACAGAATTTATTGGTTCTTATGAAAATATCACCAACTTCTTGGAGTATGCAGGTATAATTTCTTCAATTAAAGCATACTTAACAAAACTCACAATTCAGGACATTGGTAAAAGATTAGAGGAACCTCTATTACCACTATCATTATCAATACTGCTTAAAATCAATAAAGGTTGTAGAGATATATATGACATTATGATTCATAGTGATGTTAAACCAACTTCAGTAGATAAATGGTGCTCTGAAACAGGTGGGGAAATAAATAATATACTAAAATTATTTCAATTGCCATACAAATGCCAGAAAGATACACACCTACAATGGTTCCAAACCAGAATTAATAATAGAATTTTAGGAACAAATGTGTTACTCTATAAGATGAAAATAAAAAATGACAACTTGTGTTCTTTGTGCCACAAACAAAAAGAAACAATCTTCCACTTGTTCTGTGATTGTGAGTTGGTAAAAACTTTTTGGAATGAGTTACAAACCCTTATAAACACTTACTGCCCATCCATATCTTTAAACTTAGTGTGCCAAGATATAATTTTTGGAAACAGGTATTTTACTAATGTTCTTAATACAATAATAATGCTAGCTAAGTACCACATTTTCAAAACAAAAGAAACAGTCAAACCTAGTATTGAACTGTTCAAAAAACAATTAATAAATCAATACAGAATTGACCAATACATTTCAAGGAAAAATCTAAAACAAGACATTAATGAAAATACTGGAGCCCACTAATAAATTTAATAACACATATTAACTAATTCCTAATTCACTAAGACTGACTAGACATGAGCATATATAACTTAAGTTACTAACTTATATTATTTACATATGTTATTTAAAATGTTTATAGAAAGGACAAGTATAGAATATTAAATTTTTAAAAAAATCACATTATTATACAAAAATAATATGCCAATCTGGATTTGTATAACTATATGTTTTTGTAATATTGGGTTAATAACTTTGTTAAGCCTAGTAGTGTGTATCTTTGTGCATGTAAATGTGTATCTATATGTTTGTGTGTATATATGTATAGGTATATATGTATGGGTATGTATGTATATGTATACACTAAGCCTTAGGTATGTCCATTACAGAAAAGACATGCATTAAATATTGAATTTTCAATAACAATAAAAATAATCAACCATGTATGACACAACTTAATGTATTGTATAATTGAATTAATCATTATTTCACAGTATTATCCTTTCTATAAATGTTTTCAGTATTTTGCTCTGTTTATCGATTACTGCAATATTGGTCTTGACTTAAATCAATCTTTATCAAAGTCTATTTTTTTGTTTTGTTTTGTTGACTAATTAAAGTGAATACATATATTTTTGCTTAGACTGTTTCGAAATACATGTACGCCATTATAGTAAAAGTTTAGTATGCTTATGAGTCGGGAACAACTGAAACAAGGATACAATTCAATATATAGAGGTAGAATTAAATGTATATTACAATTCTTTTTACATCGATAACTTCATTACAATCCGTAAATCCCAACAGTACAAGGAAAAAGATACATACGTTATTTTCTTTTACCTTTCTTCATTCCTGCTATTATTTGTATTAAGACAACATTAACATATATAATAAACCCATCAATCAATATTTGGTCTTGTTTACCCTCGCCGTAACTATTGTTATAGGGCGAGCATTAAAGTATGGGAGTTTAAAATAAAAGTATCACAATATTATATTAATGGCGTGAGGGTTGCCTAGTGTCTGGTAGGTTAAAAGGATTAAAAATTAAACAACATAAGGGTGATTATGACAAAAGGCTTATATAATGTATGGGTGGTTTTAATATCTTTGTTGTATGTATGTGCTGTGGTGAATGTATGGTAAAAGTTGTTGTTGTTTTTTTTAAAAAAGTATCAGTGTACACTTCCTTATTTCTTTTATTACATTTAGTTACCAGTCCACTTTATTAACATTGAATATAGATTAATTCGCCTGTTATACAGTGCCTCATTTGGGACTTATAATAGTGATCAAAAAGTACAATAATTTAAAAACCAAAAAAAAAAAAAAAAGTATCCAGTTAAAATAAAAGATAAGACATATAGTTGTATTTTTTGCCGATGCTATAGGCACCTTTCTAGGACCTTTTAAGAGTATGTTTATTTAAAAAATCAAAAATTTAAATTATAAATAATAATTACATTTATATTTACAGCTTACTATGTACATGTGTTCAGGCCTGTCCCCTGTAACATCTGTAATTCAACTAATATTATAAATAGAAAAGACTGGTTAACATGTGGACGATGGGACCTATTTTTAATTCCGAGGTCCCGCTGGCAGTCATATATTCTTTTTATTCATCCACATGCACCATAGAAGCAGAAATATAAGAGATAACACAACTCAAAAGATTAGTAAAAGAAGGGAAGGGAGATATATGTACCCGTGTTTGACAATTACAAAGGATATCTCCCGTTATTATTTAAATGTTTATTTTATCAGAAGAGAGGGAGAGAATTTGGGAATTATTTATAGTTAATTATTTTATGAATATGGACAGGCCTGTGTCCCTTAGAGGCACTGTATGGCGAAAAACACTATAGCGCAGGAGAGATTTACGGTGAAGTATTACTTTTTTCCCTTTTCCCTAAGGTGCCTCACTCATCCGATGAAACCCGTGCGGCGCCCCCCGTGTGATCAGAATCTGCAACATATTTGCTCGATGTAATAGCCTCTACACTATGAATAACGTTGTAATATTTCATAGGTATTATTATTAAAAAAAAAACTTGTTTTCACAGATCTTGATTACTATGCTTATTTATTAAAAATTATATGTTGCATTTATAGTATTATTATTCAATCATTATAAGTATAAAATGTATTTGTGTTCATGCATGGAGGGTAAGTCTCTTCCTGTTAACTTTGATTCGCCATTTTTTTGGCACCATGTGTTGACAAGATGTATAAAAATCGGCTGTGTATTGATTGTTACTGTTTTAATTGTGTCGATGAGGGGGGTTTCGCACGGATTAACCATGTTTTCACTGGTATACCCGGGTGCCTTCTTGAGGATACGATTGTTCGAAACGGTAAAGGTGCTTTTCTACTTAGTATGTTGCGACCTTCACCTTCTATATATTTGTTTTCCCATGCTGTTCAGGAAAAGCAGGCAAGTTTGTTAAATGATTCTATTAATAATATGACAATAGGTGCTACCTAATTCGGGGAAAGCGCAATTATTGTTTGAATACAATAAACTTTAGACTTAGTCATTGATACATGAAATATAAATGAGCACATTTGGAGCCTCTCCAGGGCTTACCTTTTTCAATGTGGTCATTTTCAAAAGTAATAGTTTAGAGGATAGGGCCTGTATAAAACGCAGCTTTTAACGCAGCCTGTATAAACATATAGGGAAAACGCAGCTTTTACGCAGCCTGTATAGAATATATAAGGGGAAGGTGTGATTTTCACTGCGGTTATGCATTTAATGAAAAAATAAGACAAAATGTTGTTTGATAAGAATAGAAGGCTTATTTATCAATAATATATGAATGAATTATAAATAAAAAATAAATATAATTGATGTTTTAATATTGTAATTTAGTTAATGCGGTCGCTAATTTGACCTCACCACCGAAAAGAAGAACTCAATGCAAAAAGAAGGAATCTTTTTATTCATGAACAGATTTTTATTGCATGTTCATTCTAATATTGTCAAAAAAAATGTCTTCAGGTTTAACAGAAAGTTAAAAAATGAATGATAAAAATAACAAAAGTCTTCGCAGCAGGATTGTGGTATATCGTTGGCACCAGCCATTACTACCACCACCTGAAATTGAATCATGTTCGGGATTTCCTAATATACGTATCTTTTATATCCAACATTATACACTTAACCAATGTTCTAACTACACCGAATGTAAAATTTCAATACCCCGCATGGAAGTGGAGAACACGTGTCATTGTGCCAATAAACATGTTCGTATCGTTGTTGATTTCGTATCATTGATTGGATGATAAGAGCACGGTCAATTAATTTAGGTGTCACAAGACACGCCCATTAACAGTGTGACATGCAACAAGAAGGATATCGGCTTGCCGTTAAATTTTTATTAAATTTATGAACAAAACAAAAATGAACGTTCATATCACCGGAGAAACAAATATTTACTAATACATCAAATTTCGTAATTTTTCTTATCATGAACCAGTTTGCTGTTTTTGTTTTTTATTATAAATAACTGTTTATACCATTTCTTTCTTGCGCTTATCGTTACAAGTTATAAACAACAATAATAAATTAAATTTGTTTTTTTTTTTTTTAATTCTACTCAGAAATATTCAAATTTCAAAAATGTAAATATTTCATATAATATTACAGACAGACGGACAGACATCATAATTTTATTTTGTTAACTTGAATGTATCTCTTTAAATTATAGTATGCGCACTTTATATCTTCATAATAATCCAACATTATCCTTTTCATATCATATTATCGTAAGATACAATATATTTATCGAATAAACTGTTAGTGTCATCGCCAATACTTCACGTTATTAGAAAAGGACAGTGATATGATTATATCATTATAAAACACCCTTTACCGACACTGAAGGAACCACTTGGAACACAATGTCCAGATCCAAAAAGTCTTTGACTTTGTATCCTGGATAGCACAAAGTGACAATATTTTCAGAGTCAATGTACTCGTGCAAGTACTTCACTTGGCTATGTCCAAAAACTAAAGCCATTTTTATTCCAACACAAACACACAATAAAGTAGATATATTTATATGAAAAGTGAACACTAATTAACACAAAATCTCAACTGTTTATAAACTAAATCTAGATATATCCGTTTGAAACGAAAATTTGCGAACATAGAACAAATAAACAATAAAACAAATATTATGGAATATAGCCTGAATGACTGTTTGTAAGCAAGTTTGCAGGCAGAATGACTAAAACATAACATTGAAAATATATACTGCAACAAAGTCAATTTTTGAATTATTGAGTGATGACAATTTTGTTCAATAACAATAGAACTCGACAAAAATAATTTCTGTAATAATTAACAAAAAACTCAATTTCCATTGATGCGCTTTTTAAAGGGCATAAGGTATCTTTCAAGTTACCGACATAAAGGAGTAAGAATAAATAATTAATATCTGTATGTGGAATTATTAAATAAACAACGTATTTGTTTGTAGCGCATCCTACATAATTCAAATGTTATATGGGACAAAAAGTCAGGATAAAGTATTACATTATTTTACAATTTATAACAAAATTAAAAGAAAATTCGGATATAGATGTATCTTTTTGCAAGTGATTTGGACGTAAAGAAAATCTATAGGTAATTCAGAAAATTACCTCAACATAATAAATAAATATTTTCACTTATTTGGTAAACACACAATACTATATCATAAAGATATAACGATATTTTAATGAAATTACTATAAAGAACAGTGAATACCTCTTTTTTTATAAACACAACATATTGTCTAGTAATATATTTAGAAAAAGCTGCGTTTTCCCTATATATCTATACAGACTGCGCAGCTGCGTTTTATACACGAAAAACGCAGCCTGCATAACGCAGCCTGCGTTAAAAGCTGCGATTTATATTGGCCCCCGAGTAAAGTGAGCATTTACCAGATTTCGAATATCAGACCTACCTGATACTAAGGACTAAGCTATAGCTGTATCTGTGAAACTGCTACACTCATTCCTTCTTACACAATGTGATTCTCCCTGAATGTCATTTATTGTTCTACTCTGTAGCATCGTTGCATATCACAACACAAATAGAATACTGCAGTGGGCAATGGCATCAAATGTAAAAAGAGAGGGAAAAGTGAGCCTGCCCAGGTTTCAAAACACAGGCACGATGTGAATTAACTATCAGTGAAATTGCTTCTTTTATACCGAGATTTTTAGGGCTATATTTCAACTTCTGGTGGATAATAATTATTTTGTCTCACTAAAAAGCATTAAAATAAACAAGCAAAATAAGGCGCCTGCCTTATGTAGTCAGTATTGACTTTTGGCAGTACAAAGTTGAAGTTGAACAATAGCACAGAAATTATATATGTTATCATAAGCTCCACGCTTTAAAAAAAAGCATACAAGACCGTGTGTATGTAAGAATGTAAACATGTTCTCTAAAATTACAATGGCAGGCTTTGCAAGAAAATGTTAGTTCTAAAATAATATATACATGTTATAACTTTAATTCATGCTTTTTTAATGTTATAGTTATCTTTTATTTACGTGTTAATATACCAGTTAGTCACAAATCACACATCTATTTGGCAACATCACACATTTCACCACTGATGAATGTTGACAAGTCATTTTTGCTCAAGTATTGAGTTTAAAGGAATATTTTGTCATCATTTTTTAATGTTTTTCTTTTGTTATAAATGTTTCTGTTTGTGGATTCAATACTTCTTTGCATAACAGATTTGTAAAGAGAAATTGATACCATAAATTGTCCTTTATAGTATGCACTAAGATTTCAGCAGGCTTTAAACAAAAGTTTAGGTCCAGTGAAAAGCTGTAATGATCAATTTGTTAATAAATAAATACAAATTATTATATAAATAATTTTGTAACCCTTATTCAGTCTCAAAATGATCAGAAATAAATATCTCATTTAATATAAGGTATTAACCAAAATTTGTAGGGTGGTGTCCATTCTTTGTATGGAAACATGATATCCCATGGGATTTTGGGTCATCGGGGGAAATTTTGAGTTCTGGCTGTTTCAAAGAGATGAAACTAGTCCGCTTTCAGCAAAACACCATTTTTTAAAAAACAGTACTTCATTTAGATAGCAGATTTTTTAAAACATTCAAATGCACTTTATTAGCTTTCATATAAACAACTACTACTTTATATTTATTAGGAAATTTACACATTTATGCTGTATTTCAGTAGATGGATAATGTAAACATGTTTTCTATTTTTAAAATTTCTCAATAAATAGCTACTGTTGGTATTACAGAAAAGAAAAGAATATATAAAAAAAGATTTTTATGTCTTTATAGTAACACTATATTTAAAAAAAGTATTGAAAAAAAGAAGAAAATACAGGAAACACTTCTATATGTTTTACCAGATTGAACCTTTTTCTTAATGAAAACAAACAATATCTTTCCAAAAGGTGGAAAGATACAAAAGGTCAATGAAAGCAATTTAAATAAATTTAATTATGCTTCAGTGGTTTAAGCTAATATGCAATGTCAAAACATAGTTAATAACAACACACACATTAACAATATTCTATGCATTTTACACTAATGCAAAATCAAATACAATTAATTAATATCATGGCACTTTAAGACAAATAAGTTAAGGCATTTAGTTATAGAACACAGACTACAACATTACATCTTGATGGAAAATGAGATTGTATATGTGAATGTTCAGTTCTAATATAAATGGTTTGTACATTATATTTAATAAAGGTGCTGTAATCTAATTTTAACACATATTTTGTTTTAATTAAAGCAAAATGGTCACAATAAAATGTTAACTGTATCTTTAATCCATAGAAGAGCTGATGTCCATCTGTTAAATAAACACCACCTGCACACAATCTTATATTATTGTTCTGAAACATATATTTATTTCATTACTATTTATTTTATATTCAGAGAAATGTGCAAAAACAACAACAATTTCATTAACTGTTTGTTACAAAAGGGTGTGGTCTTGTGGGCACATTGTGTTAAATAAAATTATTCATTCTTGTTCAGTCTGATTCAATATTCAGATTTAGTAACACGTGACACATTGCAGGATGGCAAACTTCAGCCACTTTCTCAAGAAAATATCAGGTCATCCTAGAATCAAGTCACTTCATCTTTGATCTAGATGGGCATCAGGGGTGGCGAAATCAATTGTCCGAGGTGTCCGAGTCGTACATTTCTTGTTCCGGACAAGTTACTTTTTTCAATTGGCTTGTCCGTGGACAAGTGAAAAAATCCAATTTCTAAGTGTTGAAATTCTCAAAAATAACTTTTATTTCCCAAACTGAAACATAAGACTTAAAGCATTAAAAGATTTGTTTACGTTCGTAATTGTGATATGATAAATTTGACTAAACATGATAGTTTTATGGTTTAACAGATTTAAGTGATTATTAAATCATTGTTGTTAAAATACTTGTGTTTTTATAAATGAATGTACGGACAAGTAGCGCATTGGTACGGACAAGTACATTTTTATGACCACTTGTCCGTAGACAAGTAAACATTTCTGAGATTTTGCCACCCCTGATGGGCATGCCTCAAATCTGTTATTCTGTCTTTGGACAACCTTGCCTGAAACCTCTGTAAACTGGGTGCTCTCAGTACTAATGAAGACAATTCCTGGATTTTTACAACCTGTATAACAGAAGAATATTATCTAATATTTTTTGCAGTTTTGACACAAGAAAATGCAGTTAAATATTTTCAAAAGAATAACGCATTAACAGTAGTAAGTTAATATCTGGGAAGATATACTTATAAAACTTATGCAATGACCATCTACAATTAAATATTATCAACTACATGGCTAGAACTTTCTAGAAGACTTGATATTGCCCTTATGTCTATAGTTGAAAAAATACTTTCTATGCCAAAATGTGTAAAAAGTTTGATTACAATATTCATAGGCATTTTTTCTTTTTCAAAACAACACTTAAAATACCCATTGATGCAACCTAGGTATTAAGTAAGGTTGTGTTGTAATATTAATGATTTTATTTATCTCAAGCTATACATTGAGTCCATTTCAACTTGATTTAAAACAAATTACCATCCACAGCCTTTCTTGCTGTTCTTTGGTTAAATGTGGAGTGGCACTGTCATCTGGTTAACATAGCATATGTCAACTACAGTTCTCATGGTGACCTCTCTTCAAAGACAGAATAGTAATGAAATGTTATAGATCTACACTTTTAAAATATGTGTGTCAATTAAATCAGTCTTATATCAGAAGTAAGAACACGGTTTCTTCTATTTGTTGAGAAATATATCCATCATCCCTTTAAAAAGAAACTGAAAATCATCCGAAATGTATTCACATCCGAAATATAGACTATTCTCATTTTCAACATTAGCCTTAAGCCATCATTTTTTAAGAAACCGTACTCTGACGTGTGATTAATTGCTTACCCAATATCAATATATCAAATGCTTACAAAAGCAGTAATGCAACATTATGACTGTGATATCAATAAATTTTGATAAAATACATAATCAGAGTAACCCCAAGGTCTCGCACACTTACCGCTCACAGTTCATATTCATTTAAAACCCATCTTGGTTGCTGGCATCACGCAGGCTGCAGCAAAATGTGTGATTTAAAGAGACGTAATCGTTATCGAGGCTTTTGACTTTGGAAATTAGATCGTGATAACTTAATGAAATTAAGTCTGCTTAAGGTAGTAAATCCAAATTGGATTATCACTTTACGCTAGCTGCAGACGACGAAATTACCGATTGTTCAATGAACTTGCCTGGTTTCCCAGTGTAAGACAAAATGCGTCCACTCGTACAAAAAAGTGGGGAACCAGTTGAAATTTCACTACTAAATTCGTACTCAAATTGATTCGTAATCAACCTAACTTAAACTGAAGTTTTTGTTTATTTTTATATGACTTTTATTGAAATCATTAAGTTAAATTAATATTTCATCACTGTACGGTCAGCGTTTATAGATTTGGTCTTCAAATAGAGAAAAAATATAGAAATATAGAACCGTAATAGTTGTATTTCTTCCAATCGTAATGTATTTCTTCAGAACCGCTCTTTACACTTTCATCAGTCAGAGAAAGTAGCTGCTAAACTTAAATTCTGATTTTTGTGTTTCTGCATTAACAATCATCGCATGTGATTCCTTTCCCATTAATTTTAAAAAAGATTTATTACACAGTGTTGTTTTGACTCGTTGAATTTGTGCTCCAAAACACTTCTTGCATCAAGACTATTGTTATTGTGATCTTCACTCGCTGGTAATTTATATGGTTGCACCGAAATTCAAAATGGCGCCATACAGGGGGAACTTTCAATTTGGTCGGACGGGTATATATTTTCATTTTTGAAATTGAACATATCCCATTACCCACACGCTCAATACGCATTACCTATAGGCGGTCAAAGCCCGCAAAGCGCCCTTCGGGCCTTTGCTTGGCTTTCCCCGTATTACATTTCTTCTTTTCTTGCCTATATATTATGTAAAATAGATCGTAGGACATTATTATAGATAATAGTATAATATTCGTAATACATTTTTTTAATATATAGTCAATATTCAATATATAAATAGTAAAAGAGATTATAATTCAATCCTTGTTCTTATAGGAATTGTGTGTTACTGTTGATGTTTATTTAATTATGATGGCTTTTTCTTATTATATATCCGCATCCCGGAGAGCCCATGGCCTTTATAGGTAAAGAAGAAACTGTATAAGAGATTTTTAAAAATGTTAAAGTATATATATACAGTATTTTGGTTTCCATCCATTTCCTGGGTAGAACCACTGTCATTATTGAAATTTTTTTTTTTTTTTTTTTTTTTTTTATTTATTGGATAATATAGACAGGTTAATACATGGATATTATTCTTTTATTTTATCAGTTCTTTCTTTTTATCCATGTACACCTTAGAGTAGAGTAGAGAGGTTTGATATTATATAGGACAACACGATAGAAGAGACAGTACAGGGCCGAGACTTATACCAAATTTTGACAATTGCATAGAGCGTTGGTAGTCTTCGGCCCTGGGAAGTAATTACCATTAGTCGGTAGTGTATAAAATATTTTTTTTTTTTTTTTTTTTTAAACATTCTAGTGTGTTTCATTTTTGGCCACGAACTCCCCCACGATGCTGTATTTTTTGTAGATGTAAGGCACCCGGTTTTCATCGGACAGTGAACCGAGTTCGCTTTGGGTTCCCCGAAGAGGTAATCTTATCCAGGGCCCCTATCACCCTCCCACGTCATGCCTTCTCAGTACGCCCCTGCGGGATGCCCAGTAAAAAATTTTTTATTTTTTGTTGAAGTTTATTCACCTTCTGCCGGTCAGGCCCTACCAACTTCCACCAGCCCCGCCTCCTTCTACTTGTGGGTGCGGGGCTAGTGGCCGATCCGGGCAAGCCGAGCCTTAAATTGGTCTGAAAATACATGGTATCATATGTCCGTCAGGCCCTACCAACCATCCCCGTCCCCATCTAAGGACCTCTATCATCCCAGGGTCGGGGGTTGGTCCGGGCAGGCCGGGTTACTATATGTCCTTTATGTATTATTTGGGTCCAGAAGATACACCGTGTCACACGCCCATCAGACCCTACCAACCATCCCCGGCCCCATCTATGGACCTTTATCATCCCAGGGTCGGGGGTTGGTCCGGGCAAGCTGGGTTGCTGTGCTGTGTGACACTAATGCATCATCATGGTGTACATCCCACAGAGGCGCTCTTAATTTTCTGTGTTTTGGTATAGATGGATTTTACCAAAATAGCCCTTGTTGGATGAGCCACCCTTATATTTATACTATTTAGAAAAAGGGATGGCTCCCCAGTTCGATTCTGGGAGGGGCTGGTATTTTATCTGTTTATCCCAGTATAGAATTAATATATTTTATTTAAAACTGTATAACAATGTTAAAAAGATCATCTTCTATTATGTTTATTTCATTAAATTCATTATAATGTTTTAATAATGTGTTTTATAGTAAAAGAACTGCAGGTCGTATAGGTTGTACCAATCAGGTGTATCATTGTGTTTCAAGGCTGATATAATTTGAGAAGGCTTGACGTCGGGGTGGTCGGACATTGTTTTTTTTTTTTTTCATATCATTTGCTTTATTTTTAGATTTTTGTTGACATCTGGGTGTTGTGAATAAATTCTCCCAGTGCCTTAAATATTGTTGTTTCTAGTAGTTTGGGTGGGTAGAGGATATTTGTCTTGTTAAATACCAAATTTTCCGAAAGTAAAACTTGTTCTAATTTTATCCTCTCCCCCCTGTGGTCTTCGCATTGTAACAACAGGTGTTTGTCATCAAACCGGACCCCGCACGTGGAACAATCTGGATTTAGGTTTAAGATGTATTGGCCGGTACTGCCAGGTAAAAGAGTTGTGCCCAGTCTTAATCTTGTTATACTACGTTCAATTCGAAAGTTACTTGAGTAAATTGGTGGGCGTTTTAGTGATGGTATTTTTGACCGTCCATCATTGATTTTGTCATTAATAATTTTACAATGCTGTTCCCATTTATTTAATAAATTTTTCCTTGATATTGAATAGATTTCAGTTGGTGCGAGGCCCGTGTGACGTCCCACCTGCAAAGCACTCAGGCCGGCTTTGGCAGCCCCGTCAGCCCTTTCATTTCCCGAGATCCCTACATGTGGTGGACACCATGTTAGAGTGACAATGTGGCCTTTCTCCATGCACTGGTTTGCTACAATTTTGATTTGATTGAGGAGGTCAGGCCTGGATCTGCTTTTATTATTTTCTATGGAGATAAGTGATCCTAAAGAGTCCGAAAAAATAACAGATCTTGTTTTTTCTTGTTTGTTTATCCAGCTCAAAGCTTGTAGGATGGCATTCATTTCCGCCGTATAGATGGAAGTTTTGTCTGATATTCTTTCCGAAAATGTTAGATCGATAGAAGGAATGACAAAAGCGGAAGCCACCCTACCCTTTTGGGGGTCTTTACTTCCATCTGTATATATTTTAACCCAGTTTTTGTATTTGCTGTCCAAATGCTCCAGTGTTAGCGCCTTGATTTTATTAGGGCAGTCATTTTTAGTGAACAGTTTTGTGAGACTTAGGTCGATCTCGGGTTTTTTCAGGGTCCACGGTTCCACCTCGGCCGGGCCGAGCGTCGCCACGCCGCTCTCTTCGACACCGCAGGCTTCCACCAGGTTTTGGGTATAAGCTCCAAAAGGGAGTGGGGGTGTCTTTTCAGATCCCCTCCTTGGTGTTTTGTAGAAGTAGCCGGTGCCGAAGATTTGATTCACAGGGTTGTCCGGTTTGGTACGGGCCCTGGCCCAATATCTAATTGACTGATCATCCCTCCGCAGACCTAGGGGAGGCACCCCAGCCTCTTGTTCCAATATGCTTATAGGTGTGGATTTTAGGGCCCCTAGTGCTATCCTGAGAGCTTGATTTTGTAGGCTATCAAGCTTTTTAAGATTTGTTTTGGCTGCGATGGAGTAAATTTGACAGCCATAGTCAATTTTTGGACGTATGAGAGACTTGTAGAGTAACAGGAGACTGTGTTTATCTGAACCGAAGTCAGTCCCTTTTAACATCCTCATTAAGTTCAAGTCTCTCTGGCATCTTTCAATGATGTCTTGTATATGACTCTTGAATGATAACCTCCTATCAAGAGTCATTCCCAGAAATTTTACCTTATCTTTAAAATTTACTTTTTCTCCCCCTAAATATACGTCCAAATCCATCTCTTGTTTAAGTCCGAAAAGAATGCCTACAGTTTTACTTTGTGAAATTTTGAATCCCCATTTTTTTTACCATTCCCAAATGACGTCCAATCCGCTCTGGGCTTTTTTTCTGAGCGGTTTTAACGAGGAGCCAGTTAGCCATGCGCTCGAATCATCGGCGAATTGGCTCACTACTAGTCCCGTCCCTTCGACACTGCTAGGAAGGTCATTTATAAGGAGCGAGAACAGTAGTGGGGAGAGGATCGAGCCCTGTGGAGTACCCCTCTTTAGGGTCTCATGATTTGATAGTGTGTCCCCCACTTTAACTTGGATTTTCCTATCATTTAAGAACGCTCTCAGGTACCTGTAGCAGTTGCCTGTTATACCATGGTCTTTAAGTTTAGTTAGAACTCCTGCATGCCATGTCAGATCAAAAGCGGCCTGTAGGTCAAGAAAGATGGCTGCAACATACCTCCTTCTATTCCTAGCATAGACTATGTCATGTTGCAGTCTAGCGAGCTGATCTAAGGTGCTCCTACCTTTTCTAAATCCGGATTGAAAGGGATTTATAATGTTTTTTGATTCTAATAGATGTTCTAAACGAGCCTTAACCATCCCCTCGAGCAATTTCCCCGCATGGGATGTCAGGCTTATGGGTCTATATGATTTTGGTTCGTTTTCAGGTTTATTTAGTTTTAGTAAAGGTATAACTATGGCTTCTTTCCAGGTTGCGGGGTATATCCCTGTCGTCCACACCATGTTAAATAATTTGAGCCAAAGTTCTAGGGCTTTTTTGGGCATATTTTTAAACAACATGTAAGAGATCCTATCCTTGCCCGTGGCTGAGCTACTCCTAGTTCTGATTACGTCTTCAAGTTCCGAAATTGAGAAGCTGTTATTGAGAGGTATATTATTCTCTCCTGGGAGTTCTATTTTTTCTTTGTTTTCTGACTCAAATTTTGCCTGGATTTCTAATATTTCTGTAGAGATATTTGAGTCGCTGGAGACATCCTTATAATGAGAGACAAGTATGTTAGCTTTCTCTATGGGGGTGACTGCGGATGTCTTATTATCTTTTAGTAGAGGTATGGGGCTATATGAATTTCCTCGAATTCTGCGGATTTTTTTCCAAAAATCAATCGAATTCGTGTTGTGATTGCACGAATTGCAGAATTCCTCCCAGTCTTGCCTCTTGGCATCTAGTATGACCTTTGTTGCGCTTCTCTGAGCCTCCATGTACGCATTATAGTTTTCTGGACATGGATTTCTCTTTAATTTATTTAGTGATTTTTTCGCCCCTTGACTGCATCATTACAAGTTTTGTTCCACCACGGGACAAGGCTTCTCCTATGTTTCTTTGTCCTACTGACCGGGATGCACTCCCCCGCAATAAATAGAAACTTTTCTGTTAAGAGCTGACAGTGCATGTCTACATTTGTCGAGTGTACTCCCTCAGGGTTAATTTCCTCGCACATTTCTTTGAATTTTTCCCAATCTGCTTTTTTATAGTTAAATTTGGTGTCAAAATTATTTTTTGGCTCTGGCATACCATGTTTTTGAATTGAGGTGATGATTGGGAAATGATCTGAGCCCCAAGTATCTTCCATTACTCCCCAGTCCGAAATTACCGAAAGTCTTGGACTAGCTATCGTTAGGTCTAAACAAGTCAACGCTTGGCCTACTCTGGTTGGACTGCCGTCAATTAGTAGGACTTTACCTGTGTCCGTTACCCGTTCCAAACAACCTCCCCATGACGGTCAGTACTGGTTGAACCCCAAGCTACATGGTGGGCATTGAAGTCACCAGTTATGATGCTGTCCTTGTGCTCACCTGCCAAAAGTGAGTTTAATTTGTTAATTACTTCAGGGTTCCAGCCCCTGGAGTAAAGATTGACCAGAGTTAGAGGAAATTGTTCTAAATAAAGGTTGATTATTTGCAATTCGACCTTTGTTTCCCCGTTTTGATCCCTGATGTTTTCCACAGTGACTTCTGCATGATTGATAGAATCTTTAACATACACTATCAGCCCCCCCCCCCCCCCCCCCCCCCCCCCACATACTTGGTTGTTTGTATTTAGGTGGTATTTGTAGATCCCCTTATATCCAGGTATTTTTTTAATTGTGTTTTTTGGTAATTTGGATTCCTGGATGCATATGACATGAATATCATGTTTGTCTAAATATTCCAAAATATTTGCATGTTTATGTGCAGTTAACCCCCCAGCATTAAAGGATATTAGGTTAAAGTTTCGATTGAATTTATCTGCGGTTGGATGTCAGTCTTCCTTTACTAGGAATTTGGTTTTTAACCTTTCTGGGAGTTGCGGGCCTCTTCAAGGGTGTTCTCAATAGCCCAGTCGCGAACTCGGTGGGGATTTGACGGGGGGTCCCAGGAGCATGGTTAGGTTTTGAGGAGTGCAGTGAGTCGTGGATTTGGAGCTTTTTTATAATCTGTTGTTTTAGAAATTTATCAAGGTTGACACCTGTTCTGATGGTGGTTTTTGCTCTAATGTCCTTGATGATACTTAACAGATCATAAATAGAGATTGTTAATTTGATTTCCTTATGGTCAATGTCGATATTGTACCCAGTCCCCTTTTCTTCTTGCAGAACTTTAATATTAAAGGGAGAGGACTGGGTTGCTCTATCCACTCCTCTAGAAGGTAGGGCTGTCTCTGTTGTCACTGGGGGGGGTTTTGTGGGTGTCACCTCACCGCTTTTCATTGGCTGAGGCGATAAGTCCACTTCCCCTGTGGCAACCGGGACAACCTTGTTGGTAGGCAGGGACTCACCATCCAGACAGTCCTCGACTTCGTCGGGATCTGTCTCAGATTCGGAGTCGCTGCTGCTATCCGACAGGGATGATATTGAGATAGACTCATCCCCGTCCGACAGCAGGACTACATCGTCCTCTACCACCATTTTGGTTTCTATTTCCCACTCCTCAATTGTTATGGGGTGAGTGTGCACGGAACCGTCGGTTTTGTTAGTTTGGTAGCCGGGTGGTTTCTCCCCCCGGTCACACCTCCCTAACCCCGAGGGCCGCTGAGGTCCCCCCTGGGGCACGGAGCACAGAATCTGGAAACTTCCATGTCTTCCGTCTCCTACGTGCCGCCAGAGTTTACCCTCAGCGTCCCTCACCAGGCGGTTTATTGGCCTTCCGGGGCCCTCCACCCTCCCTTGGGACTGGGGAGGGCTTGGGTTTCCCACGGGGGCCTGGCCTGGCGACGGAGTGCGTGCACTGTTATATAGGTGGGAAGAGGTGGGCGGCACTTGTAAGTTGGCTTTCTGCCACCCCACTCCTTCTCTCCTCATAAGCCAAGTCACTTTGGCTGCCCTTATATAAGAGGGACAGCCCCTATAGCTCGTTGTGTGGGCACCATGACAATTTGTGCACTTGTTAAATTTCGCTGTGCACTGTTTTATGCCATGCTCCCCCCCGCACTTTGCACATTTCAGTTGACCCCGGCATCTCTGTGATTTGTGGCCGAAGCCCTGGCATCTGAAGCATTTTAGTGGAGGGGCTGCATACTCTTGAACGGGAAACAGTATGTCAGTTTCCCGTATTTTGACGTGAGTTGGCAGCGCCCTCCCTGTAAATTTTAATAAGACTGCTGTCGATTCCCTGCCGAATTTGTTTTTTAGGCGGTATGCTGATGTTATGATTTGGCTTGGGGCTGTGGATGCAAAATGTTCGGGTATTGTGTCTATGTCTGTGTTGAGGGGGATATTGTGGATCACCCCCTCGCTGTGTGATCCGGCAGAGAGCTCCGCAGCTTTAATACCCACCCCCGCCAAAGATAAAGGCTTTTTCTTCAGGACGCCTACCAGAGCCTCGGCAGACGCCATCTCTAAAAGGTAGGCCCCAGACGCAAGGGGTACCACCCTTTTGACACCTTTGCCAATTTCAGAATTTATGGCCCTGGCCATTGTGAATAGAGATAAGTCTCCCAGAGTTTTTTCCCCACCCTCCGCCCGAATAATCAATTTGTGTGGCCAGGTGCTTTTGTTTATGTAGTGTGTCTGATTGGGAGTTCTGGGTCTCCCTAGCAAAGGTGAGAGATTTTGTCGATCCCCACCCCCCTGCGCTCTAGTGGTGGACTGGAACATAACTCTCTTGTAGTGTTCCACAAAGTGGTAATAAGATAACACAATATATGACTTTGTGCTGATGCTCTTGCAGTTGTGTAACTAGAAGGATGATCTTCACTCCTTCTCATCTATTAAAATATTATATTATATCAAACAAATAAAAAAGAGAAAGTACCAATATAAGTGTCCTGTTATGGACTTTCACAGTTTTAAACTATTTATCACAGTATACTATACTCTTAAAATACTAAAATATCACAGATGTTTATATATTATTTAAATCTCTCTGGTGAATGTGTTATGTGTGTATGGGGAGGTTATAATTGTCAATAGTATTCCTCCGCTAGTGGGCTATGAGAAAAGGGAAAATGGTTTCAAGAATAAATATACCCTCACGCTGTAAACAAGACCAAATACTCTAGCAATAAGTAATAAGGTGGTTGCTTGTATTTTATTATATTATGATAATCAGAGGGATAAATTAGAATTTTGACCAAGCAACCACAATCTGAAATAAGGCCAAAAGTGGGAGGGGTACTTAGCTTTGTAAACAAATGTACAATGGCCGACGGAAGTAGGTAATGGAGTTTTGAAGGGTTGGTAAGGCGTTGTGTTGATAAGGCTAGATGAGGCGGCGTGCGGCGAAGTGTTGGCAGATATTTGTAATAAACCCATAATACTATTCATTACCATAAATCAACCAATGCATGTACTCCATTTGTTCTTCAAACCGACTCAACATATAACTTTATTATTGATATTTATGTCAAATCTTATATTTACTACATGTTGTAAAATTGAAACTGTATGTGGATGATCGAAACTCACAAATAAAAATTAAAAAAAAAAAATTAAAACTCAACCGGCATGATATAAACGTAGATATATTTAAAGAAGCTGTTAGTATTCGTTTGATTTCGCAGAACTTTCACTTCTGTTTTTGTTTACATGTCACTTAATTCAAACGAGCCGGCAAGCGGCAAAGCAGCAAGCAACTAAAAATACTTGCAGTACGATGGGGGAAAAAAAGAGTACAAAAACCCCTTCTTTTTTGCCCAAAAAGAAGCCAGTTCTACTAAGTATATTATGTCTGTAACTTATATATACCATATTGGTCATATATTTCGCTTTTTTCATGATTTTAATTTCGGAATTCATATTAGTACCATCCTTGTTGTTTGCCACCTTATTCCGTCGAATAGATGGCAAGCATCTGTTTGATCGAGATTGCATAAATTGAAGGTTTGTGATGTTATTCCCATATTTTTTTTATTTTGTATCGAATATATTTGAGTAAGCATTAAAAAAAACAAAAAAACAAAACAAAAAAAAAAAACGATTATTTTGTTCGCGGGAAGTCGGAAGAAGAATATGCCTACAATGTAGTTCGCACAAAACATAAACAATTGCATCGTTTGACAGCTGTGTGTCTGCTGTGCTGGGTAAATTAAAATTGGATTATTTAAATTTGAAGCCGCCGCGAATTAAAATTTTACAGGCATCGTAATGTAGATAGACATCCGAGCGGCCATATTTGTTTTGACGTCTGTCAAAAAAGTAGACCCATTTAGGGAAATGGCCGAGGTGTACCGACTACCTACATACATCCGAGAGATGATTCGTAAATTATTCGAGGTGTTCCAATTGCAATTCCAATAGGAACCCAGTTGCGATTGTCACACGTTGTAAATATTATACGCCGCCGAGTTGACAAAATGGCTGATACATTTGTAAAAACTAAAAGTGCACGCGTATTTTGACGACTGTTTTATTTGTGAATTTGCGTACATGTTTATTTTAAGACATGCTCAGAGGTGACTCAGGAAACCACAACATGGCATAGATTATGGAGATAAATAATTAAGTGATTAAATATTTGCAAATTTGTCATTGAACAGGTTGCGCATGCGTTGGTCTTCCAGCCGCAATGGCTCAGTTGGTCGAGCGTCGGCTTGCGGATCGGGAGGTCGCGGGTTCAAACCGCGACCGGGTCAAAATAAAAACTTTAAAGTTGGTAGTAGTTACTTCCCTCCTAACTCTCGGGGCTAAAGGGACAGCATTACGCTCGACTCGTCGGTGTTAGTATAATGGACCGTCCGGGTCCAGTCCCTGGGCACCTCATAAGTGCCCCTGTGCTATAATTATAGAAATGTCGCTGCACAGTATCGGCAAAATTGCCGGCAAATCCCATCCCATCCCATCCGTCTGAATTAGTTATTTCGCAATTAATGTTATTTCAAATAACGCATTTAAATAGGCGTTAAGTTCATGGCAAAAACTTCAAATTACCGATACATGTATGCATTTTTTTTTTTTCGCCCCTCCGACAGATATTGGGCAGTTAAATGCATGTATTTATAAACATAATAACGTGAGTTTTGTCAGTGGTGCAGTATCGTGTTACTTCATTATGGATACCATTGAACCTGGTAATGATCCTGGCCGAGATGTCTTCATATGGACTACAACCAATCATTTTTCTCTGGTCATGTTTGTTCTCTTAAATCCACTGATAATATTGCTTTAGGTGAATGTTTTCCTCTTGTTACCGAGTATTTTTTAATGTATCAAATAAGGGTGCAGATATTGGTCAGATGATAGAACTCTTAAAAACTGTTATATAATGTTAACAAGGCTAGATGATTAAGGAAGACGTATTTGGGCAACTAATGTAAAGAAATTATTTTTCAAATATGGATTTGGACATGCATGAATTAATCAGAATTTAGGATACGTGAATTTGTTTATTTATATTTTTAAACAACGATTACATGATATTGATTGGCAGAACTGATATAAACAAATCACCAAAATGTTGTACGTATAAAGATTTTAACGTATTACTTAATCCAGAGCGGTATTTATCTCTTTCCATTCCATTCAAGTTCAAAAAGATGTATGCAAAGTTTAGATGTGCCAATCACAAATATGCAATTGAAATTGGACGTCACAATAATATACCACGTAGCGAAAGATTGTGTAACCATTGTTAAGAAAGATTAAACGCACATGTTGTTGAAGATGAATTCCATGTAATGTTAATTTGTCCAAGATACGATGAACCTAGAAATCAGTTATTACTTAGTTGGTATATAAGGAGTAGAAATAAAATAAATTTTATAAACCCGATGACATCAAATAATGATTAAGTATTGAAACAACTGTGTAATTATGTGTATGAAATTATGAATGGGTGAAGATAAATGTAACGATAATAACATAACTCGTTATTTGTATAGTTGTATAATTATGTAAATTGAATTAAAATTTCTGTTCTGTTCTGTTCTCTACTCAAAAAGTAAATTTCACTTATAATCACCCATTTTGTGCAGTTTTTCTAATCGAAATAGTACCCCTATCTTTTCTAAACACCATGTGGAATATATTTTCAATGACGTCACTACCTTCGTCATAACTTTTCAAAGAAAACATCAGCGCTTGGACAATTTGTATTTAAGTAAAATCGGTTTTCTTTTCATTGCTTGCATTTGAGAAACCCATTAGTAAATGCGAGGTTAGAGCTCTGTAAAACCGGTTTAAGCACTCTTGTCGATCCATACTGCCAACTGACCGTTCTAACTGTCCGGTTTGCTCTTTTTCGTTGAATGTCTCATTTAAATTTGTTCTTATTTTTCACTTGGCGTGCATGTGAAATACCTTTGTACTGTGCCTTTTCAGAGTTTGGTATATGTTGCAATGCTCATAAAACTTTGTCATATATTCTTATTGATAAAAATTTAACTTCCTGTCCCACTAGAACAGCGTTCTCATGGCGATACCACTGCGTCCATGGAAAATGGATAACGCCGAATCGCTCGAAGTACGATCGCATAACTTCGCCGCAGGAACAAAGTGGCTCCGCCTGTAAACGTGGTAGAATCGATAATGTACATATATATGCTTCAATAACTCGTCAAAAATGAAACATGTTCTGTTCAAGTTAATAACAAACTATACATCTTATTATCCAATTAGGTTTAAATCAGGCGCGTTTCTGCTATTACGCACTTTACGCACGTGCGTAACCTCCGTTCGAAAAATCGAAAAAGTTTCAAAAAAACACAAAGAAAGTCGATGCCCAACCCGGGTTAGGAATGATATATTTTATTTTCGTAGTTTCATATATAAAATCTTATTACCACACCAATCAAGTTGAAAAGGTTTGAAATGATTAAACTTACTCCAGGATTTTAGTCGTTCATATTTAGCGTTAAGTTCCTCGCATGTCCGCATTTTACCTGTTATTCACTAGAAAAGAACCGAATGTATTCAAAAATATTACTACAAAGGTTATTTCCCTTGTAATTGTGCGTTATTTCAAAAAACGGCCCAGATACGCGCCTGGTTTAAATCTCATCAATCCAGGTAAAATTTGAATATAGTTGGACAAACGGTGGTGACGCAGTTCCAAATACTGCTGTTTATTTAACTTGCGAAAAAATAACAAAGTCTTTTGTTGTAGCAAAACCTTCAATTTATTGTGTATATATAAGTGGTTAAGGTGCGTTTGATAATAAATGAGTATATAAACGCAATGTCGATAACTTTTATCAGTGAAGTACGCTTTGATCGTCGATTTAAGATTGCGTTAAGGTTTCAAACAAACACAAACCTGAGGTAAGACAGCTACTCCGAATCAAAACAAGCAGTTACTCGATATGTAATCACTGGGTAATGACGTTATTTCATTGCAGTTAGCAGTTTAATAGTTTGCTAATTTAACTGTATTAAAAATGCACAAACAATTGCACACAAAAGTGCACAAAAAGTGCACGCACAAAAGAAAGAAAAAATCAATAGGGCTTACAACTAAAAGTATTGGCTGCTTGATCTCGTATTGACCAAGTTAATTATTTAACGATTTTTACGCTAACGGCTAATGTACACCACAATGTCACTCAACTGACTGTTTTTATGTATTTCAAATATAGGACTCCTATTATCATAAACACCGTTTCCAATGAAAACAACAAGCGGCCATTCTTATTAGCACATGGGTTACCTCAATGATTCTCCTCCTCCTCCTCATCATCATCATCATCATCCTCCTCCTCATCATCATCATCATCATCACAATCATCATCATCATTATCATCATCATCATCATCAATCATCATCATGGTTGCCTTCCTCCTCCTCCTCCTCCTCCTCCTCCTCATCATCATCATCCTCATCATCATCATCACATCATCATCATCATCATTATCATCATCATCATCAATCATCATCATGGTTGTCTTCCTCCTCCTCCTCATCACCACACTCCTATTATTATCTGATACAGTATAAATAAAATTGACATAGGTTTTTGTTTTAACGAGTAAAGACTTGTAACGTGGTCAAATTTTTTTAAGATCTAATGCAGAGATAATAATTTACATATGTTTTTTTTATATTACACAAAATGCTTTAACACTTTTCCCAAATAGCCAAATGTATCATTATTTTGTTTATATCGTTGTGGTTTAGCTGATATAAAAGTGCATTTATTAGAATATACAACTTAAACTTCAAATATGATCTATATAAAGTTTGTTGGTGGGCGGTGTCATTAAATTGTGTAATTAAGAAATACATGAATTGCAGATTTATGAATAAACAATGCCGCATACGAATATCACTCCATCGTACTATCTCAACATCTCAGTCTAAAGCCACCATACATTTGTATGCGCTTGCAGAGGAATAGCTCAGTCGAGATTTTTAGATTCAAACCACCGGGGCGTGAGAGATACATGTCATATTATTTCAAACTCAGTTTTTTTAGTCGAATCCTGTAACATGTATGAGCATTATTTTAGACCTAACTTAAGTTAAAATGCAAAATCATAAAGAAAGTACGGAATGTTTAAAACAAGGAGCGCAGCAAGTGCAGTCATCTATTTTCTGTGGAAACGTCTTAATAGATTCTATGCTACCTAGCAGTCTCCGCCTCACTTCTACCTGTTCTACCAAAATTACATGTAATCCGCCCCATAAAACTGTCAATCAAACTGTCAATCGTCTTGACGTGTTCAAACTTCGTCAAGGGGAAGAGTCAAGCCAGAAAGCGTGGTTTGTTGCACGTGCGCAGTAAAAAATAAAACCATTTAATAAATATATATATATATAGATCGATCTATCTATTTTGTTCATTGTTAAATAGAAAATGAAAGCCCTGTTGAAAGAAATCGCTGAGGAATGCGAATTTTCATAGCTTCGATTGGCTACAAATGTAGGGTAACTTCTAATATCAGATGTTAGTGTCTCTTATTTAACTTTTGCCCTATTGTATAAACTATATTTTAGAAGAGGTTTTTTATTTGCAAAAAAAAACAAAAAAAAAACAAAACAAAAAACATAAGCTTATTTGAAAGGCCTTTGCGTCCCAAACAAGGGACGTGGCGCAAAATTATAGATGTAAACAAAATTTAATTAACTTAGCAGAAAAATGCAGCACCGAAGCCCTAGCTAGTGGATGACAAGTGAAAAAAATGGTCCACATTAAACGTAAAAGACAGAACTTCGCGGAACACTACATTAAAATCATGGTATGTTTGACATAATTATGTGTAATTGACCGGGAATGTGACGCAATAAACAATAATTGTGTATAAAGTTTGTACTATAAACATATTGGTTTAATGGAAACATACAATAACAACACAGATTGGGCTCGACAAAAACGTCTGACTCAATATTGATGTAAATGATTAACATAATATTAAGAGAGAAGCTTGTGATGGACTCACCTTGTCGTGGTATGAAAGATGCGACATTGAGAATGAGACCAAGAGACAGAAGTACTATGACCTCCAGAAAACATCGGGTGAGTGGAGAATCCTTGGCATATTATATAGAAAACCTCCGGATAGTTCTCAGCTGAAGACCTCAGTAAAATTCAGCGACCTTCATAATTTGTCGGTGATGTCTATCTCCGATGGAATATGTCTTCATGTCATTCTCAAGCTATTGAGTATTATTGTTGTAAGGGACACAGATTTCGGCCAATATAAATATACCCAGCTTCCAGATTAATTTTCAGTAGAATGCAGTGACCATTGTATTCTTCAGTATTACCGGGCTTTTCTGTGATTTTACTGGCTTTGGTGTCTTTTAAATGCATACTTCTTTATGGCTTCCCCAAGTTATGGTATACTTGTTGCAGATTAGATTTTCATAAGGACTATGTTTCTTCCCAACCAATATGTATAGATTATCACTTTCCTTGTAAGCGGCACAAGAGTCTGTCAATACTACTATATTTTAGTGTAACTGAAACTGCTAGCCCACCAAACTTCCTCACTCAGGCGCTTCAGCAGACAGAGGGAATGAAAAGTTGTTAAAAGAATATTGATCTGTCAAAAGACATGGCAGCCAGGGTGTATGCCATTTTCCTTATACGACTTTGAAGTAAACAGAAATGGAAACTGATTGTCCAAATGTTCTGTGCAGTTACATATAGTACGATTATTCTAGACTGGACCTGGTAGCGTAATCATTAGAGCATAGGCACCAGGTACTGGAGACCTCTGGTAAGATTCATGGTCTGTGACAAAACAAAAGTCAATAGAAATTGTGGTAGTATAGCTCCCTTGTAATGCTCAAGCAAACATATGGTAGTTAAACAACAGGTCTGCTCAGTGTCGGGATAAGCGGAGTTTGTGTGGTTTCATACAGGTCTACATGGCATGCTGTATTTAAAATGGTGAATCAAGACCTTATGTCGGGTATGGTATCATGCCAGGTGTTCACAGCATGCTATACTCAGTTACGGCAGCATCTTATCTGCTTTAAGTGGACACCATATCCGAATGACTGAAATATGTTGCTTGGACAATAAACCCAATAAATCATTATTCTGGTCTGTTAAAACATTGCTGATATTTCTTGCTCTCTATAACTTAATGTCTATGACACTCAGGTGAGCGATATAGGGTCACTATAGACCTCTTGTACTCTTTTTCTTCCAAACAGCAAGGCCTTGATCAATCACAATAAATAGTGGAATAAAGTATAACCTCTGACCACTATATCATATATATTAACCAGCTGTCCTTCAAAATATTCTGTTGTTGTTTGTTGCTGAGGATCAAAAGTGTTGCAGTGCTTAGCAAAAAGTAGGGATAATTTGGCTATTTCTGGAAAAGGAGGGAAAAGTAGGATTCTATTGAAAAAGTAGGACAAAAATAGGAAAGGTAGGTACTGGTCCCTACCTTTCCTATTTTTGTCCTACTTTTTCAATAGAATCCTACTTTTCCCTCCTTTTCCAGAAATAGCCAAATTATCCCTACTTTTTGCTTTCAGAAAAGAAAATATAACATGAACCTCAAAATATTTCATTACTTATATTTTCACTTTCTCCATTTCTTTTGAATAGCAGTTAAGATGTGCTAGTGGGTACTCCTTGGAATGTCCATCCTATAAAGCAACATGTTCCCTTGGCCAGTCAGTCCAAACATATTGGTCAGAGGTTCCTGTCTTTCAAGCATGGACAGAACAATGGTTTATGTTGGACAACATCATGACAGTAACCTAAGAAATAATGGTAATTCCAAATGGAACCAGTAATAAATTCCTCATTTAGCCCTATTTTTTACTTATGAAATTTGCTACTCAGCCCACTTTTTTGTAAAAACATGCCCTACTTCTGTCTTACTTTTTGTGAAGAGGCAGTAGAAAGTCTGCATTACCTGAGTAGTGTACACACATGATAGTGTAGTATCATTAGGGAACACTAGTGTAAAAAAAACTATATTGCCATAAAACTTATTTTCTTTAAGAATAGCAGATATTTATGTTGCTATTTTCCCATTGAGAGTGTTTGATTTGATTTTGTTTTTTGTTTATTGTTTTTGTGATTTTGAGACAACGGTCAGAAGAAGGGATGTTGTTGACAGAGGAAGGCATGTTGCTTATGGAATGGTCATTCAGGAATGACAGTAACTTTTCCCTGGCAGGGATTGCTTAGGAGTGCAATATTATGAACAAAAAACCCTGTCAACACAGAAAACTGACTTCTTGGAATGAAAACACTCTGTTATTTGTAAAAAAGGGGACCTGTGTGTCACTTTTACCATAGACAAGGAAACTGCTCTAATGTGCCTGTTAAATCACATTTATATATAACATACCATCTAAAGAATATTATTAGCCTTTGTTTGGGTATCTGTGGATTAAGTCACTATATTAATTTTAAATTATTTAACATGTCATTTAAAGTATTTATTACTTTTATGCAGACAAAAATACCTTTTAGAAAAAAATGTCATTGTTAATTTACTTTGTTAAACAATTACTATAAGTTTGCTAACTTGTATTATTTACCTTACAAAAATAGTTATTAGACCAGTTTAATGACTGTGTAGTACTTAGAATGTTACATTTCTCATAAATATGTCAGCAAGGGATTAAAAATTGTAAATTATCAGTTAATGAAGCCTATTAGAGAGACACAAATATGCATTAAATCACTTTAGTTACGATTGGATAAACATAAGAAAAAATGGAGAAAGTACAGACCTGTACCAAGAGTAATAAAAGATTGTTTACTATGTTTGTATAAAGAATCTAGTGCTGCACTGAGAGTAATAAAAGATTGTTTACTGTTTGTATAAAGAATCTAGTGCAATGTTTTTGTTTAAATTTATTTAATAATAATATTGGGTTACTTTATAAATGCTTATTTCATGTTTATGTGTAAACATGTATTTTCTCTAAATGTTTTGATTTTCTCGTGTTAGGGTTTACAAATGCTTATAGTACCTATATTGGAAATTACAAAGTCAAGTGATCCATATTACTTTTTAATTTCCTATATAGGTACTATAAACATCCAGGCAAACAATTGCAAGACATCATCCTGACTTATGTTACAACGCATTTGTATTTTAAACGTTCGTGTGTCTTGAAATAACATGAAATAACCGTGTACAGCACCCCCAAAAGAAGAACATTATTCAGTTATCAATAATACTATTAAAAGCTGGACAGCAATGTAGTGTCTGTATAAGAAGATAACAGGTAATTAGGACAAAATGTCAGACTCACTTGCTTTAAACCAATATGTTTACATGCTAATAGGTAAGCAGGGAACAATAACAACAATTTTACAGCTGTATAACATTCTTCTTTTCTTTTTTCAAAACCACTATGGCAAATAAAATTCTTACATGCACATACAATATAAATGTAGTCGTGATGAGGGTCAGGGCTTTAAAAAAGGTTGTTAAAGAGGATAAAAATGGGTGCAAGTAGACTTAAGACATTTTGTCTTCATGTTAACGTTCAGTGTCTTGTACTTGTTTATATTTAGATTTCATGATTTTTTTTTATGTATTTTGCTTAATTTTTATTTTTATTTTAAAATTTATGTAAGATAATAAATAGTATCTATATGAGTATTTGAAATAGACATGTCAGACAGAAGATTGAAAACTTAAGTAAGAATTTAAATATGTTTGTTTTTAATAACATTGCAAGTAAGTAAATATCAGCGGGATTGATTGAAGGCTTAACTAAATTGCAGTTTTAATCTTATTATCATGTTTTAGGTTGTGCTTATTGAAAAATAAATAAAACAAAGTATTAATGTTATTGTTTTATTTTTTACAAAAAATGATTTTGATAGTAAAATAATGTGTGTGAAATCAATGTCCATTTAATAAGGCAAGTTATTAGCACACATTCAGGTTATCATTGAACTCCTCTTGTAGGACATGAACCAGTTTATTTTTGTGGCGACCTTTTCATCCACATCAACCTTCCTTCTCATTATTTTGTCTTCAGCAGTCAACAGTATATAGAAACAGTTTGCTGTTTTCTCTACGTTGATATACAACCCACAATCATTGCACCAGTAACTTCTGTCTCTTTGGAGTCTGCAAAATAAAGAAAAGAAACAACATATTTTACATTTTGGTTCATTAAGTTAACGAGAAAAATAATAATAACTAGGCCTGTTGTTCTTATAAATCCACATTTTAATAAAATATGTTCAATCGTTGGGAGACAACACAACTTCCATGTAAAGACAATAAATAATATTTTTTAATTAATTATGTTATGAAGTTGTCACTCAATGGAATGCAAACCCATGCCATGCGGGTTTAGGTCATGTACTTGACCTGGGATGCCCCTTGATCACAACAAAATTTAAAGAAAAAATGTAAAAGATTTTTTTTTACATTTAATCACCATGTACAGTAATGTGCCAAAATATATGGGAATGAAATGAAATCCAAGCTGGCTATATTGGCAGCTGTAAAAAACAAATTTTACTAACAAAACGTGTGTCAGATTTAGACTATAATTTTAGTCACAAACTTTTTTTTATTTAAGTACAAAATATGTCAATATAGTCTTCAGACCATTCTCTGAGGCTATAAGACAGATGTACTGTTTTTTGTTCTCTAGTTGACAAGATGGAATCATTATTATATTAACTTAAAATTCATTTGGGCTGCAGTACACCGGTGGCTCTACCAGGACATTTGTCTTGGGTCTTACTGCACCACTGTAGCTGGACATCATTATCATGAGCACATCTGTGTCTTTGTGATGCTTTTCAAAGTCAGCAGAAAAAAAATGAGCTGAACAGTTGGTTGCTTTTAGTGGCATCTTTTAATTAAGGACTAGACTCGGGGGCTCAGTGGCAGCAAACACTTGATCTCATTTCTGGGTTTCTAAATTTAATCATCATACAGTCTGAGTGATTGAAACAAAATTCATCCTTACCTTTCCTGATTGGTCGTTGAGAATTGCATTCTCCGGCACTAATTTATCTCGCATATTGGATCAGGTCATCTTTAGCATCAGGTTTTTATTTTCTGTGAACACATATGAAAATTATATTTAAGCTTTGCACTTATTATGAGAATGACAATATTCTGATTTATTGAATTTGTTTATCTAATATTGTGTTTACACACTCATTTATAATGTGAAGGAGCGGAAAAAAGTGAAACTCCTCAAGATTCGAACAATAAACCTCCCCAACTCTAGCGGATCACAATACCAACTGAGCTAAAGAGGTTCAGTGAATAAACTACCAGTGAACAAGGGATGCGGGGGTGGGGGTGTCCAACCATCCGGGTAAATGGGTAAAATTGTGAAAGCACATACATGTAAGCTTAAAAATATTAAGCTTTTAAAGTAAATTTTGTCTGTTGACTGCTTAGGTTGAAGATAGGGTCCCTTACTGTCTATACACATCTAGTAATTACTGCGCTTAAGTTGAATTGATCTTGATTAAAACCCCACCCACCAAAATTTTCTGGATCCGCCCCTGAAGTGAAACCGGTACACGTCTCTTCTAGCAAAAAGATGTTCCCTTGAATCACATCCCAGGTTCTACAATATACCGCTGTTTAATATCACGCATTACTTGGGCTTGCATCCATGTGTTTTCACAAACTCTTTTACCTGGTAAGTGGAGAGGGATGCTACCCGTTCCCCCCTATACCCCCCTCCCCGCCCATACCGATCCATCCCTGTTTTACAATGTTTTACAATGGTCCAACAACAAACAAACACGTACCATTAGGAAAAAATCGTATGCCTACAGAAAACTTTAACAAGTTTTCAGAAACTGAGAAAGCGAAAGTAGAATATTGACCTACTTGTTGTATGCTGATAGCGTCTAGCTGATCCAGCTGCATAAAATCGTTTTCCAACTTTCGTCCTACGACTGATTCAAGTTCTGTTGTTTCTGAGTGTTTTTAGTACTTTAATTTTTGAACGGAGGTTACGCACGTGCGTAAAGTGCGTAATGGCAGAAACGCGCCTGTTAATTTATCAGGCTTCCAGACTTATTTATGTGATTTTACCAACTTTGATTGCATATTTAGTCAAAAAAATATCTAAACTAGGGTATCCTTGTTGCATATGTTCATGAGGGGAATGTTGTGTTGTTTGCCTTTGCCATTACGGCGTAGTTTTTATAAAGTTGTACGGTTTATTGTGTCAACTTCCCTTTTTAACTCACATAATGCTGTCAAGTATGCACATTTTAGTTTAGTTTCCTATTATCTTAGGTATCACCCGCACTTTCACTTACCCACGCTCACACTCTCACACCCACCCACACTCTCAAACTCACACCCACTCAAACCCACCCTCACCCACACACAATCACCCATCTTACACTTACATCAGTGTTACCTTTCGTTTATTCAACGAACAGCACCCACAAGTGGCGCTGGTGGGTTTCGAACCCACGACTTTCTGTATCGCCAGTCAGATGCGCTAACCACTGCGCTATGGAGGTGATACAGCAACGACAACTTGGAACTAATATTTAATCCCTACCCCTTTTCACGAACGACAAGCTGGCAAGCAGTTCCCAGCAAGCAGTTACTGTGTAAACTTTACACACGAGCGGCGAGCCACAACGATACCCGATACTAATTTTTAATGTAGCCGGCAAGCTACCCTTTATGTAAGAGATCTAGAATAATAAAGTTATTGCCCAACAATAGTTATTTTATTCATTTTAATATTGAATCAGTTCGCAAAACATGCAATGAAGGTAGCTTATTTTAAAAGATAAAAAACCCTGCTGATTAAAATGTAGAACTGAACGTTAAAAGGTATAAACGTTAGTTCAACAAGTTAACATAAATGTTCAACAAGAATAATATTTCCTCAAATAATATTACTTTTCTGAGTTATTGGGCGAGGGGTGAGTGTGTGTGTGTGTGTGTGCGTGCGTGCGTGCGTGCGTGCGTGTGAGTGTGTGATTTCTCTTTTTAAAACAATGTAGAAGTACATTATGATACAAAAGAAAATGTAGGTGCAGACGGGTTTGGGGGCGGGGGGGGGGGGGTGCTGGAGGCCGCTGGTCGAACTCTTTCCGACCCAGAGTAGGCCGACGTAGAGGAAATGCGACAACATTTCAAGGAGATCGAACCTTTCGACTCCTAAGGTAGCTTGGACACAATCTTGGGTCTGACTGCTAAAAGGTGTCCCCGTAAGTGGTAAAATATCCGCAATTTTTGGATGCAGATATGACTCTATTCGAGCAAATCAGCCGACACATAGGAAATGTGACAGAACTTCTTCATATGCATCTGAAAGAGGATCGAAGCGGCTTTCGCATCCTCAAGAGGACTGCCTAAAAGGAGTGTAGGAATTTGGTTAAATAATCCGAAAAAGCGGATTTTGGGTCGCGGATAGGCGCCTTAATCCGACAGCAACAAGGCCGACATAGAGGAAATGTGACACCACTTCTCATATGCATCTGAAAGAGGATCGAACCAGCTTTCGAGTCCTGAATAGACTTCGGCTCTATTGTGGAGCTGACTGCCTCAAAAATGCCTTCGTACGGTGTAGGAAATCTGCAAAAACAGGGATTTTTGGTCGCGTATAGACCTCTTTCCGACCCCGACAAGGCCGACATAGAGGAAATGTGACATCACTTCTTCATATGCATATAAAAGAGATCAAACCAGCTTTTAACTGTCATAGAGCGTTTGGCTCTATCTTAGGGCTGACTACCTCAAAAATGTCTCTGTATGTGGTAGGATATCTGCAAAAAAGTTGGATTTTTACTCGCGTATAGACCTCCTTCCGACCCCGACAAGGCCGACATAGAGAAAATGTGACACCACTTCTTTATATGCATGTAAAAGAGAATCAAACCAGCTTTTAACTGCCACAGAGCGTTTGACACTATCTCGGAGCTGACTGCCTCAAAAATGTCTCTGTATGTGGTAGAAAATCTGCAAAAAAGTTGGATTTTTTGTCGCGTATAGACCTCATTCCGACCCTGACAAGGCCGACATAGAGGAAATGTGACACCACTTCCTCAAATGTATCTGAAAGAGGATCAAACCAGCTTTTAATTGCGACAGAGCGTTTGGCTCTATCTTGGGGCTGACTGCCTCAAAAATATCTCCGTATGTGGTAGGAAATCTGCAAAAAAAGGGGATTTTTGGGCGCGTATAGACCTCTTTCCGATCCCGACAAGGCCGACATAGAGGAAATGTGACACCACTTCTTTATATGCATACGAAAGAAGATTGAACCAGCTTTTGAGTCCTGAAAAGTCTTTGGCCATATCTTGGGGCTGACTGCCTCAAAAATGTCTCCATATGTTGTAGGAAATCTGCAAAAAGGGGGATTTTTGGTCGCGTATAGACCTCATTCCGACCCCGACAAGGCCGACATAAAGGAAATGTGACACCACTTCCTCTAATGCATAAGAAAAAGGATCAAACCAGCTTTTAATTGTTGCAGAGCGTTTGGCTCTATCTTGGGGCTGACTACCTCAGAAATGTCTCGTAATTGGTAGGAAATCTGCAAAAAAGTTGGATTTTTGGTCGCGTATAGACCTCTTTCCGATCCCGACAAGGCCGACATAGAGGAAATGTGACACCACTTCTTTATATGCATACGAAAGAAGATTGAACCAGCTTTCGAGTCCTGAAAAGTCTTTGGCTCTATCTTGGGAGTAACTGCCTCAAAAATGTCTCCCTATGTTGTAGGAAATCTGCAAAAAGGGGGATTTTTGGTCGCGTATCGACCTCTTTCCGACCCCGACAAGGCCGACATAAAGGAAATGTGACACCACTTCCTCAAATGCATATGAAAGAGGATCAAACCAGCTTTTAATTGTTGCAGAGCGTTTGGCTCTATATAGGGGCTGACTACCTCAGAAATGTCTCGTAAGTGGTAGGAAATCTGCAAAAAAGTTTTATTTTTGGTCGCGTATAGACCTCTTTCCGATCTCGACAAGGCCGACATAGAGGAAATGTGACACCACTTCTTTATATGCATACGAAAGAAGATTGAACCAGCTTTTGAGTCCTGAAAAGTCTTTGGCTCTATCTTGGGGCTGAATGCCTCAAAAATGTCTCCCTATGTGGTAGGAAATCTGCAAAAAAAGGGGATTTTTGGGCGCGTATAGACCTATTTCCAATCCCGACAAGGCCGACATAGAGGAAATGTGACACCACTTCTTTATATGCATTATATGCATACGAAAGAAGATTGAACCAGCTTTCGAGTCCTGAAAAGTCTTTGGCCATATCTTGGGGCTGACTGCCCTAAAAAATATCTCCATATGTTGTAGGAAATCTGCAAAAAGGGGGATTTTTGGGCGCGTATAGACCTATTTTCGACCTCGACAAGGCCGACATAGAGAAAATGTGACACCACTTCTTTATATGCATATGAGAGAGAATCAAACCAGCTTTTAACTACTGCAGAGCGTTTGGCTCTATCTTGGGGCTGACTGCCTCAAAAAAAATCTCCGTATGTGTTAGGAAATCTGCTAAAAGGGGGATTTTTGGTCGCGTAAAGACCTCTTTCCGACCCCGACAAGGCCGACATAAAGGAAATGTGACACCACTTCCTCAAATGCATATGAAAGAGGATCGAACCAGCTTTTAATTGTTGCAGAGCGTATGGCTCTATCTTGGGGCTGACTACCTCAAATATGTCTCCCTATGTGGTAGGAAATCTGCAAAAAAGTTGGATTTTTGGTCGCGTATAGACCTCTTTCCGATCCCGACAAGGCCGACATAGAGGAAATGTGCCACCACTTCTTCATATGCATACGAAAGAAGATTGAACCAGCTTTTGAGTCCTGAAAAGTCTTTGGCTCTATCTTGGGGTCGACTGCCTCAAAAATGTCTCCCTATGTGGTAGGAAATCTGCAAAAAAGTTGGATTTTTGGTCGCGTATAGACCTCTTTCCGATCCCGACAAGGCCGACATAGAGGAAATGTGACACCACTTGTTCATATGCATACGAAAGGGAATTCAACCAGCTTTCGAGTCCTGAAAAGTCTTTGGCTCTATCTTGGGGCTGACTGCCTCAAAAATGTCTCCCTATGTGGTAGTAAATCTGCAAAGAAGGGGATTTTTGGGCGGGTATAGACCTCTTTCCGATCCCCACAAGGCCGACATAGAGGAAATGTGACACCACTTCTTTATATGCATACGAAAGAAAATTGAACCAGCTTTCGAGTCCGGAAAAGTCTTTGGCACTATTTTGGGAGTAACTGCCTCAAAAATGTCTCCCTATGTTGTAGGAAATCTGCAAAAAGGGGGATTTTTGGTCGCGTATCGACCTCTTTCCGACCCCGACAAGGCCGACATAAAGGAAATGTGACACCACTTCCTCAAATGCATATGAAAGAGGATCGAACCAGCTTTTAATTGTTGCAGAGCGTATGGCTCTATCTTGGGGCTGACTACCTCAAAAATGTCTCCCTATGTGGTAGGAAATCTGCAAAAAAGTTGGATTTTTGGTCGCGTATAGACCTCTTTCCGATCCCGACAAGGCCGACATAGAGGAAATGTGCCACCACTTCTTCATATGCATACGAAAGAAGATTGAACCAGCTTTTGAGTCCTGAAAAGTCTTTGGCTCTATCTTGGGGTCGACTGCCTCAAAAATGTCTCCCTATGTGGTAGGAAATCTGCAAAAAAGTTGGATTTTTGGTCGCGTATAGACCTCTTTCCGATCCCGACAAGGCCGACATAGAGGAAATGTGACACCACTTATTCATATGCATACGAAAGGGAATTTAACCAGCTTTCGAGTCCTGAAAAGTCTTTGGCTCTATCTTGGGGCTGACTGCCTCAAAAATGTCTCCCTATGTGGTAGTAAATCTGCAAAGAAGGGGATTTTTGGGCGCGTATAGACCTCTTTCCGATCCCCACAAGGCCGACATAGAGGAAATGTGACACCACTTCTTTATATGCATACGAAAGAAAATTGAACCAGCTTTCGAGTCCTGAAAAGTCTTTGGCACTATTTTGGGAGTAACTGCCTCAAAAATGTCTCCCTATGTTGTAGGAAATCTGCAAAAAGGGGGATTTTTGGTCGCGTATCGACCTCTTTCCGACCCCCGACAAGGCCGACATAAAGGAAATGTGACACCACTTCCTCAAATGCATATGAAAGAGGATCAAACCAGCTTTTAATTGTTGCAGAGCGTTTGGCTCTATATTGGGGCTGACTACCTCAGAAATGTCTCGTAAGTGGTAGGAAATCTGCAAAAAAAGTTTTATTTTTGGTCGCGTATAGACCTCTTTCCGATCTCGACAAGGCCGACATAGAGGAAATGTGACACCACTTCCTTATATGCATACGAAAGAAGATTAAACCAGCTATCGAGTCCTGAAAAGTCTTTGGCTCTATCTTGGGGCTGACTGCCTCAAAAATGTCTCCCTATGTGGTAGGAAATCTGCAAAAAAGGGGGATTTTTGGGCGCGTATAGAACTCTTTTCGACCCCGACAAGTCCGATAAAGAGGAAATGTGACACCACTTCTTCATATGCATACGAAAGAAGATTGAATCAGCTTTTAACTGCCACAGAGCGTTTGGATCTATCTTGGGGCTGACTGCCTCAAAAATGTCTCTGTATGTGGTAGAAAATCTGCAAAAAAGTTGAATTATTGGTCGCGTATAGACCTCTTTCCGATCCCGACAAGGCCGACATAGAGGAAATGTGACACCACTTCTTCATATGCATACGAAAGGGAATTCAACCAGCTTTCGAGTCCTTAAAAGTCTTTGGCCCTATCTTGGGGCTGACTGCCTCAAAAATGTCTCCCTATGTGGTAGGAAATCTGCAAAAATGTTGGATTTTTGGTCGCGTATAGACCTCTTTCCGATCCCGACAAGGCCGACATAGAGGAAATGTGACACCACTTCTTTATATGCATACAAAAGAAGATTGAACCAGCTTTCGAGTCCTGAAAAGTCTTTGGCCCTATCTTGGGGCTGACAGCCTCAAAAATGTCTCCCTATGTGGTAGAAAACCTGCAAAAATGTTGGATTTTTGGTCGCGTATAGACCTCTTTCCGATCCCGACAAGGCCGACATAGAGGAAATGTGACACCACTTGTTCATATGCATACAAAAGGAGATTGAACCAGCTTTTGAGTCCTGAAAAGTCTTTGGCTCTATCTTGGGGCTGACTGCCTCAAAAATGTCTCTGTATGTGGTAGAAAATCTGCAAAAAAGTTGGATTATTGGTCGCGTATAGACCTCATTCCGATCCCGTCAAGGCCGATATAGAGGAAATGTGACACCACTTCTTTTTATGCATACGAAAGGGAATTTAACCAGGTTTTGAGTCCTGAAAAGCCTTTGGCCCTATCTTGGGGCTGACTGCCTCAACAATGTCTCCCTATGTGGTAGGAAATCTGCAAAAAAAGGGGATTTTTGGGCGCGTATAGACCTCATTCCGATCCTGACAAGGCCGACATAGAGGAAATGTGACACCACTTCCTTATATGCATACGAAAGAAGATTAAACCAGCTATCGAGTCCTGAAAAGTCTTTGGCTCTATCTTGGGGCTGACTGCCTCAAAAATGTCTCCCTATGTGGTAGGAAATCTGCAAAAAAGGGGGATTTTTGGGCGCGTATAGAACTCTTTTCGACCCCGACAAGTCCGATAAAGAGGAAATGTGACACCACTTCTTCATATGTATACGAAAGAAGATTGTATCAGCTTTTAACTGCCACAGAGCGTTTGGATCTATCTTGGGGCTGACTGCCTCAAAAATGTCTCTGTATGTGGTAGAAAATCTGCAAAATAGTTGAATTATTGGTCGCGTATAGACCTCTTTCCGATCCCGACAAGGCCGACATAGAGGAAATGTGACACCACTTCTTCATATGCATACGAAAGGGAATTCAACCAGCTTTCGAGTCCTGAAAAGTCTTTGGCCCTATCTTGGGGCTGACTGCCTCAAAAATGTCTCCCTATGTGGTAGGAAATCTGCAAAAATGTTGGATTTTTGGTCGCGTATAGACCTCTTTCCGATCCCGACAAGGCCGACATAGAGGAAATGTGACACCACTTCTTTATATGCATACAAAAGAAGATTGAACCAGCTTTCGAGTCCTGAAAAGTCTTTGGCCCTATCTTGGGGCTGACAGCCTCAAAAATGTCTCCCTATGTGGTAGAAAATCTGCAAAAATGTTGGATTTTTGGTCGCGTATAGACCTCTTTCCGATCCCGACAAGGCCGACATAGAGGAAATGTGACACCACTTGTTCATATGCATACAAAAGGAGATTGAACCAGCTTTTGAGTCCTGAAAAGTCTTTGGCTCTATCTTGGGGCTGACTGCCTCAAAAATGTCTCTGTATGTGGTAGAAAATCTGCAAAAAAGTTGGATTATTGGTCGCGTATAGACCTCATTCCGATCCCGTCAAGGCCGATATAGAGGAAATGTGACACCACTTCTTTTTATGCATACGAAAGGGAATATAACCAGGTTTTGATTCCTGAAAAGCCTTTGGCCCTATCTTGGGGCTGACTGCCTCAACAATGTCTCCCTATGTGGTAGGAAATCTGCAAAAAAAGGGGATTTTTGGGCGCGTATAGACCTCATTCCGATCCTGACAAGGCCGACATAGAGGAAATGTGACACCACTTCTTTATATGCATACGAAAGAAGATTGAACCAGCTTTCGAGTCCTGAAAAGTCTTTGGCCCTATCTTGGGGCTGACTGCCTCAAAAATGCCTCCCTATGTGGTAGGAAATCTGCAAAAAAGTTGGATTTTTGGTCGCGTATAGACCTCTTTCCGACCCCGACAAGGCCGACATAGGGGAAATGTGACACCACTTCTTTATATGCATATGAGAGAGAATCAAACCAGCTTTTAACTGCTGCAGAGCGTTTGGCCCTATCTTGGGGTTGACTGCCTCAACAATATCTCCGTATGTGTTAGGAAATCTGCAAAAAGGTGGATTTTTGGTCGCGTAAAGACCTCTTTCCGACCCCGACAAGGCCGACATAGAGGAAATGTGACACCACTTCCTTAAATGCATATGAAAGAGGATCGAACCAGCTTTTAATTGTTGCAGAGCGTTTGGCTCTATCTTGGGGCTGACTACCTCAAAAATGTCTCCCTATGTGGTAGGAAATCTGCAAAAAAGTTGGATTTTTGGACGCGTATAGACCTCTTTTCGAACCCGAAAATGCTGACATAAAGGAAATGTGACACCACTTCCTCTAATGCATATGAAAAGGATCGAATCAGCTTTTAATTGTTGCAGAGCGTTTGGCTCTATCTTGGGGCTGACTACCTCAAAAATGTCTCGTAAATGGTAGAAAATCTGCAAAAAAGTTTGATTTTCGGTCGCGTATAGACCTCTTTCCGACCCCGACAAGGCCGACATAGAGGAAATGTGACACCACTTCTTCATATGCATATGAAAGAGAATGAAACCAGCTTTAAACTGCCGGAGAGCGATTGGCTCTATCTTGGGGCTTACTAACTCAAAAATGTATCTGTAAGTGGTAAGAAATCTGCAAATAAGTTTGATTTTCGGTCGCGTATAAACCTCTTTCCGACCCCGACAAGGCCGACATAGAGGAAATGTGACACCACTTCTTCATATGCATATGAAAGAGGATCAAACCAGATTCTAACTGCCGCAGAGCGTTTTGCTTTGCTTTGAGGAAATTTGACAGCAATTCTTCATATGAATCGGAAAGAGGATCGAGCTAGCTTTCGTTTCCTGGTTTCTATCTTGACTGCCTAATAATCTATATATATTTGGTCGTAAATCCGAAAAAAAGCGGATTTTCTTGGTCGCTGAGAGTCCTCCCGATCCCAAAAAGGCAGACATAGAGGAAACACCACTTCTTTGTATACATCCGAAATATGATCAAACCAACTTCCGACTACTGAAGAGCATTGGGCTCTATCTTTCGGCTGACTATCATAAAAATGTCTCCGTATTTGGTCAAATATCTGCACTCAAAAAAGCTTTTATATATGTATTTGGTCGGAAATCCGAAAAAAAAAGCGGATTTTCATTGTCGCGGAGAGGCCTTTTTTCGACACCGACAAGGCCAACATAGAGGAAATCTGACACCACTTCACATTTTAGGAAGACCTCCCAAGCGAACAATAACTTTTTTGCATTTTCTTTGATGTTACATTTTATTTCTAGTATATCAAATTTGCCTTTCAAAGTCTCGTAAAATCATCGACATATGGATCTTTGGTAAAAATAAAAGTAAAGGTAAAGGTGAAAGATGGTATTTTTCAATATTTCTAAAACCGTACTTCATTTTAAAAACAACCAAATTAAGTAGCCGTTCCGAAATGTGTACACGCAAATATCTTGTAGTGGGTATACATGGAAAACTATTTTGCTTCGATTTTGGAAAACATCAACTGTTTTTGACAAGTTTACATGACATAAATCTGAGAACAATTAAATATTTGCAAATTGTTCTCATATCATACGACGCGAACGTTTGACTAAAAAGTACAATAAATAGTGTAGGTATTTATTACAACTGAAACTGCAGCCTATACTCACAACGTTGTTAAATACATGTGTTCACATTCAAATTAACATCAATTAAGTTTCAAATGATAAATTAAACAACAAAATTTTCTCATTAAGGTAAATGAACGTAATTTTAGGAAACATACCAAGTGTGTGGAATGGGTATTTAACAATCATCATCGGACACCCATGCCTTTTACTACACTCACGCTACGTTACAAGCCATGGGTTAATCGACTGCAGTATTTTCGTTTCTGCCGATATGAATATTCATAAGCTGACCAATGAAACGGCTCGTTACGGCGGCGAATACTCTTCAATTAAAGGTTGGAAACGAATACTACTTGAAAATGGCTGCGCCCATATCTAACATTTGTGATGCCTGTCGAACACAAATTATTAACAAAAAATCGTATAGAAAGGTAAACACGCCAGATTTTACGAGCATGTTTGACCAGATTGGAATTAACCGACTGAATACGGCGTGCTACCCTTGTTTCAACAAGTTTAACAAGTTCAAAAATTTCGAGAATGACAGAAAATTAAAACTCGAGGAATTGCAGAAAAGTATTTTGACATTGGCGGGCGTGAAACGTGTAACTTTCGCCACCCCTGGTAAGTTTTGATAATCGACATTATGTATTGATTGAACTTTCTTGCATTTTTTTTTGTAAAATTTGACGGATGGGCATTCATCTTCGCATTCTGTCCATATAATTTACAAATGCACTATTAATCCTGCAACCAACCCACCCAAGGGTATGTTTTTGGAGTTAAAAACCTGAACACTGCTCGCAAAGTACAGTTTGTTAGCCAGTTCCGATTATTAATCACTTCCAATTAATTTTCATTTCATTTTTAACAAGTTGCAGGTGAAATTAATATGGTTCATCCCTAAAATGTCACTTGGGTAGAAGAATAATCGTTTTAGAGAGGAAATCAGAGAATTGAGGTTTCAGGGGCGAAAACTTTTACCAAAAGTTAACAGGAATATGTTAAAAGTTTTGACCTGACCCTATAGAAAAAGTTTTTGCTATTTCCAAAAAAATCTTTTTTGTGAAGAAAAATAAATGTGATGACATTGTTTTATAATGTTTATCATGTTGGTTTCATGGTCCTTCATTGTTTTCCAAGAAGTTAACTTTTATTAAGGATTTCAACCAAAAAAGTACATACGCCCTCTGGCGTAACTACATTTATAGTAAGCAAAGGATGGATTTTTTTCTATTTATAAATGTTTTCATCTCTTCATAAGGATTAATCCCAAAGGCAAATTGTTTGGAACTGGTTAACTGACTGTATGCCCTGCTTTTCTTGTCAAGTGTTTGGATTACAACTTCTTGGTGCAAAAAGTGATGGCTTTAAAATCATGAAAATATAAAAACTTATTTGTATAGTTACAGGATATATTTATATAATTTGTATTATTATATCTTTCATATGTGCCTGCATAAATAAATGAAAAAAACTATTCTATAGGTATAAATAATCTTTATTTATTGTTTAAAAAAGCAGCATTATCCAATGATAACCTAAATAGAATTTTGAATGCATGCACTGTGTGATTTTAAATTTGGGTCATAGTTTGATGATGATATGGTACATTACTTGTTTAAGGTTATGGAATGAAAATTATTGACACAAAAATTTATTTTATTTTAGTGTCCAGTAAAAAAAGAGCACCAGCAGTTCTGACCCCAACTGGATTGACGCCAAAATCAAAGCGCGTGCTCTTCAGCAGCCCTACTCCAAAGAAGAAAACTCCTCAAAAATGCAAGACTGTCAACAAATCAACTCAAACACCTGTGGAGACAGGTGACTATACTGTGAAGGTGATCATTTTGGACATTCTATATATATATTTATATGGCGAAAATAAAAAGAATAACTCCGTATTCCCCTAGGAATATAGAAAAATAAATTATGTCGGATTTTTTCCCTGTTTATTTCATATTATACCCCTACCGGTTTCAAATTCATATCATCAGGGGGTCTATAAATCTTTTTATTTATATATAAAGAGACAAAACATTTGCAGATATGAATGCAAAACAGTTGCAACATGTTTGAAATTAGACTTATTTAACAGTGTTTAAGTAGCATGTTCATATGTTCGTACAAAATACACAATAAAGTGTTCTCATTTGCTGTGGCAGTAACAGTGGGCATACATTATTTTTCATTAGGCTAAAAAAATGTGTGGTTCAGGTAACCCTACCTTCCCTAATTTTTGGTGCCTATTTTAAAAAAAAAAATACTTGTGCCAACCATAATATTTTTTATTTATTTCGATAAAAAAAGAAAATCAAATGAAAACCAGTTTCATAGTTGCAAAATATACTTAAAATCACTCCCCATAGTAAAAAACTTTCATCTATTTCAGGACATATAAACATTTTCAAGTGTCATTACCTATTGTTTTGAAATATAAAAAAATAAAAAAATCCCCAACTACTTGTAGTACCCTAATTTTTTCAGGCATGTTACCTGAACCACACATATTTTTTTATTTGGCCTTACAAAATTTTATGTGGGTGTATCTGTTTTTCAGGTCAGTGTCAAATATTAGGGACAGGAGCGCTCAAAAGTGATAACTGATCATGTGGAACAAGCTGTTGTCAAAGGATTCTTAAACAATTCCTCACAGAGTGCAGTGGTAAAAAACCTGTCAAAATGTGATGAATATAAGAAAGCTATGGTATCTGCAGTAGGACAACTAGTGAAACAAGAAGTGACTGCTATTTGCAAAAAGCGAGAAGTACTGTTGAAGTCAACTGCAACTAGTACGGAAGAAATGATAAATTTTGACTTTAAACAGGTAGCAAAAGATTTGAATATTAAGCTTCCTGCCTTGATGGGAGTTGTCAGTGTCGTTGCGGAAAGGTCAGGATCTTACATTGCTGTAGTAACAGCAGTTGGTGTACTACTTTATTCTCGCAACCAAACCTTGAATCTACTGCAGCTTGTCCTTGGAATTGTTCTCGACAACTGTGGACTCACAAAGGAGGTCTGTCGAAATTATGTCAAAAAATATTCATCCAAAACAAATGCACATTAAAAAGATGGCTTGATTATGGATTATGAATTTTGTCCTTTTCTGCAGCTATTGTGAGAAGAAAATTTAGACTGCCTGCTCGATGATTATATTAAAAGAATGGAAGAAAATCCATCAGTTCCTTCCTTATTATGCTTTAATAATCAACAATAATTAATTAAGATTTCTTGTAAAATTCCCGTATGGTCATCATTTATGCACATGAGTTGATTTTTAGCTCACCTGAGCACAAAGTGCTCATGGTGAGATATTGTGACCGGCCTTTGTCCGTCGTCGTCCGTCATGCGTTGTGCGTAAACTTTTTTACTTAAACATCTTCTCCTCTGAAACCACTTATTGGATTTTGACCAAACTTCACAGGAATGATCCCTGGGTGGTCCCCTATCAAAGTTGTGCAAACCGTTTCAGTTGGTTGCATAAGTAGGTCATGGGTCAAAAAATAGGTTTTTAAAATGCAACTTTCAAAAATCTTCTTGATGGAAACTACAAGGCCCAGAGCTTTCATATTTGGTATATAACATCATCTAGAGGTCCTCTACCAAAGTTGTTCAAATTATGCCCCTGGGGTCAAAATTGACCCCGCCCCGGGGGTCACAATTTTACATTGAATTATTGTAAGGAAAACTTCAAATGACTTCTTATTTTGAACAGCTAATGGGAATTTGACCAAACTCAATAGGAATGGTCCCTGGGTGGTCCTCTACCAAAATTGTTCAAATGGTTCAGATTGGTTGCATAAGTAGGTCACAGGGTCAATAAATAGGTTTTTAAAATGCAACTTTAAAAATCTTCTTGTCTGAAACTACAAGACCCAGAGCTTTCATATTTGGTATATAGCATCATCTAGAGGTCCTCTGCCAAAGTTGTTCAAATTATGCCCCTGGGGTCAAAAGTGACCCCGCCCCGGGGGTCACAATTTTACATTGAATTATATAGGGAAAACTTCAAATGACTTCTTATCTTGAACCGCTTATGGGAATTTAACCAAACTCAATAGGAATGGTCCCTGGGTAGTCCTCTACCAAAATTGTTCAAATGGTTCTGATTTGTTGCATAAGAAGGTCACGGGGTAACAAAATAGGTTTTTAAAATGCAACTTTCAAAAATATTCTTGTCTGAAACTAAAGAGCTTTTTTATTTGGTATATAGCATCATTAGTGGTACTCTGTAAATTGCTCGACTGTGACCCTTGACCTTTTCCTCAGGTGAGCGACCTAGGGCCCTTTGGGCCCTCTTGTTTTTCTTACTGCTGAGCAAGAACTTCACTTCAAGAAAACCTTTATGCTCTATATTTTTCAGGGGCTGAACATCTTGCATCATATAGGGCTAAGTGTCTCATACACGAGTGTGCAGAGGAAGAAAAGGGCTCTTATCTCAACCCAAGAGTGTAAAGTTAGAACAGTTGTGAACAAATACCAAAAAAACTGGGTGGATGAACATTCAGAATCCCAAAGTGCAATGGTTGAGCCCAGAGCACTGGACACAAGTGACAGCATGGAGTCACTGATTCCAATGACTGAGTTCAGTACAGTAGAAAAGAGTGACAGCATAGAGTCCCAGATTCCAATGGTTAAGTGCAAAACAGCAGAAAAGAGTGACAGCATAGAGATCCAGATTCCAATGGTTGAGTGCAAAACAGCAGAGAAGAGTGACAGCATAGAGTCCCAGATTACAATGGCTGAGTCTAAAACAGCAGAGAAGAGTGACAGCATAGAGTCCCAGATTACAATGGCTGAGTCTAAAACAGCAGAGAAGAGTGACAGCATAGAGTCCCAGATTCCAATGGCTGAGTCTAAAACAGCAGAGAAGAGTGACAGCATAGAGTCCCAGATTACAATGGCTGAGTCTAAAACAGCAGAGAAGAGTGACAGCATAGAGTCCCAGATTACAATGGCTGAGTCTAAAACAGCAGAGAAGAGTGACAGCATAGAGTCCCAGATTCCAATGGCTGAGTCTAAAACAGCAGAGAAGAGTGACAGCATAGAGTCCCAGATTACAATGGCTGAGTCTAAAACAGCAGAGAAGAGTGACAGCATAGAGTCCCAGATTCCAATGGCTGAGTCCGGATCAACAGAAAGAGGTGACATAAACCCTGTGAAAAATGTGAAACGCATTGAAGTTCTCGGAGATAATCTTGACCTTACCATTTCACCTGCCCATATGACTGTTGATAGGCAAAGGAAAAGCCTTCATTGGTTCCTCCTAATGGTAAAGCAAAATAGAGTGAGTTATGAAGATGCCACTGATCCAAGTAATGATCCACAACCCAATATCATGGATATTGGAACCCAGACTTGGGTGCCAGATGAAGATCAAAGACAACACCTGAAACAAAACTTCATCTTTCATCTTTCCCAAGTTTTAACTAAATATGTGAAAGAACTTAACTCTGTTGCTTACCCTGAATTTATCAATCACACCTTCATTCACCTTACCAAACAAAAGTCAACTGTTCTCAATTGTGACTTAATAAATGAAAGTGAAAATTCTTCACAAGGGATGATCAAAATTCTACAGAAAGTGCATGAATTGATTGTACCACATGTAGACAAGACTGCCTCAGACAAAGTGGTATTTGGTGGAGATGTCTTGACCAATGAAAGGGCATTTTCTGCACAGTCTGCAATGCAGAATCATTATAATGATATTGACAGCTTAACTGGCATAGTGCACAGACCAGAAGGACTTCATCGTGAATTTAATTTTCTTACAGTAATGGACTTGTCCATAGTGTTCATTTCCCAGTTCCACAGTTAGTGTTCATTTCCCAGTTCTACATTTCTTCGCTTGTTGTTCTGTTGAAACAATCCTGTTCCTGATTCCTAGTTATTTAAGTAGGTATGTTATTTATTGTTTGTATGTTTATTTATTGATGCATGATTATTTATTGACAGCCATGGTGAAATGCATGAGGTAAAATGTAACCTTTCAAAATGATAATCAATACAATGCAAATGCAACAAAATTTCATATGAACCAGCAGTTTGTAACAGTTTTGTTACTAAAAACTCTTAAGTTGAACTTGAAAACATTCAGTAAGTAGGATCATGTAGAGGATTTCCTATAAATCATATACTTTATTTTCTTAGAAAACATTTTACCATTGAAAATTTACCAGAAAATTGAATTTCACCATTACTGTAAGCAATGTACATATGAGCCGCATCAAGCAAAACCCATTTGCTACCAGTGTAGGCCAAGCCATGCACTGTTCGGCTACCCATTCTTTACTATCAACTTTTTAAACTAACAAAGGCCCTGATAAGACCACAAAGTTTGTGTGGGCTAATCTTGGCCTACATTGGTCCCAAGGGCCATAATGCTGGGTTTTGTTTGATGCAGCTTATACATGTATATGCTGGGGTTTTAAGCTCTAGCACAAAATTTCAGTGACTTTCAATGCAATACTATTTTGCTTTGTTATTATTTTCGCAACTCTTGAACTAAATGGAACTTTACCCTGACTGGCACAATCGATTCTAGTAAAACACAATGTCTGATTTGGTGATTCCTTTTAGGTCATTTTTTTCAGGTTTAATTTATACTTATAGTTTGATGTAAAACCTATGTACATGTAATCATATCGAATTAATACTTTACTGTATGAAGTTATCTTTGAAGATTGCATGTTGTTACATGTCTGTGTGACGTAACAGCATGACTTTATATGATAAATACGGTAATAATTTCTGGATAGGTTTTATATTAATTTATATGTATACATCAAAATGTTCCATTCCAGAGCATTCCCCTTTAAGCCATTTATACTGTATATGCTTTAAAAATTTATCAAAGCATACTACTAACTAGTATTATTAATGTATTTATACATTGTTCAACTTATTATTGCTTAGAAATGCATATACAATGTACTTGTACTAGAATTCGTATACATGTGTATGTATCTTTTCAATTCTCAAGGGCGTGTAAAAAAAATAATGTACCTTAATGAGCTGTGAAGAAACATAAATGAATAATTGTAAGCATGCGTTGTTAAGTCATTCAGACAAATGTTTTCTATATTTAGGCTATCTACCAGCTTTTCTACAAGGAGGCGAGTGCTGCAGACCGAGGGTCCCTTTACCAACTAAGGAACCTTATTAACCGTAGAGATGTCTCAGGATATAAAGAAGTGAAAGAAAAGTTCAGGTAGAAGTTGAAAGCTTGGGTTAATTAACACATAATTTAATCGAGTACAATGTACATGTTCAGTTTGGTTTTGACACTGGTTTAATGGGACATTGGTTTTGTAAACATCTCTGTCTTTTCAGACTACCGTCTACATTTGTAATTTAGCCACATACGGCCTGCACTATGGCCTTTGTCACCAGTGTAGTACCAGATCAACCTGTGCACAACCGCATGGTTTGATCAGGGCTCACACTGTGCAGTAGCCAAACAGCAAAGTCGAGATAAGACGAACAGGCTTAGGCCATGCCAAATTGGAATTTTGTTAAGCGTCAACTCAAGTTTAACAAACCTAGGTACCTATTCACAAAAACACACAAACCGAAAACGAAAACACAATTGTTTTTCGACAAAAACAATGCATTATATATACATGTATATATTTTAGGGATGTTAACGAATATTCGAATATTCGAATATTCGAATATCAAGTCGCTATTCGAATAGAGATTTTGGGATTCGAATATTTTATAATTTGTATTCCGCTTTTGTTAATTTCGAAGGAACATTGAAAAGACATTTCTTTAGTTGATCGTAGTGTCCCCAGCGTCTTAAGACGCTAACGATATGTAATCGCGTTCGCTCTAAGATAGAGGGGGTGGGTCATGTCTTCTGATAACGAATTGCCATCTGGTTAACAGCATGAACTCACCTTACCGCGCACAGCTCCTTCTCTGCCCCCTCTCCCACTTAGACCCAGTCACATCAACCACATCACCATACAGCTGTGGAAACAGTTGCCAATGTACAATAAACACACATGTCAGTTCAATGCTGCGGCAATTAGCTAAAGCAATTACGTAACACTGACTATACCCAGCTTCGGTCGGGATAGTGTGTAATAAATACATTATATAAGGCTATGCTTATTGATAACAGTCCACCAGAAGCTGAGAACGTCTTTTAATTTTTGGAAAGCACAACTAGATCACTGTCAAACAAACTTTAATTGCAAACACTTTCTGTTTTTGTCACTCTACTTCATACTTGTTATTTTATTCCTATATAATACCGCGACATCTGTTATTTTTGGTCACCGCGATTTTCTGTTCTTTGTTTTTGCTTCGTTCTCTCCGAATAACAAAAATGTAAATCTACATACTTTTTTAATTGTTCGTCATAGGTTCATTAACACACTTAAAACTCACGAGCTTACAATTTTAATCATTCTTTATATATATACTGGTTGGTACTTCATCAATTTATCAACAGTCAGGTAATCTTGACACTAGCCAATCGCAGTAATTATCGTCATCAAATGGTTTTGTTTACCTTCGCCTTTCACCCATAGGCATATGGCGAGCAGGTTCGTAATTGTCACTTATGTATTGAAAACTAAATGTCTCTAATTGACATGTTATGGCTTCGGATTAACGCCCTTAGCGATATCAGCCAATCACAATTAAACATCAATCCGACCACCAACCAATCAAGACCGTTAATTGGCTGTACACTTGAGCGATTGTGTATTGGTAACTAAATGTCTCTAATTGACATGTTATGGCTTCGGATTAACGCCCTTAGCGATATCAGCCAATCACAATTAAACATCAATCCGACCACCAACCAATCAAGACCATTAATTGGCTGTACACTTGAGCGATTTTCTTTCATAAAACCTTCGTGATTTTGCCTAATTGTCTTACAGTCGATCCAGTATCACCCGCATTTTGTCCTTTAGAAAATGCCGCCTTTAATCATTGATGTATTTTATAAGATTAGTTCACAAAACATAATTGACTGTTTGTTGTTATACATTGTTTGCGGTTAGTAGAGTAAAATATTAAAATTATAAGCTATTTTGCATGTGTTGTACAGTTTCATCTAATAAAATTATGATATGGTTTTATTAAATCGATAAGTAGCCCCTTAAATACGTCATATGTTAATACAAATAAGTAATTAATTTCACAAAATGCCTTTCAATTGTAAAGGTTATTACACGAAGTACAACACGTAACAAAAAGACACCCAAGTTTAAGGTTACTAATTAATAATGTATATATTATACGGGACTTTGCAGGTCATCTTAACATTGATTGGTTACTTTATAGTTTTTATAAGAGTTTCAATAATAATAATAATTGTTAAGTAGCAATGACATTATTTACGCATTTACTGGCATTCTTCACTGACAGTATTTTCTTGCAAACTACCACTGACCAAGTAAAGAAACGCCCCGTCTGGTCCTTCACTATAAACAGGATAATGGCGGATTCATAATATTGCCGTTTGTATTTCAAAAAGAAGAAATCGTCGTTTTAAAATTAAATGCTATGATAAAATCATAAATCTACCGCCGCTTCTGCATTAAGTAAGGCTAGCAATGTAAATTGTGGTCAGAAATAAACATTTTACAATGAATAAACACGTTGAATCTAATGGAAAATTACCGTGTTATATGCCACTTTGATATAAATTCGTTCCGAATATTCGAATATGATTCGAATACACGTTCCGAATATTCGAATATCGTTTTGGGATTCGATTTACATCCCTAATATATTTATTAGAAAAAACATCATCATAATATGAAACAATGGTTTTAATTACTTACGAAATGCATACTTTTAGCATGACTTAGTACATATGGTGTAATAAAACAAATGTTTTTTTTTTCACGAAAATTATATATTGTATTAATGACACAGCTATGGAAACATTGTCACATCATATATTTTGTAAGTAAGAAGTAATTGTGGAGTAAATGAATTATAATGAGAATACTTATACTTCCATACAATATGTACTATTACTGTCCATATACAGTGACATGTACCATGAACCAAGACATGAAATTTATTATACTGGTAATACTGTCATAGTAGAATTAAAAAGTATATAAGTGGCACACTTGAGACGTTGGAGATCTATGTTGCAAAATATCAATAAACGTAAGTATATGTAATGTCAACATGTCCATCCTAGCTAGTTTTCACATAAATAAGTACTTGGTAGTACATGAATGTTTATAGTTTTTAATTATAGTATACATGTAGTTATGTTTTTCTGAATCCCGGAACATCGGAATTATTTAAGAAAATTTCTCCAACACATTTGTTTTTTTATTGGATTGAGGTCTCTAAAACCTACGCGCACGCGGACGCTTAACAGAATTCCGATTTGGCATGGCCTTATTTGGGACTGCACTGGTCACAAAAGCCATAAGGCTGGTTTATGATTGATGTAGCTCAATTGGTTATTTATTGCTTCTTTATTGGTTGCCATATTTAGAGAAATGATAGTTTACAAAACTATTTTCTTTCAGGCCTCATGCCCTCTTCATTGAGGATGTGACAGATGCCTACATTTTGTCCGCATTTCTCGACATGATGGATATGGAGGACCTTGAGAGCAAACCACACGGCATGCCGCCATTGTCTCTGCTGACCAATGAGCAGAAAGTTCAATGGGTAGACAGTGTTTCAGCAAAAATACTTGAGAACCTACAGGTGAATGGTGATGAAGCTCTTGAAAAACTTCACCAAGATCTTCTAGTTCTAAACACAGAGGATCAGCAAGTACAACAGTTGAAAATGGGAGACATTTACCACTGTCCACAGTGCAACAAGACTTATAAAGTAGACACCTGGTTAAGAAAACATCTAACTAAGACACATAAGTGGAAGTTCCATAGTGACAGTAGTCCGGAAGAGTCCACTCAATGTAGTCCTGTTAGCAAGTTCCTGTTTTTGTCGCTTATTTACAGACACACATGCAATGCATACAAAATGGGTGATGGGGACAGAATTGTAAGGAATGCATATTTTGAGTGGCTCATAGACTCTTCTTTGGGACATACCAAATATAAATTATGGCTATGGCGTATGATTTCCTACTGCATATCTATTTTGGGCATTGAACGTAGTTTTGAATACAAATGGAATATGTGCATTAACTTGAAAGGTGGAATATCATCAAATATTCCAAATGACAATGGTGTTGAATTGCAGGTCAAGCAAATCAAAGCTAGTTTGAACACTCAAGGTGTAAACAAATCATTTGAATCTGCAAAAAGAGTGTGCATGACAACCCAGGTCATCAACGATATGTCTGACAATCTCATAAAAGAAACAAAAAGTGTGAAGTCAAAGCGCAGTCGACCGCCAGTTGACAAATCAAAAGACATAATGATTATGGCGAAATGTTTGAGAAATCAAGGATCTGTAGAGGACATGGAATGGAAGTCCTTCAAAAACTTCAAGGACCCTCTCCAGAAAATCAATGCTGTCAGTCTGCATGAATGGATAAAAAAACAGAAAATGATTGCTAATCTGTATTTATGAATTTGTTATGTCATGTCATGTCATGCTGTTACAGTTAAATGATCATATATGGATACTTGTATACCCTGAAAGTTGTTAATGTAGATTATTGTTAATGTACAGCAAATTCAATAAATTTATTCCATGGAAGAGCTAGTTACAGGAATAAGTTTCAAAATAAATTTGTATAAACAATATTATAACCGGCTTCAAGTCATACTTCATTGTTGATCATATTATCATTAGAATGTTTGATTTGAGGCACAGCTTAAGTTGTCCAGAAACCACCAATGGCATTCCAAAGATGCTTATTGACCCACTGCCATTTTATTCCAATTACATACACTGTAAACATAAATATTTGTGTTTTTTGCTTACATCCATTTTGTTGGTTTATAAATTAATGGAATCTGCATTTTGTAAGACAAAAGGAATGTCAATAAAATTTATTCCTTTGGATCTTAAATATAAGTGGAATGATATACCCATTAAATTCATACAAATTAATGTTTCACAAATATTTATGTTTTGGCAGTACATGAAATACTCTGTCGAAAGGGAACAGACAATCATAAAATATTAGCTCTTTATATTTTAATGAAACTATATCATGTCATCATCAGAATCACAAATATCAGAATCAGACGACGACTGAGACTCATAACATGGAATGGCATATTCAACAAATGGATGGTTAAACTTGGAGCAATCTTCACACGAGCATGTCTTTGTACAAATGTCACAACACATATGTTTGCACAACTTTGGAGGTTCAGCATTGTATGAACTCAGCAGCAATTTTCTTCTACATGTATCAGTAGATATATAAGAAGTCATATCTTCATCAAGTTTTTTACATTGTTTGCTACTGTACAATAAAAGTGACATGGCTTGTGAGCCATCACGCCCAGAGCGACCAAACTGCTGAACAAAACTGTCCATATCTTTCGGTGGTCCAACATGGATGATACTGTTGACACCAGCAAAGTTGACTCCCATGCCTGCAGCACTGGTTGCTACAAGCACTCTAATTTTTCCAGATGACAAGTTCATATCTGCCCGAACTTCTTCTTTTACATCATCAACAGTCATTGAATGGAACATTTGCACAAATTTAATGTCGTCTTTAAGTTCAAGCCGAAACATTGTGTAAACATCACTACACAGCTTTATTGAAGGACAAAAAATTATACAGCGTTCACACTTGTCCTTCTTTGTTTGAACAGAATTCAGGATGAAGCCAAGAAGCTCACTTAGTGGAAGTGTGCTTTTATATTTGTGTACAAAAAGTTTTATGTTGGAGCGATCTGGACTGTCAATAATTTCAAAGCAGTCGTTCATACAAAACTTCTTTTTCATCTTTCGTCTTGCCGATAGGTTTGCCGTTGCTGTGATTACCAACAGTGGACAGGACACCAATGACCTTGTCTCGCCCAGTTTCCCATACCACGACCGAAATGGGCCCTCATCTCCATCTGACTCGCCCCTGAAAAATGTGACAATAATTTATAGAGCAATGTAACTGATAAAATTCTATGAAACAGTTTATTTGAAGTAAAGTTATGGCTCAGCAGTACGAAAATAGTTCAAATCATCATAACTTAAAATATACATGTGCATAAACTCCATAAATGTTGACAATAAGTAATTTTTAAACAAATTTAAATTTTTAGTTCTTTCTTGAAGCATAATTTGGAAGAAAATGATACAAAGCGGTCATTTGCATATAAATTATTTTGGCTTAGATTTTTTTAATTATACCGTTTTATAAAAAATAATAATTTACTGTTCATTACTGCAAAGAATAATCTTGATGAAAGTATGCAGTCAATAGTTATGTTATAAATCATTTATGTTATCATTTTAATGAACAAATTTCAGGTATTTTAAAGATGTCTTTGACTCTTTCACAATGAATATGGCATGGATGTCCGTCCTTGAGATAACTCAGGAGGTAGTTATAAAAGGTTGACGGATGTTTCGCTACCCAGATGTTTCGCACCTGATGTTTCGCTACCTAGGTCCGAGATGTTTCGCCACCCGGTAGTTCGTAATTAAATTATTAAAGCTGATGGATGTGTGTATGCTATATAATTCTGTATAATTAAATGCAACATTATTATTATTGTCTTTGTTGCCGTTTTACCACCATGGGCATGGCTTTTTATAATAAATATTTAAAATAGTGTTTTTGTTCTCATGTTTAACCCATGTCCCCCTTGCATTATAACAAGTGTTTATGTATATAAAATATGTAATGAGTTTATTAACCGATCAGAATTAATGTACATGTTATTTATTTATAATAATATAGTTGAATAACATCGAGAATGAGTGTACATACGGGAAACCTTTTTATTAACGTTCGTATGAAAAATTATTTTTTTCAAGCGTATATATGTATATATATGCAAAAATGACAGAAAATTGTCACTAACACTAAAGCCTACATCAACGTCAAATATCAATTTAATATGTAAATATAGTAATGCATTCGTTTTAAAATCTTTTTTTTTATGTTTTTTTTTTATAGTTAAATCATTAAATAATTGCAATTGGAAATACTTTGTAAGTTAATATTAGATAGTTATTATTTGATTAATAATCTATTAAAGTACATTACAATAATAATATATATGCATTTATACATTAAAGCTAAGCATGTTATCATTTCTGTCATTGTAGCAATATAATCGAATAATAGGTACATACATTACATTCTTTATTTGGAGATTTCTATATAATTCAAAATTACCGTCGAAGAAGATACAAACAACCCATGCAGTGACCCTTAAAACAGCACTCTCCCATACACAACTCCGATACACACTCGCTGTAATTTTGACTTACACAACTATCCTGTCCCTATTTAAATTGACCTGGCGCTCATCATAGTTTTGACAGACACCCGTGTGTTTACACTAGCCAGAATGCAATATAATGATAAAAATTTCATGAATCAGGGTAGACTACATGTCCTAACAGACTCATGACTGCATAAACATGTAAGCCGAAGTTGTTTTAGCTACATCAACAGATACCCTATGACACTGATCACAGTGAATTATCTTTAAAACATAGAATACAAATAAAATGATATCACTGCCAAGTACTTTGTGCAAATTAATAATTACCAGTGTAAAACTGTGTGGGCTTCGTCTACGACCAGAAGTCTGGTTGTTTCATTGGACAGCATTTCTCTCCACATTGGTACACCAAGGAGGCTTTCTGGAGAGGTGAACACGAACTCGTACTGTCCAGCTAATATTCCTGAATTTTCCTGGTCATCTTTGCCGATGTAAGTTGCTGTAAATCCCAAATTTATCAAAAAGTCACATTGTTCTTTCATAATTGAGACTAAAGGAGTGACTGTCACTATCTGACAAATTCCGTTGTTTTCCGATCTCCAAAGTGAGCTAAACGCTTGATAACACAAGCTTTTCCCGCTCCCAGTTTTTACTGACAAATACACATCGCGCCCTTTCAAAAGAGCTTTCAAGGTGTTGTCCTGAAATGGTTCCAAACGTTCAATTTTAAATTTTTCACACACCACGTTCATGTTTATCAATGGAGGCAGCAATTTTCGGTAAACTGCCTAACCGTTTTGTAACGAGACGTTTCATTGGCTGATTGCTCCGTGGTGAGAGGACACGGAGCCAATGAAATGCCGCATTAATTATTCATGAGTACGACGTCTAGACAGTCAATAATCCCACGGCGTATGAATGAAGTGCTAACGTAATGGATACGACGTGGGTATCCGACGATGTTTAACAATTTAATTAAAACAAATAATAATATTTATAATAATACTTATTATTTATTTGTTAAATTGTTCCGATTTTACGACAAATGTGTTCAATGATAGCACCATTGAATTTTTCTTATAAAACTAATATGCATTCTGAGAAAATGAACAAAATAAGACAAAATAATAATTCTAACGTTTTTTCCTGTTACAATCCTTAACTTATCGGCAGATAAGTTTATTTTAGGCAAGTATACTCAATACGTAAAAGGAAATGTATCATAATAATATTTATTAATTCAAAACGATCTTTAAAATTTTATAGGTTGTTAAACAAAATACACAACCCATTTTTCTTCGATAAAGATTTAATACAAAAATCAGCGTCTTTTTATTGTTTAAAATCAGTACTAATGGCCTAACCATACCTAGTTGAAACCGACTGTCTTTAGGAAGGTATCTTACATTCTGTCGTCATTTTCTTAAACCTGTATTAAAGTCATTCAAAAATAGTATGCGTGACGTAATTAAATATATTCAGCTGCAATCTACAGAAATATAATGGACATCTATATTGGTCAGTTGAAGCAGTACTTGCGTAATTGATATCTTAAAATCCTTAAACTGAACTGACTTAGGATGCTAGGTGTTAAGTGCAAATATCTAGTCTTTTTATTGTTGATGGCCGTAATACTTTCCCAGAAGAGTAAGGACATATTGTTTTTAATGCCAGATCCTCCTGTTGCTTTTTTTAATTATTGTTCCCGTCTGAGAGAGAGAGAGAGAGAGAGAGAGAGAGAGAGAGAGAGAGAAAGAGCAATGAAGTAACATTGTTGATTTATTGATAATATTACTAAATATCACACTTTAATAGTAGTTGATATATAGAATAATTTTATACGAATTTAGGAATAGGACAACACGCGTTGTGAAGACGATTCCTATATCTTATTTCCTTTAATTGAGTTCTTCATTTTTACATATTTTTTTAAAACTATGCTCCATTTAAACATAGACAAAACAGAGGGTTTACGAGCTCGTTGTTTTGTTTTTGTTTTCACCATTACCCTGACCTTAGGGTCACAGAGTTTTGCTGTGTATTTTTCCAGAACTTTTCCATGTTTACAAAGATTTAAACACACAATAATAGTATGACTAACATATTCTCTTAAAATAATTCTTTTAATGTGTTGCACACAATCGATTTGTTACCAAAACATGATTAGATAGCATACACACTGTAAAGTAAAAAAATATATTCGATTTTCACTACAATATGATAATTTGACTACAACTTATTATGCAAATCAGCTTTTTTTCTTAGTTTGTTTGACACATTTTTTAAAAACAGTTACATATTTTTTTTCATTTCGTCATATTTTATAGTTCTATGTATGCTGAACACGTCAAAAGAAAAACATGATATGACTTACGGTTTATTTTATTTATTTATTTATTTATTTTGTAAAATGGGTACAACTGAAGCATATGCTCGTTAAGCATTTGACAAATTCGATCAATTAATGGCTCTATATGGAAATCTATCATGCATAGTCGGCAAACACATTTTTCTCCATTCAGTTTGGAATTAATGGATATTTGTCTTCTAAATTGGTATTAAAGATATATTTTTTAGAAATAAGAAAACTCCAGATATTATGTTATATCCTCTTTAAGAGAGGTGTGTTGTTATTTAGTATTGCTTGGAAACAAATTATACAAATTATATACAAAATTTAAACTAAAAACTACACATGTTTCCTTTTTATCTGGCAGAATATGGCAGAAATAATTGTCGAACTGAAAGAGTAGGAAGAAAAAGAATTGACCATGCGTGTCCATACGGGATTCGAACCATCAACACCCAGTTTTAAAGCGCTTTAACCCTATTTTTACTATTACTTAATAGTACTTAACTACTTATTTTCTTAACTTCCTTCTTTCAACTGAAGAGCACTTACACTGTATGCGCAAAATGAATACCCAGTGCGAATTGTCGTTATCGTCTTTATGTTAAAAATGGCCAAGCATAATATTCAGTGCATTTTTATAGCGAAAAAAACATTTTTAGAAACTGAATCATGACCAATGAAATAATTCTATTGAATAGGTCAAATAATCTTACTATTAAATCCCTACCCCCCTTCACCCTATTATTTTCGAAAAACATCGTAGCGACATTATGGTCATTAACGGGCGGTTATTATTGGTGGAACCAGACACATCCCTGGATATAATCATCTGCGCACCACAGGTCACATTGAAGCTGACTTCTATGTCTTTTCATTACTCTTCTTAATCTATATATTATAAACTATATCCTCTTCCATACATCACCACCCATCCCTCTGTACTTTTCTATCTCTCTTTCTCTCTCTCTCCTCACTCGTCCATTCTTTGTTTAAACACTCCCTTACTCACAACTCTCCGGTAATCCTCTTATATGCCTATCAACTCCCTTACTCATAAATGTCTCCTCAATCGTCTTCGCTATGGCTTTCTACTGCCTTACTCATTACTCTCTCCTCTATCTTCTTCGCTATGGCTATCCACTCCCTTACTCATTACTCATTACTCTCTCCTCAATCGTCTTCTCTATGGCTATCCACTCCTTTGCTCATAAGTCTCTCCTCAATCGTCTTCTCTATGGCTATCCACTGCCTTACTCATTACTTTCTCCTCTATCGTCTTCGTTATGGCTATCCACTCCCTTACTCATTACTCATTGCTCTCTCCTCAATCCTCTTTTTCTATGGCTATCTGCTACCTTTCTCATAACTGTCTCCTCAATCGTCTTCCCTGTGGCTATCCACTGCCTTACTCATTACTCTCTCCTCACTCCTCTTTTTCTATGACTATCCACTCCCTTACTCATAACTCTCTCCTCAATCGTTTTCTCTATGGCTATCCACTCCCTTACTCATAACTCTCTCCTCAATCGTCTTCTCTATGGCTATCCACTCCCTTACTCATTACTCTCTCCTCTCCTCTTTTTCTATGGCTATCCACTCCCTTACTCATTACTCTCTCCTTAACCGTCTTCTCTATGGCTATCCACTCCCTTACTCATAACTCTCTCCTCAATCGTTTTCTCTATGGCTTTCCACTCCCTTACTCATTACTTTCTCCTCAATCCTCTTCTCTATGGCTATCCACTCCCTTACTCATTACTCTCTCCTAAATCGTCTTCTCTATGGCTTTCCACTCCCTAACTCATTACTCTCTCCTCAATCCTCTTCTCTATGGCTATCCACTGCCTTACTCATTATGTTGAGTAACTTGAGTTTGTTAAAACAGTATCGGTTATATCCTGAGAATTCTTAAACTTAATGATATCAGAATACAAAAGTGAATTGAATGCTGTAGTATGTATCTTTGTAACTTTTGCATATTTTGCTCAAAGATCATTTTACGTTTGGGGAAGTCAGTTTAAATTTTGTGTATGTTGTTAGTGTCGGTGTATGAAAATAGACTGTCCGGCGTGATGTTGCCCCACTCGCCCCTTAGCCCCCATTAAAGGTTGTTGGCCGACAGAACGATAGATCAGCGTTGCAAATCAAACAAACATTTTTTAGACAATAAGGTAATGGCTAAATATGTAATCGGATGCATATGAAGAAATGGAGTCACATTTTCTCTATGTCGGCCTTTGCGTAGTCGGAAAGTGTCCTACCAAAAATCTATTACTTTGCTGCTTTTAAAACAATTGAGAAGACATTTTTTAGGCAGTCAGCCTTAAGATAGAGCCAAACGCTCTGCGGCAGTTGAAAGCTAGTTTGATCCTCTTTCATATGCATATAAAGAAGTGGTCTCACATTTACTCTATGTCGGCCTTGTCGGGGTCGGAAAGAGGTCTATACGCGACCAAAAATCCCCTTTTTTTTGCAGAATTCCTACCATTTACGGAGACATTTTTGAGGCAGTCAGCCCCAAGATAGAGCCAATGACTTTTCAGGTTTCGATAGCTGGTTCAATCTTCCTTCGTATGCATATGAAGAAGTGATGTCACATTTCCTCTATGTCGGCCTTGTCGGGGTCGGAAAGAGGTCTATACGCGACCAAAAATCCAACTTTTTTGCAGATTTCCTACCATTTACGAGACATTTTTGAGGTAGTCAACCCAAGATAGAGCTAAACGCTCTGCGGCAGTTAAAAGCTGGTTTGATCCTCTTTCATATGCATATGAAGAAGTGGTGTCACATTTCCTCTATGTCGGCCTTGTCGGGGTCGGAAAGAGGTCTATACGCGACCAAAAAATCCCCTTTTTGCCGATTTCCTACCACATACGGAGACATTTTTGAGGCAGTCAGCCCCAAGATAGAGCCAAACGCTCTGCAGCAGTTAAAAGCTGGTTTCATCCTCCTTCATATGCATATGAAGAAGTGGTGTCATATTTTTTCTATGTCGGCCGTGTCTGGGTCGGAAAGAGGTCTATACGCGACCGAAAATCCAACTTTTTTGCAGATTTCCTACCACTTTCAGAGACATTTTTGAGACAGTCAGCCCCAAGATAGATCCAAACCCTGTGCGGCAGTTAAATTCTAGTTTGATCCTCGTTCATATGCATATGAAGAAGTCGTGTCACATTTCGTCTATGTCGGCCTTGTCGGGGTCGGAAAGAGGTCTATACGCGACCAAAAAATCCAACTTTTTTGCAGATTTCCTACCACATACGGAGACATTTTTGAGGCAGTCAGCCCCAAGATAGAGCCAAACGCTCTGCAGCAGTTAAAAGCTGGTTTCATCCTCTTTCATATGCATATGAAGAAGTGGTGTCACATTTCTTTTATGTCGTCCTTGTCGGGGTCGGAAAGAGGTCTATACGCGACCGAAAATTCAACTTTTTTGCAGATTTCCTACCATTAACAGAGACATTTTTGAGGCAGTCAGCTCCAAGATAGAGCCAAACGCTCTGCGGCAGTTAAAAGCTGGTTTAATCCTCTTTCATATGCATATGAAGAAGTGGTGTCACATTTCCTCTATGTCGGCCTTGTCGGGGTCGGAAAGAGGCCTATCCGCGACCAACGATCCCCCTATTTGTGAATTTTTTCCAGTTACGCAGGCATTTTTGAGGCAGTCAGCCCCAAGAAAGAGCCAAAGTCTCTTCAGGACTCGAAAGCTGGTTTGATCCTCTTTTGGATGCATATGAAGCACATTTCCTCTTTGTCGGCCTTTGTGGGACCGGAAAGAGGCCGATCCGTTACCAAATTGTTAACAAAAACTCTTTAAGCATAGCGTTTATTCTTCCTGGAAAACGAGTAAATTAAACTGATAACATAATTTACTTCTGCATAATTTTAAGTAGTAACTTTATAATTTCTTGCTCTTAAATGAAATACGAATTTAAGTATGTGTATTTTATCCATTCGCGAGTTTTATTATAACCAAATAACATCAAACTCGTCATTTTTTTAAGGTAAAATGATAAAACCACTACGTAAAGAATATCTCACGTAACAATTCTTTAGCATATTTAGGTTTTGCATTAAATCTTAATGACTAGATAGACAATCTATATCCTCCATCAGAGGTTTCAATTCGCATTTCGCACCAGCTTTACTTCGTACCAACATTAGACAACTCGCCCCTTGTATACGCTGTAGTGCGAGTTAGTGTTAACTACGGCACGAGTGCTGATACTGACTGTTAGGTGTTAATTGATATGGTGTGGTGTTAACTGCTGTTTATCGTTTGTAAGTTTGTATTTTTTCGAGTTATTCAATATTGGTACGAATTTTCCCTGACGCGATTTGGTTTGGTGCGATATATAAAGCATGAATTCACGTGGAAATCAAACATATTTTTTCATTATATAAAATAACAGATATAAATATGACCATGGCCATTTATCATACGTCGATGACATTTGTTACTGTTCACTTTAAACATTTCCTAGTATCATACTTTGTGAGTATTAGTGCCTGCTGTCTTGAATATTTTCACTACACACGCTGTGTACTACCGCTGGACTATATGCTTGCCAGATTGGTTTTAGCCCCCTTTTCAATAGGTGACGTCACAGTAATTTCACACCTTTATGCGTATCGCAATATAAAACAGAATAGAACTTGTTGCCTTCATTTACTATAGCAGACTAACAGCATACATTCGATTAGTGATTAATAATAGAATTCAGTTCTAATTAATAATTTTTGCCTGTCAGCATTGCTTAAATAGTTAGGAATTGGTATGTTGTTGTTTTTTTCCCGATAACAGATCCAACTACCGGACGCCGGTGGTTCTTTCCAGGCTGTGATCTTCCTCCAACAAAAATAGGTGTTAGTAAAATAGACAAGTTTATAAATGGTTAATACGTTACCCCTATAATAAATACAATAAAGAGAATACAGGCCGATGTTGAGGCCCCTGTTTTATATACAATATGATGCTCACTGGTTCAAAACAGATTGTACAAACATGTAAAGCACTGTTTGCAATGCATTTTATCCAGATTTCAACTCAATTGTGTGTCAAATTATCACAATTGTAAAAATTATGCTTGCTGGCTCATATATACCTCAGAGAAATAGAAAAAAAAGACCACTTATATATAAAAACTATCACCATTACGTGTTAACATGAAGAATAAATACCTCAGAGAAAAAGAAAAAGAGGACAAAAATAGAATTTTGATAATTGTTACTGTCTAAGCCAGTTGCTGTTCCCAGCACATTTGACTCCTATCACTGTTGTGTGATATTAGATCCTCGTACATGTTTATATCATTTTAATGTCTGTTTCCAACAATGAAGATAAATCATGTAAAATATTATCAAAACACATTATATCTTGACTAAAATGACACCCAATAAACATGTTGGATGTTGGTTAAAGCCTTTTGAGAACATTTTTTCCATCTTGTTAGTCACATCTACACATTAAGGCCCTAAATTCAGACAAAACAGTAGAAATTTCTCTAAAATGTCTTCGAATTGCAAATTAATTGATAAAACACTATTGTTAAAAGAATTTACCCATCAGCAGTCATTTTCAAGCCAAAAGTACAGACGACAAGTTTTTCTTGAAATGTTACTTAAAGGTTGGACGCCAATAAATAAGTTTGTTCCATATTTTCATTAAATCGCAAAAAGCTGGAAACAAATTGCACAATGGCCCAGTTATGATTGACCCTAATAACCATATAAAGGTGAAAAGAATTTATTAGGCCCTATCTATCAAAAAGACCCAGAAATAAGTAAACTTTTCAACTTGTGAGATTTTTGTGCTTCATAGACTTTCCTATCTTGAAAACATTTATTATATATGAAATATATTTAATTTCCTTAATTGTAATTAAAATCTAACACGTATTTAACAATCTACGATTTTTTTTTACAGTTAAAAATCATCAAAGGTAAAAATCTTTAAATGGAAGAAATAGCGGGATATAAATAAACATAGTTCCCTCCCCTGATTAGCTACATCTTGCCATTCTACGTGATGTGCGCGCATCAGGGTAAATGCGGCCCAGTTGATGTTTGTTTCTTTATAACAACTCGTATTTAAATTAAACATAAAAATGCCCAGGTCACTTTGTAAAAATTTTAAGTTGAAAATTTGAGTGACCGTACTGACTAAATCAAATTTCGCGCCGATAAAGTAGAACAAAAACAAACAAAAACACTATATATTGCGAAAATCGATTTAAAAATCATAACACGGAGAATATAGTAGAATTACAGGCATGTTCTGAATCCTACAGTTACAGTAAGAATATATGACAAAGTCCTATGAGTATTGCAACATATACCAAACTCCGAAAAGGCACAGAACAAAGGTATTTCACATGCCAAGCGAAAAGTAAGAACAAATTTGTGATTAGTCATTTAAGGAAAAGAGCTAACCCGACAGTTACCGCCTTGGAACGGTCAGTCGGCAATATGGACCGACTGGGGTGCTTAAACCGGTTTTACAGAGCTCTAACCTCGCACTTCCTGACGAGTTTCTCAAATGCAAGTAACGAAAAGAAAAACGATCTATTTGAAAACAAAATGTCCATGCGCTGATATTTTCTATACGTTATGATGAAAGTAGTGACGTCATCGAAAAAAAAATGTCCACATAGATTTCTAAAAAGGAATATGGTATTATTTCGATTTGAGAAAACAACACAAAAATGGTTGACCACAAATAAAATGTACTTTCTGAATCATGAACAGACATGACCAGAGACAAATAAATGATTGTAGCATCCTGTTCATGTGAAGATGGAATTTAAGAACCAAAGTTTAGCGTCCATCAAAGGAAATACACGTAACAATCATTATAGGATGAATTAAATGACAACATAGATTCCATGCACGGGGAGATTTTTAACGACCGCCACACTGCACAAGTAACATTGTTGTGATCATGAATAAGAATATTTGACAAAGTCCTATGAGTATTGCAACATATACCAAACTCTGAAAAGGCACAGAACAAAGGTATTTCACATGCCAAGCGAAAAGTAAGAACAAATTTGTGATTAGTCATTTAAGGAAAAGAGCAAACCCGACAGTTACCGCCTTGGAACGGTCAGTCGGCAATATGGACCGACTGGGGTGCTTAAACCGGTTTTACAGAGCTCAACCCTCGCACTTCCTGACGAGTTTCTCAAATGCAAGTAACGAAAAGAAAAACGATCTATTTGAAAACAAAATGTCCATGCGCTGATATTTTCTATACGTTATGATGAAAGTAGTGACGTCATCGAAAAAAAATGTCCACATAGATTTCTGAAAAGGAATATGGTATTATTTCGATTTGAAAAACAACACAAAAATGGTTGACCACAAATAAAATGTACTTTCTGAATCATGAACAGACATGACCAGAGACAAATAAATGATTGTAGCATCCTGTTCATGTGAAGATGGAATTTAAGAACCAAAGTTTAGCGTCCATCAAAGGAAAGTCAATAGTTAAATAACACTTCTACTTTTTCCCTGTTCTCATCAATTTTTATGATTATGATGATGTTGAGTATTTTAATATTAATATAAAAATTACACTAAATATCATTATCAACGTTAGCATAGCAGGATGAAGTTGTAGAAACTAGAAAAAGAAGCACAAGCTGTAGCAGATGCAGTGCAAGTTGTAGCAGTGATAGTCGTATTAATTGGTTTAATAATAATATTTAAAAATAACAACTTGGCAATTGATCGTTATAACTATTTATTTGCTAATTTTACTTTGACATACATGTAAATATGTTTAAATGACAGATTTTTTGATTATCGTCACTTCTAATTTTAACGACAAACACACATATATTACTGCCATGTTTTTTTAATGTCGCGTGTTTTATTCTTACTGTTACTATTTTATTTCTTTTTAAACTTTAAAAAAATGTTTTTAAAAAAATAAATAGAGGGCGCCCGTGTCCGATCAGTTAGAGTCACTGACTTGTAACTCCTCAGTCCATTACCGCGTGGCAAGCGCGTATCTGGGACGTTTTTGATGTTACGCACAATTACAAGGGAAATAACCTTTGTAGTAATACTTTTGAATATATTCGGTTCTTTTCCAATGAATAACAGGTAAAAGCAAACATGCAAGGACTTTAATAAATTTAAATCTTTTCAACTCGCTTGGTGTGGTAATAAGATTTTATAACATAGAAACTACGGAAATAAAATATGTCATTCCTAACCCGGGTTAGGCATCGACTTTCTTATTGTTTTTGGTACTTTTAGATTTTCGATTTTTCGAACGGAAGTTACGCACATGCGTAAAGTGCGTAATGGCAGAAACGCGCATGTCGCGTGGGTTCGAGTCCCGGTCGGGTAGAGAACTTTCATGTGGGGAGGTTTTCCAGCTAACCTGCTGTGTGCTGGTGGTTCTACCCTGAAGACAGTTCTTCAACGTTGCCGGTTAGCGAAATAGTGTAGAATGTACTGGGCACTTAATGTGTAGCATGTGTACGATTTATAGGTAAAGGGTGGTAACCTGCGTTTACTTCCTTATTTCTCTTCACAATCTCTTCGTCTTTCATTCCGGAGGTTCGAAATATTTATAAAAATACAGCTGTATCAAATATGTCGTGGTTTCGTTTTACAAATATTAATTTCAGTACTTTGAGTAAATCAGTTGTTTTATTTTTAATTAGCACTTGTGAATAAATTAAGCTTCTCTCCCCATCAAGCCAACATTCTATCTCATCTGCACACTATTTGTTTATCTTTCCATTTTTTATATGTTCATAGTCTTACTACATTAGATCATGATCTCACTCTCACTCTCTCTCTCTTTCTCTCTCTCTCTCTCTCTCCCTCTCTCTGTCTCTCCGTCTCCCGATCTCACTCTCTCTCTCTCTCTCTCTCTCTCTCTCCCTTTCTTCTCCTCTTCCTCCACATCGCCACACCTTTAGCAGGTCATTTGTTAATTATGACTGACACCCCTCTTTAACATATTGGCCAATGAAATGCTAGTTTGTTATTCATTCATTTGATGTTTGATATTTATAAATATTAAGTATCATGGTTAGGCTTCAGTTTGGAGAGCCGAACTTGTGGCTCACTCATTCTGTGCTATTGTTTATTATACATGTCCCTCTGTATAATACATGTGTAGTTTACAATTTAATATTTCTTTAACAAACTAGATTTTGTTCAATTAACCTATTAGTCTCTGCAGCGTGGCTTGGATAGGAAACACCTGTTTGCAATGACGAGTGGGGGTTTATCCTTGACTGTTCACACAGATCTAGGGCATCAATTAACAGCATTTTAAGACCTTGTCAGGTACCAATGAATTATGTGTACACAGGCTGTTTGAGAAATTTTGTTTTTGTTTTTGGACCAAACTGTCGGATACCACCTTTAAGTGGGGATGGAAATGTAGACTTCAACCCTTATTGCCAGTTTTTGTAAAGAGTTACAAACGGCTATCATTGGTGCATACTGGGTGTCCCTAACATGATTTAAAAGCGTTTATGATCATTTTGTCCTATCCCCATTTGTTAAGGGGTGGTTAAAGTAAACACCGACCGGAAGTAGAACCCGTGAAGTTTTTTATATTTTTTCTCTTTAATAACAGTCTATTGCTATGTTCAAATTTCCGATCTTGAATGCAATCTCCATACCCTTTACGTGAGATTGCACAGTAGGTATAACATCGGGATTTTTAGTACCTTTCTTACATGTAATATGCCAACTGCGGATAAATCCTCGGCTTTTCATGAACTGTTTTTTTTTTAACTTTTTAGCTCTTAACAATACTACGTTTTTTTTTGTTGGTAGGTTGTTTTCTAAATTTCGTTGTTTTCTTTCGTATTTTTTACATTTCACTTTTGACACTTTTAGAACATGATGTCATGGCATTATATGCCATATTTAAATTGATCTTGTTATATATCAGCGCTTGGGCTGTTTTATTTGTTCTTATAATATATCAGCGCTTGGGCTGTTTTATTTGTTCCTATAATATCTTATAATATATCAGCGCATGGGCTGTTTTATTTCAAACTGATCTCTCGTTTGGGATTTTTGTTTTTACGTTGCCGAGGATTTTATCTACTGTACATATGTTTATAGTTTATTTTGTTGGTAGTTGTAATGTATGTATATAAGTTCATTGTATTTGTTTTAACTCCCGATGCAGGTGCTTACTGTTAGTTGTTTCACTTTGACGGGATGTTGTTATTTACACTGTTTGTTTGCTAGAAAAAAATCTTCAGGAAGTGCGAGGTTGGAGCGCTCCACAAACCAGGTTTAAGCACCCCAGTTGGCCCTTTTGCCGTCTGACCGTTCCAAGGCGGTAACTGATGGTTTTTCTTTATGTGTGTTATGTCTCGTCTCTGTGGGTTTTTTCACATTTGCATTTACCTTGTTTGCCTTTGTCTACTGGTAGACCTTTTCTTATTTACCTATTGATCTTTTGGTGTCAAAAGGAAGCTGAAACAATGTAGAAATAAAAGTAAGCAACACTAGTGAACACCTATGCACAGTAATGGACTGATCCACCTTTTGGAACGAGGTCAAAACAAAAAGTGCGTCAGAATAGTGATGCGTCGGAATAGAGTACTGGAGGATATAGTTTTGACTTTTGTGAAGTGGCCTAGTGGGTTGCTTTAGAACACAGATCACGAAAAGGTAAGTCAGGCACGTAGGCATAGTACAGAGTATGCAGTTTCGTAAACATTGGTTCCAGAAATCAAATTAGTAATTTTTTTACATCTACAATAAACCCCTTAGCCAGGTACAAAACAGACTCCAAGTCCAATAATATGCAATGCTAAGCTCGTCGTGTCTCTGTGTAATATTAAAAGTTATATCTTCATCTTGTCATTTAACACAATACTTATAAAAAATTATCATTTAATATAATACTTATGACTTTTCATTTTTTTTTTTTATTTGACTGAATAATTTTTATTATGTACAAATAAACTGCCAATATTTAGGTCAAATGTATTCCACAATAATGAACTGCATTCTCACATATGGTAACACTCTATTGGGGGTTTTCCAGGCCTGGGCTGAATTAGGCTGAAATATTTTGTTTTTATTAAAATGAAATGGGATTTCTTAAGACAAGAAAAAATAACTTAAATGTAAAGGTTCCTAACTTAAAGGTAGAGGTTGTATGATATAGTAGTTCTAACTATATAACGGTGCATTGGTGTTGGAATGTTTAAATCACCGTTACTTATTGTAATAGGGCGCCCTGCCCCTGGTGGATCTGCCCATGCTGTCTGCCCAGTGGCTTTTTGCTTTTGTGTGAGAAATGTTAAGACAAAGTATAAAAAAATTATTTCTATACCATTTAATTGAATAATGATTTGACGTACACATGCCGACTGTACTACAAAATCAGTGGTAGTTTAAGAGTAGTAACTCCTTTTCACTTCCAGACATTAACCCTCTGTAATATTTTTCATTACATCATACACCGCTTTGATTTGTTCCTCATTATTATTGTGACAAATAATGTAAATGCATATGGAAGGACCACCCTCACCCCTTCTTCATTGTGCAGTCAAGGAGGATAACTAGGAACTAGTTCAATTGTACATACAGCAGAAAGTGACTCATTGTCATCCCAAACTTTTTAAAATAATGGGATAAACTTTGGGACTCATGCCCTATTGGTGAACCAGCAATGTGTCTATGCTTTATGCGTAGGCTGTGAGAATTGCTGTAGGTCTTGTATCAATACTAGTCTGGAACAGTCATCATGTTTATTTGCATATTCCTGGTCAACAGGCAGTTGTATTGAACTGTAAATGTCAGGGTTTTCAATTTGTTTAGAATGATAGCCATTCACAACAACATTTTCAATTGTAAAACATTTGCAGTCCCTAATTGAAGATGAAATTGTTATACTGAGGTGTCCTGGCCTCCACTTCATACAGGAACATCTTTGGCTGGTGTGTCAGAAAGGAAAGTACATTTAATTGTACCAGTAATAGATGCATTTTAACATCTTGTGATCTTTGTTTAAAGGCTGAGTATCATATTTGAATTCCATGGATATTTCTATACTTGAAAATAGTACTGCATACATGTATTCATTGCTACTAATATAACTCCTGGCAAGGGCTTCGCATTATACTGGTATTGCAATACTTAGTGAAGTCAATAATGTACTGCGATATTCAATGGTCATACCGGTTTTTAGCAGCATTTTGTATATTTTTGGATGCTGCCATCATTTTGTCCATCCAAAGTCAAAGATGCTAGTATTAATGAAATATGATTGCCAGTAGCTGATAAAAATGTAGTCTGAAGTCGAATCCATGTCAGGGGAGTTCATTCTAAACAGCTCTAGACATGCATTTGCGGTATTCCTAACAATAAGAGATGTAAATAGGGTTTTTGGAATACAACATTATTATTACCTATTGGTTAGCAGTTTAATCGAATGTGACCATTGCAATATGTAAACAATATGGCAAAGCAGATTGATTGAATTCTTAAGAAAGAACGCCGATAGTTTGTTCAAATATGGCAATATCTTGTGGTACATATTGCAATACACACTTTTTGTATCGCAATTTATCATGGTACACTTCAAGCTTTTTGTGATAGCCCTACTTCTGACTATAAAGCACATGTTTACATCTTTCACTGGTTTAAATCGTGTTTTTTTCTATTGGGCAGTGGGCAGGTCTTTGGGCCTGTACGGGAAGAGAGACGTTCCCGCCTTCCACGAGTCTCCCACTGCCTTGTGGGCATCCTCGGGAGAGGAAAAGGCTAAGGAGTAAACCTGAAAAAATCCGGAGTGGTGTCCTAAGGCGGTTGAAAGGACTATTGTCATCCTTCCGGCAACTCCTGCAGCCAAACTGGTGCCAAACGTAGTGCTCTGCACTCCTTTGGATCCCACTAGTGAGGCAGAGAGGGGGATTCTGGCGATTGGGCATCCCAGGGTCTCCACAAGCTTCGCCCAGGCATTGTGCCCCGGAGAGGTCACTCTGGTGCTGCTACGCAGCAGAAACAACACGGGAGGCAGCAGTTACGAGTTATAAGCCTCACCTGATTGGCGTAAGGATCGGGCGCTACGGGTTGCCTCCGACGGTGGGAGAGGTTATTGCACCTCACTGATCAGCTACCGCCCGCCCCAAGCTGGGCAGCCCCCGGTCAATTGGGTGCTGATCCGCCACTGTCTGCCTGCTTCAATGGGTGCTTGGAGCATAGATCATCATCGACAAGCAGACAGCAATCACCGCACCAGGCAAACAACAAAAGAAAAAAAAACCTTCAGTCTTACGACTGGCCACCTGGAACGTCAGAACCATGAGTCCAGGACTTTCCGACGATCTGCAACAGATTAACGACTGCAGGAAGACCGCAGTCATCGACTCTGAGCTGAGGAGACTCAACATTGACATAGCGGCACTGCAAGAGACCAGGCTAGCTGCAGATGGAATGCTGCGGGAGAACGACTATACCTTCTTCTGGCAGGGCAGACCCATCGAGGAACCTCGTCTGCACGGCGTCGGTTTTGCAGTAAAGAACAGCCTGCTACCCATGATAGTCCCTCCTACCGGCGGCTCAGAGCGCATCCTTTCTCTCTGCCTGTCGACCTCCTCTGGCATGGTCAACGTCATCAGCGCTTACGCACCAACTTTATGCTCTCCACAGGAAATGAAAGATCAGTTCTACGAGGATCTGGACAACATCATCAACAAGATCCCAGAGACCGAGCATATCATCTTGCTAGGCGACTTCAACGCCCGAGTTGGCGCAGAACACAGCTCATGGCCAGACTGCTTAGGTCACTTTGGTGTTGGCAAAATGAACGACAACGGACAGAGACTGCTGGAGCTCTGCTCCTCTCGCAAGCTGTGTATCACCAACACGTTCTTCAACACAAAGCCCCAACACAAGGTCTCCTGGCGGCATCCAAGATCCGGACACTGGCACCAACTGGACATGATCATCACCAGAAGAGCTGTGCTTAACAGTGTGCTCGTCACACGCAGTTACCAGAGCGCCGACTGCGACACAGACCACTCCTTGGTGTGCAGCAAACTGAGACTACTACCAAAGAAGATCCACCACACCAAGCAGAAAGGCCGCCCTCGTATCAACACCACGCGAGCGTCAAACCCCGAGTCACGCACAAAACTTGTCACTCAGTTACAAGATGCCCTGGAAGACAACACAGCCCCAACACTAGAAGAGGAATGGCAGCTGATACGAAATGCAGTCTACAACACCGCCATCCAAGTCTGGGGAAAGAAAGAAAGAAGAAATCAGGACTGGTTTGAAACTCACCAGGCAGAAATGGAACCTGCCATCACAGCCAAAAGAGAAGCCCTGATTGCCTACAAGAAAGATCCATCTGCCAAGAACCTCGCAGCCCTAAGAACAGCCAGAAACAACACTCAGAGGATTGCAAGACGATGTGCAAATGACTACTGGCAGAACCTGTGTCAGACAATCCAGACCTGTGCTGACAGAGGAAACATACATGGCATGTACGGAGGAATAAAGAAAGCTTTCGGCCCCACCATCAGCAAGATCGCTCCACTCAAGTCCAAGGACGGTGAAGTCATCAGTGACCGTGCCAAGCAGATGGAGAGGTGGGCCGAACACTACCAAGACCTCTACTCTACAGAGACCATTGTCACCGAACAAGCTGTCAATAACATCCCACCCATGCCTGTCATGGAAGAGCTAGACTTACCCCCATCAGTGGAAGAGCTCAGCAAAGCCATCGACTCGCTGGCGCATGGGAAAGCACCAGGCTCAGACGGCATTCCAGCAGAGGTGATTCAGTGCGGAAAGCCAGCTCTACTTAACCACCTTCATGAGCTACTCTGCCAGTGTTGGGAGGAAGGGACGGTTCCCCAAGACATGCGAGATGCAAACATCGTCACGCTGTACAAGAACAAAGGCGACCGCAGTGACTGTAACAACTACAGAGGCATATCCCTACTCAGCATCATCGGCAAGGCCTTCGCCAAGGTGGTACTAAAGAGACTACAAGCACTTGCTGAGAGAGTCTATCCAGAGTCCCAGTGTGGTTTCAGAGCAGAGAGATCTACCACAGACATGATATTCTCATTAAGACAACTACAGGAGAAAAGCAGAGAGCAACAACAGCCCCTCTACATTGCCTTCATCGATCTTACCAAGGCGTTTGACCTAGTGAGCAGAAAGGGCCTCTTCACGCTCCTTGAAAGGATTGGGTGCCCCCTAAAGTTGCTCAGCATGGTTACGTCCTTCCACGAAGACATGCAGGGCACAGTAAACTTCGATGGCTCATCCTCTGCACCCTTCCCCATTCGCAGCGGTGTAAAGCAAGGCTGCGTTCTCGCCCCGACACTCTTCGGAATCTTCTTCTCCCTTGTACTGTCGTACGCGTTCCGAGTATCTGATGATGGAGTCTACCTACACACCAGATCAGACGGCAAACTTTTCAACCTGGCACGCCTCCGAGCGAAGACCAAAGTGCGCCGCATCCTGATCCAGGAAATGCTCTTTGCTGACGATGCCGCCCTCGCTTCCCACACACAGCCAGGGCTCCAGAGGCTAATCGACCGCATGGCACATGCATGCAGAGAGTTCGGCCTGACCATCAGTCTAAAGAAGACAGAGATCATGGGGCAGGACGTCAGCGAAGCTCCCATCATCAACATCGGGGACTACACGCTGCAGGTGGTAGAGCAGTTCACCTATCTGGGCTCAACCATCACAAGCAACCTCTCGCTGGACCCTGAGCTCAACAAACGCATAGGAAAAGCTGCTGCTGCCATGTCCAAGCTGACAAAGAGAGTGTGGGAAAACAACAAACTGACCACAGTCACCAAGGTTGCAGTGTAAAGAGCCTGCGTTCTGAGCACACTGCTCTACGGCAGCGAGTCCTGGACCACCTACTCACGACAAGAGCACCGCCTGAACAGCTTCCACCTACGGTGCCTGAGGAGGATCCTGGGCATTACATGGCAAGACAGAGCGACCAACGCAGAGGTCCTTGACAGAGCAAAGCTGCCCAGCATGTTCACCCTCCCCGCACAACGCCGCCTACGATGGCTAGGACATGTCCACCGCATGAAGGATGGTCGCATCCCCAAAGACATGTTCTACGGAGAACTGGTTGCAGGTTCCCGGCCAAAAGGACGTCCCACACTGCGCTACAAAGACGTCTGCAAGCGTGACCTGAAATCGGCTGACATCAGCGTCGACAAGTGGGAAGAGGTTGCAGCAGACCGCGACGCATGGCGAAGCACAGTACGTGCTGGTCTCAACACTGCTGAGGGAAAGAGACTCCAACTGTGGTCGGACAGAAGAGAACGCAGGAAAGCGAAAATTGTGACATACCAGCCGCAGTCATCAGACTTCCAATGCAGGAAGTGTGCTAAAGACTGCCATTCACGGATCGGCCTGCTTAGCCACAGCCGACGCTGTTCATCATCAAATTGACCACAACCGGGCACATCCATTGTCTATCTAGACAGACGGAGCCACTGACTGACTGACTGGTAGATAAAATTTAAATATCTGTTAGAGGTTTGATAGGACCTTTTCTTATTTACCTATTGATCTTTTGGTGTCAAAAGGAAGCTGAAACAATGTAGAATTAAAAGTAAGCAACACTAGTGAACACCTATGCACAGTAATGGACTGATCCACCTTTACCGGAAGTGCATAGGTCGTTGCAATTTGAGGGTTACCGACTGGCAAAATGAGTATGTGTCTTCAATGAAGCAGAGCCTTATTTAAGTTACAAAACTTCACATTTTTTTAGGATCTATTAGACAATGATCGGCTCTTCTCACCTATAGGCGATTCTATTTTTTAGTTCAGTCCGAATTATCTCCCATGAAAAATACTCTTCATTCTCCCCGTCCTCCATTACGGAAGTGAAAACAAGTAAATAGGCGATTTTCTCTTCAAATCAGTAAAACAATCGGATAAATAAGTCATATAAACGCGGTGGTGGAAGGCAGTGTGTTGTGGTTAACTGCAATAATAGTCAGAAAAGACTTTACGACTGGGAAAATTCACCCTACCAGCTACACAAAGATTTAAACGGCAAGGATTGTCCGTGTCTCGTACCATTCAAATTCCACTGCATACCGGCAACTGGAGACAGTCGACTTCAATGGTTAAAATCCATTAACAGGAAGGGGTTTTGTCCTCCAAAATTAGTGGTGAGTAATAAAACATATGAACGATTGTCTAGGGACAATTTGCAAATTTTAAACGAAAACTCAGCTACAACTTACAGACAACAGTCATCCTTCCCTAGAACCATCAAGGCGTGGAACAGCCTCCCACCTGAGATAACATCAGCATGCTCAGTTGAGTGCTTCAAAGCCCAACTAGCCAAACACTTTCTCTAAATACATAGCTCTCTTTTATTTTTAACGCATCACTGTAAATACTCTCACTTTGTTTTCCAATTTCTGTCTTTTTGTGCAACCCCCTGGCAATAATACTCAAAGTGTTGAGTGCGGCCAGTATCCGGTAGAAGAAGTAGAATCTTTCCCCACCCATTAATGCATCTTTTGTGTACAGACATTAAAATGTATAGATATGCCCTCCTAAGCAGTCATAATGTAAACCAGTCTAATTCAATACTTATTTCAGCATTTAAACATCATTTATGATATAAAGTAACTAAATTATAATCTCTTTTATATGTTTCTTTTATATGTTTCTTTTATATCTTCAGGTGTGTTCAAAACACTTTATTGACGGTCGCCCCACAGCTCAAAAACCAATCCCAGTTTTAGAAATAGGATATCAGCCAGTTACTCCAAAGACTCCTGGACGTAGACCATTGAAGAGACTTCAACTAGAAAACCCGGAAAATTCCAGACAGCCTAAGCCACTGCCTGATCCATTATTAACCCCAGTAAAACCACAGGGTTTAGAAATTGTTCCAGATGAAGAAAATATGTTTGCGAATCCTGCCAATTGTAATAAAGATGAAAAATTAATGGAATGCGAACAGTGTAAAGGCATTTGTTGCCAGAAATACCCAGATTATTGCAAAAATGTCAGTAGGTCCAAACTAGTAGATGTCAGTAAAATAAGGACTGTATCAAGTCAGCAAAACTCTCCAGAATTTAGCGTAGAGAACATAAAACAGTCTCAGATGCACGTTTCTACACAGGATTAAGCCTGACAGTGTTTTTATCATTGGTATCAACATTGACAACATATGGGAAAGGACTTCCATATAGAATGAGTGTCCCAAACCAAATCCTGTCTGTGCTGTTAAGATTAAGGCTTGCTCTCACATTTGAAGACATTGGAAGACGCTGTGGTGTGTCACACCAACTGTCACAAAATAACATAGTCGTGGCCTTATTTTATATAGTGATTTTGTGTACGAGGCTTATGTCACGTAGGCCAGAGCGATACTGTAGAGTTTGATTTTAGTAAAATAGGGATAACCTTAGGGTTATTTTGTTGCCTTTTAGTGTGTAAAGGGTTTTTAGAGGTTCTAATTATGTTGTTTTTATAATTACATGAATAGAGTGTTTTTATTCATTTTGAAAGGGTCTTTAAACGTTAACCCATAGTTTATTTACGTTAGGCCTTTTTTATCTTAAAAAGGTGAGGCGTACTAAAAGTGTATGCAATTGGTTTTTCACGAGAAGTCTGAGGAATCACGGGTTACAAATTCTCGGGGTTCTTGAATTAAGTCAGGCTACGGGGCTGTCTATTTGTATAAATATCTGTACGCTCCAAGTGTTGGTGTCAGTTATCGAGATGCGTTGATAGGGGACGTTGATGATGCTGTACCATAACACTACGGAATATGTGTAAGTACTTTTTATTTTTCGCATTTTTGTTTTAAGCAGTTTTTCGTTTTACAGAATTAATTGTTGTTAAATTAATTATTTAGTAAGATTGTTGTATTGTTTTCTTGAAGAAAACAAGTGTACAGTCATTTAATATAGGCAACTTTTACATCTAATTGTCGCCAGCGTAATTCTATTTAGTAGATCGTTAAATTGTTTTTTTGAAGGAAACAAGTGTACGATCATTAGACATATCGGCAATTTTTGAAAGCATTTTAATGTTTTATAGGCCGAGGGTTCTAAGTCTAAGTTTATATGATAATGTTAGGACTATGTATGTATTAAGATTTGAAAGCCATATTTATTTTCGGTTAAATCTAAATGGGATAAATATTTCGATACTTCACTAGAATGGTAAATGTAAAGTTGAAGGTTTGACAGTAGGTCTGGTTTTATAGTTGAGGGAGACTTATGCACTGTTTAAATGCACTGTTTAAAGGCACTTTTGTAAAACCATAGAGCAGACATATGGTTCAAGTACGATGGTATTATACCATTGGTTTATATACCATTACTATGTCATAGATGCACTAATATGATGCAAAATGATCGATATGGTCTAAGTGATATGAAGAAACACATGGGATATTGTATAATGGTTGTGTAGGAACACGTGTTATATGGTAAAGGTGTTGTATGTTATGTAGAAACACACTAAATATTTGATTTTGAGAAGTAAATTGACGTCATTTGTCATTTGTAGCCGTATTTAGGCCAGGGAAGAGCCGTATTTAGGCCAGTGAAGAGCCGTATGTAGGCCAGTAAAGAGCCGTACTTAGACGTAGACAAGCAGAGGCCCATTGGTGGACAGCGATATAAGGTCGACTTGTACCACGCATTCGTTACATGTACGACGGGGTAGACTCTGTGTGGGGAACGGCAAGGGAGATACCATGTTGGACAGTTTCGTCGCAGGAGTGAGCTGCACGAGCAGATACCATATTGGACAGTTTCGTCGCAGGAGTGAGCTGCACGAGCAGATACCATATCGGACAGCTATGTCGTAGCACATATACTAAGGATTGTGTATCAGAGAAGTGTTGTTTGTTGTGTAGGAAGTATAGATACAGTGCACAGTTAAGACCAGCGGACAGTTATCAGACTTAATATAAGCCGGCGGGGTTTTGTTTTTCTATTGTATTAAAATCATTTTCTTTTATCTTGTATGTATATTATTTTGTATATAAAGTATAATTTGATTTTAAATTGTCTTTTGAGTTTTATATTCTACCCTGGTGAGTCACCTCTTGGCCATTTTGTCACAATGGTGTCAGAAGTGGGATTAATGTCCAAGAATGACGATCTAAAGTTGAATATAGGTAAATGCATACTATATAATATATTGTAAAGACCCCTCGCATTTTTTTCACTATTTTTTAATTACAGAGTATTGTTTTTACTTCAATTTGTTTTAGTGTCACGGCGAACCCTGCATGGCGGATCTCGTCTACTGACACCAAGACTTTAGGGAAACCACTATTGGTAAGTCAAAGTTGCATTACCCAATGATGAGGCAAAGCATCGCTGTACCATCTATTGTAAATTCCATAGTAAAGCATGGAAGCTGAGGGTAGTTGCAACAGGGGTGCAGTAGGTTTAACCGTCTAGCAGTGGCCTTGATATATTAAGAGTTAAATTATTTTAAAGTTACAATTAAAATTGTTTAACTGTTAACACTTAGTGACACATGATTTTTGTGTGTGTATGGTCTTCATGGTCATATTGTGTGGGGAAATTTAACCTGTGAACTATTCATTTAATTCATGTCTCAAAGTAAAACATAGTTGATGTGTTCCATAGATAGTGGTTGTACATGGTTATATTGGTATTATATCTTTAATTTTTATTTTGCAGGGTTGTGATTATGTGTCATTGATATAGAAGGTTGTAGCTGTACTATGATTTTAGATTACTGGGTTGGTGTGATGTCTATATATTTGGTTTACTATCATAACATATCAGGTAGTAGTGTTATGTGTAGTATTAATAGTGTTGCCCAGTTAGTACTAGTATTATTTTGTGCAGTTTATTAGCAGCTGTAATCATGTCTAGTACACAAGAGTTAATAATGATAGGTAAGGAGTTTGGTTACTCTGGCAAAGAGTTAGAAACCTTTGTGCTTGATACTCAGGCACAGGAGAGAAAAGAGAGATTTGAGGAAAGAGATAAGGAAAAAGAGAGAATAGAAAAAGAGAAAGAGGAAAGAGAAAAGTGGAGACTTCAGGAGAAAGAAGAAAGAGAAAAAAGTGAAGAAAAGGAGAGAGAAAGATTAGAATTAGAGAAACAAAGATTAGAATTAGAAAAACACAAAATAGAATTAGAAAGGCAGAGAGCAGCAGAAGATTATGAAAGGTCAATTAGGTTAGCAGAAATACAACACCGTCATGCGATGGAGTTGGCGGAGAAAGAGATTGGGGCACTTTCGGCAAAAGAAAGAGGTAAGGGACCTAAGTTGCCATGGTTTGACGAAAACAAAGATAATATGGATAGTTATTTATCTAGGTTTGAGAGATATGCTGAGGCACAAGGCTGGGAAAAGAAGCATTGGTGTTTACATCTTAGTGCTCTGTTAAAAGGTAAGGCTTTAGATGTGTATTCCAGATTACCGTCTGAAGAATCATTGGATTATGATATACTGAAGGCTGCATTATTGAAAAGTATTTAAGTAGATCGAAGAGATATTTAGAACAATGGTTTGAGTTAGGTAGTGTAGCAAAGACATACGATGAAGTAGTGGATTATTTATTGAGAGATCAGTTGTTAGCAATCAGTAATAAAGAGATGTATTTATTTTTGAAAGAGAAGCGTATTACAGATGGGTCTGAAATGGCGATACAGGCAGATTTATTTGCAGAAGCACGGGGTGGTTGTAGAAATGTAGTGTTAAGTGAGGGTAGAGAGAATGTTAAGGTGGTCAAAGATCAGAGGTCAGAAATAATGCGTAAACAGTTTGGGAGTTCCTCAAGGGAAGGTAACACTTACTTTGCTCGGGTTAGATGTGGTTACTGCAAAGGTGATCATAAGACGTCCGATTGTAAGAAACGTGGTATTCAGCATAGGGTAGCTACAGTAGATGATAGCGAGTTATCGGAGTTTGGTAGAGTGGAGTCTGGGAACGTCCAGAGATACAATTCTGATAGAGGTAGTTGGAATCAAAGATCACAGAGGTCAAGAGGTAGAAGTAGATACCGGGGGTATAATCCTGGAGGTATGAAGAGGACAGATAGTTCTAGCTGCATTACAGATGAGGACAGTTCTGTACAGTTAGGTGCATGTTGGGATAACCAGTGCCCGACGAAAGGAGGACAGGTTAATGGAAAGAGAGTTCAGGTTATGAGAGATACAGGGGCTACATGTGTAGTATTAGATAAAAGGTTCGTTTTAGAACATCAGTTTTTAGGAAAGGAAAGGCGGTGTAAGTTTGTTGATGGTTCAGAAAGGTGTTTTCCCGTAGCTAAGATCGATATAGATACACCATATTTTGTAGGGTCAGTAGAGGCGTTGTGTATGGAATCTCCATTATATGACCTAGTGCTAGGAAATGTAGAAGGGGCGAGATTTCCTGATCCAGGAGATGTGTTAAATGCTGTACAGACAAGGGCTCAGATTTCACGGGAAAATAGGCCGCATAGGAAGTTAAACGTTCCGGGCAAAATCTTAAATATTACCAAGACCGAGTTCAGGGAATTACAGTTATCTGATGAAACGTTAGCAAGGACTAGAGTTAGAGCAGAGGAAGGTCAAACTAAGTCATGTAAAGGTGGAGGTCAGGTCAGTTTTGTGTTTAGGAATAACTTATTGTATCGGATGTATGAAACCAAAGATAATAGGAAGTCGTATCAGTTGGTTGTTCCTAAGAAATGTCGTGAGTCTGTGATGAAGTTGGCACATGAGGCTTTGATGGCAGGTCACTTAGGTATTCGTAAGACAAGTGATAGGGTGTTGGCAGAGTTTTATTGGCCAGGTGTATGCTCAGAGGTTAGCAGGTATTGTAGGTCATGTGACATTTGTCAGCGTACTTTGCCAAAAGGGAAAATACAGAGAGTACCTTTAGGGAATATGCCATTGATTGAAACTCCGTTCAAGCGTGTAGCTATAGATATAGTGGGTCCTATAGAGCCGATGACAGATAGAAAGAATAGGTACATACTGGTGATGGTAGATTATGCTACTAGATACCCAGAGGCAGTAGCTTTACCTAGTATTGAAACTGAAAGAGTAGCAGAAGCATTGGTAGATATGTTTAGTAGACTTGGTATACCAGAAGAGATGCTTACAGACATGGGGTCTCAGTTCACATCAAAGCTGATGTCTGAGGTGAGTAGGTTATTGTCATTACAACAATTGACTACGACACCGTATCATCCTATTTGTAATGGATTGGTCGAAAAGTTCAATGGGACTTTAAAAATGATGCTTAGACGTATGTGTAGTGAACGACCCAAAGATTGGGACAAGTATATCAATGCAGCATTGTTTGCTTATAGAGAGGTACCACAAGAGAGTTTGGGATTTTCACCATTTGAGTTGCTTTATGGGAGAACAGTTAGAGGTCCAGTGAGTATACTCAAGGAATTGTGGTCAGGAGAGGTAAGTGACGGAGAGGTCAAGTCAACCTACCAGTACGTGATTGATCTGCGGGAACGATTAGAGGAAACGTGTAAGATGGCACAGGAACAATTGGGTAAGGCCAAGTTAAGACAAAAGAAGCATTACAATCAAAAGTCAAAGAAAAGGTCATTTGTAGAAGGTTCAAGGGTGTTGGTTTTACTTCCGGTAAATCAGAACAAGTTGTTATTGCAGTGGAAAGGGCCATTTACAGTAACGAAGGTCGTTAACAAAATGGATTACAGGATAGACATGAATGGTAAGCAGAGAACGTTTCATGCAAACATGTTGAAAAGATACAATGATAGAAAGGTAAGTGAGGATGTTCAAAACTTAGGTATATTAGCTGTATTGAGTGCTGCTGTTGTAGAGGAAGAGCGAGATGTAGGTCAGTCAGAAGGTTTGTTAGATGTAGAAATCCCGTTAGAGTGTCCTACTAGAATAGGTCAGGAAGATATTAAGGATGTTGAAATATGTAAAGAATTGACTACATGCCAGAGAAAAGAGATAGAGAATACAATAAAGGAGTTTGTAGATGTGTTGACAGACATACCAGGAACTACGTCTTATATAGAGCATGATATTCAGTTGAATACGAATGATCCTTTTAGGTGCAAAGGATATCCTATACCTTATCAGTCAGTTGCGACTGTAGAAGAGGAAGTTAAGAAAATGTTAGAGTTAGGAGTCATTGAATCCTCAAAAGCACCATTTTCGAGTCCAGTTGTGATGTTAAGGAAGAAAGATGGCAGTATTAGATTCTGTATAGATTTTAGACAGTTAAATAGGGTTACAGTGTTTGATGCAGAACCTATGCCAAATGCAGAGGAGATATTCTCAAAGTTGTCAGAGGCTAAGTATTTCTCTAAGATAGATCTTAGTAAAGGTTATTGGCAGGTTCCTTTAACTGAACAGGCAAAGGATTTGACGTCCTTTGAGACGCCCAAAGGATTGTTTCGGTTTAAGAAAATGCCGTTTGGTTTAGTGTGTGCTTCAAGTACATTTAACAGATTAATGAGAAAGGTTTTGCTTGGGTTGGATTGTGCTATTAGTTTTATAGATGATATCTTGATATACACAAGTACGTGGGAGCAGCATGTTGTAGCTTTACTAGAGGTATTGAGTAGACTTCGGGTAGCAGGGTTGACTGCTAGGCCAAAGAAGTGTAGTTTAGGGTTTTGTAGGCTTGAGTTTTTAGGGCATATGTTAGGTGAGACTCAGACACTTTTGCCTGTGGCAGAAAAAGTTGAGGCAATTCAGAAAGCAGAGAGACCAGTGACTAAGAAGCAAGTCAGATCCTTCTTAGGCGTTGTCGGGTTTTACAGGAAGTTTATCCCTAATTTCTCGGCTATTGCGGTTCCGTTAACGGATTTGACAAAAAAAGGGAAGCCAAACAAGGTTATTTGGGAGGAAAGGCATGAGAACGCTTTTCAGGCATTAAATAGATGTCTTGTAGGACCTCCCATTTTAAGGTTGCCACAGTTTGACAAGCCGTTTATACTCAGAACTGATGCATCAGATACTGGATTAGGGGCGATTTTATTACAGGAAACGGAAGGAGAGGAGATGCCAGTAGCTTACGCTAGTAAGAAGTTGTTAGATAGAGAGAAAAACTACTCAGTTATTGAGAAGGAATGTCTGGCAGTTGTTTGGGGTGTTTCCAAGTTCCATCGGTATTTGTTTGGTAAGGAGTTTATCCTTGAGATTGATCATCAGCCGTTGACCTATTTGAATAAGTCCAAGATGGCGAACTCTAGGTTAATGAGATGGGCGTTGGCATTACAGCCATATCGTATGCGGATTAGATCAATCCGAGGTAGGGATAATGTTGGTGCAGATTATCTCAGTAGAGTAGGATAGATTGTGTATAGGGAAATGTCAGAGCTTTGCAGTTGTGTCATAGCTGTTTATAGTGGTATGATTCTGTTGTTGTTTTTAAATGCAATAGTGTTAGTGTTGTATTGTAGCAGTATTCTTGTAAATCGTATGGTCGTTATTTGGTTTAGTTGAAAAAAGTGTAACCACTTTTTCCCGGAGGGGGAACGTGTGTCACAAAATAACATAGTCGTGGCCTTATTTTATATAGTGATTTTGTGTACGAGGCTTATGTCACGTAGGCCAGAGCGATACTGTAGAGTTTGATTTTAGTAAAATAGGGATAACCTTAGGGTTATTTTGTTGCCTTTTAGTGTGTAAAGGGTTTTTAGAGGTTCTAATTATGTTGTTTTTATAATTACATGAATAGAGTGTTTTTATTCATTTTGAAAGGGTCTTTAAACGTTAACCCATAGTTTATTTACGTTAGGCCTTTTTTATCTTAAAAAGGTGAGGCGTACTAAAAGTGTATGCAATTGGTTTTTCACGAGAAGTCTGAGGAATCACGGGTTACAAATTCTCGGGGTTCTTGAATTAAGTCAGGCTACGGGGCTGTCTATTTGTATAAATATCTGTACGCTCCAAGTGTTGGTGTCAGTTATCGAGATGCGTTGATAGGGGACGTTGATGATGCTGTACCATAACACTACGGAATATGTGTAAGTACTTTTTATTTTTCGCATTTTTGTTTTAAGCAGTTTTTCGTTTTACAGAATTAATTGTTGTTAAATTAATTATTTAGTAAGATTGTTGTATTGTTTTCTTGAAGAAAACAAGTGTACAGTCATTTAATATAGGCAACTTTTACATCTAATTGTCGCCAGCGTAATTCTATTTAGTAGATCGTTAAATTGTTTTTTTGAAGGAAACAAGTGTACGATCATTAGACATATCGGCAATTTTTGAAAGCATTTTAATGTTTTATAGGCCGAGGGTTCTAAGTCTAAGTTTATATGATAATGTTAGGACTATGTATGTATTAAGATTTGAAAGCCATATTTATTTTCGGTTAAATCTAAATGGGATAAATATTTCGATACTTCACTAGAATGGTAAATGTAAAGTTGAAGGTTTGACAGTAGGTCTGGTTTTATAGTTGAGGGAGACTTATGCACTGTTTAAATGCACTGTTTAAAGGCACTTTTGTAAAACCATAGAGCAGACATATGGTTCAAGTACGATGGTATTATACCATTGGTTTATATACCATTACTATGTCATAGATGCACTAATATGATGCAAAATGATCGATATGGTCTAAGTGATATGAAGAAACACATGGGATATTGTATAATGGTTGTGTAGGAACACGTGTTATATGGTAAAGGTGTTGTATGTTATGTAGAAACACACTAAATATTTGATTTTGAGAAGTAAATTGACGTCATTTGTCATTTGTAGCCGTATTTAGGCCAGGGAAGAGCCGTATTTAGGCCAGTGAAGAGCCGTATGTAGGCCAGTAAAGAGCCGTACTTAGACGTAGACAAGCAGAGGCCCATTGGTGGACAGCGATATAAGGTCGACTTGTACCACGCATTCGTTACATGTACGACGGGGTAGACTCTGTGTGGGGAACGGCAAGGGAGATACCATGTTGGACAGTTTCGTCGCAGGAGTGAGCTGCACGAGCAGATACCATATTGGACAGTTTCGTCGCAGGAGTGAGCTGCACGAGCAGATACCATATCGGACAGCTATGTCGTAGCACATATACTAAGGATTGTGTATCAGAGAAGTGTTGTTTGTTGTGTAGGAAGTATAGATACAGTGCACAGTTAAGACCAGCGGACAGTTATCAGACTTAATATAAGCCGGCGGGGTTTTGTTTTTCTATTGTATTAAAATCATTTTCTTTTATCTTGTATGTATATTATTTTGTATATAAAGTATAATTTGATTTTAAATTGTCTTTTGAGTTTTATATTCTACCCTGGTGAGTCACCTCTTGGCCATTTTGTCACACCAACTAGTGAGCAACATATATCACTCGTGGATTGACATTATGTCGCAACATTTGTCGCAGTGTGTGGTTTGGTTGCCTAGAGAGACAATAAGAAGAACATTACCACAGTGCTTTCAAAACTCTTTTCCTATGACTACCTGCATTATAGACTGTTCAGAAATTTTTGTTCAAAGACCATTTTAATTAAAAGCTAGGGCTCAGACTTGGAGCACGTACAAGTGCAACAACACTGCAAAATTTTAATTGCAATTGCTCCAAGTGGTTTTATTATGTACGTCTCACCTTTGTATGGCGGTAGAACCAGTGACAATTATATAACTAAACATTGTTGATTTCTTTATTATTTGTTACCTGGGGATAAGGTCATGGCGGACCGAGGGTTCACTATTGGGGAGGATATGTGTAGCTGGCGGGTAAAATTTAACATTCCTGCATTTATGAAGGGCCGATCACAACTATCAACGCAGGAAACAATTGATTCCAGAAGAATAGCTGCAGAAAGGATTCATGTTGAGAGGGCAATTATGAGAATGAAATCTTACAGACTTTTAAATACAAAGTATAGCATAAAATCATTAAGAAATGCAAATAAAACGGTTCGTGTTGTGGCTGCTTTATGCAACATGAGAGATATGTTGATCAAAGACGATATAATCGAGTGAGCCCGTTTGATGAGACATTAACATTTTCATATGTGATAATCTGTGTATGTCTACAAATGACAAATTATGTAACCTCTTGATAGAAATCACGACTGTATTCATTGATTTACCAATATCAAGTTACCATTTCTAGTAAAAAAAATTAATGTGCTCAACAAATTAAGAATTAAATGGTATTATAATTAACATGGTACTGTTATATTTTTCCTTCTTTATTTCACCTTGCTTAAATCATAGAGGCATTGTTCTTACTCTTTAATTGACGGGTACAGCTTTAAGCTTCATATGAAATGTGCAACTAGTGTAGATCTAGATCAGTACCCCATCTTGACCACCACAGGCCAATTTCAAATGTCATGAAGTTGTGAATTGATTTACCCATTACTTCACAGATGCGACTTTTACAGCATAGGCAAATAGTGTAGATCCAGATCTAACAGTACATCTGTGCCAGCTGATATGGACCTACGCTGTTAACAAATGAGTATACTTTATATGGAGAAAAGGGTTAATAAATTAATAGCTGAATGTCATAGACTTCTTATTTTGAACAATCTGATTAAAATCATATCCTGAAAACCGCTCCAGATCTAACTTTAGTGAGACTGTATTTTGAATTTATTTGTAATGCTGATGACCGTACTGTATTCTCTGGTTATTAGTTGGGCAAGTGTCATGTTATTCATGATATAAAAACGCAAATTTCATAATATGAGTACAGTTTAAATCACTCTGCACAACTAACATTTAACAAAAAAAATCATGAGCACCCCTCCCCCATATAAGCATATATAGAAGGTAAACTGTCTTATCTGCTGGGACAACCGTCCGTTCTTTGTCGTACGAACTTAACGCTGTCTTTTATCTCGGTGTCTCTCAAACTTCTTAAAAATTGTCCATAACTCCCGTGTACCTCTATGTACACGCCTGCCATGACGCACGTGTAAGCTCTTGTCATACCAAACCAAGGGCTTTGTGTGTGTGTGTGGGGGGGGGGGTATGCAAATGTACCTATAGTCGTTGAGATCTAATCAAACTGTACCCGGTGAGAAATAGTCATCTCCACAAACAAATCCGGCCACAAGTCAATCCGGCATCAAAAAAGTCAATCCGGCCACAATGCCCTGGGAAATCGGTCAAACCGGCCACATATTTATGTTTATGCAATTTATTAACATTACAACTTTTGTTAGCATGTTTTTGTTAACATTAGCATAATTATTTTTTATTTGCGTTATTATTTTGTGTTGTTGTTGTCGTAGGAAAAATACGATAATCATAGGGTTGGTTATTTTTATTACGTTTACGTTACTACTTCTACTTTTATTTTTTTTTATTATAATTATCATTATTATTATATGTCATAGGACTTTGTCATATATTCTTATTTAAAATTAATGGTACGCTCTGTATATAGTATTATGTTTGTTAATTAACTAAGAATTGATACTTAATATAGATATTTGATTTAATAATTGAATTTGAACATTGTAATGTATTTATCACATATTAGATATTAATGACTAAAATACAATTCTGTAATCGAACGTTGTTTTAGGTCTTTATTTCTACCTTCGTATTTAATCAATTTTAAGTTTTAACAAATCGCTGAAGTTACGACCCTGAATAGAAAATCAAGTCGCGGAAAATTAATAATAAAACACAACGCATTGAGAACTAAATGAAGAAGTACAAAATCTAACCACTATACGATTATGCGCAAAGGCCACCATTTTAGCCGATTGGAGAAGTCACCTTAAATTAAACGATACTTATAAATTAAATAAGTAAGCTAATCAAACCCTAAAAGGGGTTTGTAGGGCTACAATACCTATCTCTCGTCTAAACACTATGTGGACATTATTTTTCAATGACGTATATATTTCCTCACAGGACTTTGTCTTATATATTCACCGGCCGCAATAGCTCAGTTGTTAGAGCGTCGGCTTGCGGATCGGGAAGTCGCGAGTTCAAACCCCGGCCCGGCCGGGTCAAACCAAAGACTTTAAAGCTGGTAGTAGTGGCTTCCCTCCTTACACCCGGGGCTAAGGGACAGCATTACGCCTGACTCGTGGGTGTCAGTAAATAGACCGACCGGGTTTTTAGTCCCCTTAGTCCCCTCACTTGCTGAAGATAGAAGATTGCTATTGCGAAAAATGCGATTTAAATCTATGGCGAAATGGGAGTTCGTGCATCTCACACCTGAAGATCCTAGTTTCCGTTTTGCGAGTCAGATGGAACATTTGAGAATCAGCCGCAACCAACAGGGAATACATACCATAAGGAGAATAGACAACGCTTATGATAGGAACGAAGATATAAAACAAATGAGCGGATCAAGTTTATTCAAGGATGCTTAACTAACAAATGTGAAAGTGAAAGGTTTTGAGAGTCGTTTGCAACACTGGAATGTAGTCTCTTAGATGGATGCGATGAGCATCCTGCGCTGCAACGCTTTGAGAAACGAGATTAAAAGGCATAGTTATTGCCCAAAGCAGCAGTCCCGACCCCAAAATGATCAGGGTAAAAAGATATGCTTATTTGCCCGACTGTAGTGAGGAACAAAATAAGATGGCCATCGTACTCTACTCTCTCTTGCACATAGCCGTTAATTAGCGGAACCAATTTTAGTTACGCATTGTTTCTGACTGTTTCAAAGATTCTTGTTATCCCAAACTGCTTAGCTGCAAGATCTCAAATAACCAGGCCAGGAATGTCTCTTTCAAGACTATCTAAATAAAAAGTGATAAACTGACATTGGGCACCCAATTCAGAAGCCGATCTGTTCAAGAATGTACCGGTCGGTGATGTGACAATCGTCCAGCTGAATGACTCATTCACACACATGATTTAATCACCAGCAATTACATTGAGCTATTATCAGTAAGGCTAAATTACATAGCAACCGCATGATTAGCCCCATGAACCTGCATACTCTCAACGTAGCAAAGAAAAGTTTGAAGTCCCATATTTTTTCTTCATGCATTTAGGCTTCATATATAATGACAAAATGTTCAATGCAAAAATGTAATTGCAAGAGAAACGATTAAACAGTAGAGCTGATGCACTGCCGGACCCACACTTTATAAACCACAAATAAATTTATATTTAATAAGGTAAAATGACAAAACCCTATGAGCATTGCAACATATACCAACATTTGAAAAGGCTCATAATAAAAGTATTCACATGCAACCCGAATGAAAAAGCTGGCATTTGAGAAACTCTCTCAGGAAGTACGAGTTTAGAAATCGTTCAGCGTGTTATAGCATCCTCGTCGATCGCCTTTGCCGACTGATCGTTCGAGGGCGCTAAGTTGGGTATGCTCTGTTTTGTTAAATGACTCATAACAAATTTTCTCTTACTTTAACGATATGTTTTCCAATTTTTCAAAGACAGAATAGGGTGATCTGATCTATACACTGCTATAATTATATAATTATTGGAAACTTACCTTTTATGGAGCAAACGCCTTTTCAACTACAACTGTTGGGACGCGTCTGAAGAAGGAATCTAGGAATGGTGTCCAGGTTCATATCTACAAATGTTGGCTTATATTGGAGTGTTTGTTCCACCACTGTGTCAAGGCTTGCTGCATGAATTTCGGAATAAAGGGTATCACCAACAGGAGCTTAGGTTTTCCAAATGAAGTTATCTTTTTTTTAGAACGACAAATACTGTTGCATTTCTTTTCTTAAAAAGGTAGTACAGGACAGTTTACCTATCTCAAATACATGTTACACTATCTTACCACTGTTTGGTGAAATTTGGCATGATCTCTTCACAAACTCTCAGTCGAAGTAAAGACGACTTTGAACACTACCCCGATTGCTGAACAGTACAAATCATGAAATGAACCGTTTTAAATGGTATTCCTTTCCAAATCTATTATAATGCTCGATTTGGATTCCAGCTGAAAATATACATCAACGGAAGAGCAGATTAGCCAGGTGAGGATATAACGTGAACTTAAAAGTAAGAGATCACGTGGTTTTCTTAGATTTAAAAAAGGAATATGACGAATACGGATTTATGTTTAATTATTCACACAGATCTAGAACATCAATGATCAACATTTTGAGGATCTTTTTCAAGTAACAATGACTTATTTGGTAATTTCAGTAAATATGTTTGATTAAAGCTTACACAATCAACAGTCGTAATTGTTAAATTCCAATTACAATTTCGTACAGTTGCTGTTTTAATAGCAGAAAAATGCATGTTTCCAGAGGATTTACTAATAACAAGCTATATACTATTTAAAATAATTAAAGGTGAATGTTCAAATGCAAACGGGTCTTATTTAACGTTTCATGCCTTACCTGTACGACCAAGGTACACTAGCTAATCTTACGCATCAAATTAAATGATTAACATCGTTCCCTTACCCAACCGTCATGGGAAAAGAAGTTGGAAGGAAAGTTGAACGATATGCATATTATTAATCTAACCACAAACTGTTTGCTTGATCATAAGTCCCGGAAAAAACACAAGATACGTATTTGATGTGTTTATTGCGTTGCCAAATTCCTGTCTGACAACGCGTTTTTTTTCTGTGCTAAATTGAATCATCAAATACTGAAAAGATACACTTTGACGTAAAACAAACCATTAAAATAACCAATCGAGTAGTCTTTTAAATGATAAAGCATTTATTAAAGATAAAAATGTTACATACGGGCTTCACACATGCGGCCCAATGTTGAAATATTAAGCTTTTTCTACTCGACCAAGGCTTAACAAATTATTTTCCCATCTCGCCGGATATATTTCGTTAGCTTCTGTAATACATCTTCTTTTTTTTTTACAAATTTACATTGATTTATTGTTCTTATTATCATTATGAACAAATGTTGCAATCATGATACGTATTTTTTTCCTATTTAAGCTATTTGCTTTGTACCTTTTCACTATTACCATTACTTAGGTACGATTATTATTGTATTAGAAATTATGCTTGTAATTTTGTTTTCCTAGTTATTTTGTACTATTATTGCTCATTAAATGAAAATACTATTTAAACATGGGTAGTTATTGTTACTTATTTTTATGTTGTCAATATTTAGTATATATTATGCTATGATATACTAAGAAGAATTTAGTGATGAAATGTGATGCTACAAGTAGCAGGTATGATAAACATGCTGCATTATAGTAATACATGTTGTTAAGGTATGACAGTTGCGTAATTGCAGGAATTACCTTCGTTTACCGTGCACGATAGCCAAACTATTTTAGAGGCTAGGACTGTTGCGGGATCTCAGAACATCTGACATTACATTTTTTATTATGTGTTCACTTCAATGATGTATGATAATAATAATGATAATTTAATTTACATGATAAGTATACCGATTTCGTGTGTAGTTTCAATACATTAATAAATACACGTGCACAATATGTAATAATAAAGTGATGACTTGCTTGCTCGTTCCATTAGTGAATTCTACTCGAATTAGACCCTGATACGAGGAGTGACCTGATGCGGACTCCCATACCATTACAGGTCAATGAACCAAACGACTGACGCCATCAGACAATTTCATCAAAAACATGTATAGTAACAAGCTGCGTCACGAAAGGTAATTTATAATCGAGCATATAAATAGCTTGTATCTTCCTTTATACATCGTGCAGCAAAATTGAGGGAGGATTTGTACATGCACTCTTTGCGGAAATCCTACTTCTTTCATCAGTTCTTATTGAATTGCTTAGGCTGATCACGTGAGTAAAATATATCCTGTGACTAGAGGTACGGTGCAGATAAACCAGGTATAATATGCAAAATCCTGCTAACAGGTGAAAAAAAAGCAGCTTGAGGGTTTTAATCTAAACTGAGAGACTGTATAATAAACTCAAAAAACGTGATGCATATTCCACATTTTAACGTGAGAACTGCAATATTATTTACATATGAAAATCAACCAGAACATTAGAAACAACGTTAAAATAACAGTAATATTTTAGCCAGGCACACCGGATGGACCATCAAATCCTACAACCGAAACATCTTAATATCTGAAAGTGAACTCTTAAAGATGTGTTAAGTGGTTTGAAATATATAGTACACGTGCATCGACAAAATAAAGTTCACCGTAATTTCGTATTTTACAGAAATGTCATATGGGAGATGCCCTCACACGTGAAATTATGATCACTCATTTCTACAAACTCATTGCAATCCATATCTTCTCGTCGGTGAACACGGCCTATGGGTTCTGTTGGTCGAAAGCATTTTCTTTCGGTAGAACAATGTTTACCTAACAGTTCTGCAATTTTAAAAGAAAAAGAGGCACGCTATATTTTCGCCATGACCATAGAACACAAAATATAACATATATTTATTATAAAGTTTTTACTAAAATAATGGAGGAAATTACCCATGTTTGCATCTAAAAGCAAATTACTTTAGCTCAACGTTTTCAGTAGATTGTTTATCACATTTGACACTTTATTGTTTATTTAATTACAAACGTTAGAGCGAAACCACTACATATAAAACAATAACGTCAAGACGTTACGTTACATTTAAACCTTATTTTCTTTGTTTTTCAGTTCGAACTATACAGACAGTGGCAAACAGTGCCGCAGTGATCGGATTGTTGACCCCATGACCCAGATAAAAGTAAAAATGCACATGCCCTAGCACATTAACATTCGAATTCGCATTATCTTTTTACGTAAGCGTTTGGAAAAGAATCTCAAAGGCATTTGTATTAATACATCGAGATTCTCGGGACAGACTAGGATCTTCCTATATGTAAAGTTACTTCTGCGAATTTGGCGACATTATGAATACCAGTTAGAAATAGCACAATCAAACAATTTGCTTACGTTGAAAAAATCTTTCAATATACACATTAGATTCGGTAGTTAAACAAAAGTTTTTTATCTCAAATCACAGCAACAATACACAAATCGGTTGTGAAAGGTTCGCGCGATTTCTAAAACAGCATTTACGTAATTGTATCAGTTTGTATCAAAAACTACTTTTATCCTGTCCGTGTTTATCTTATTTAACATAACATATGTATACTTTAAACGTATTTAATAATATTTTTACACATAAATCTCGTCGGCGGAAAACACACAACTCAATATCAATCTGTGTGTGTGAGTCTCTGTCTCTCTCTCTCTCTCTGTCTCTCTCTGTCTCTCTCTCTGTCTCTCTCTCGCACGCGCGCGCTTTGTCCGTCATTCTTCTTTCTGTTATTACTTTTTTTCTACCTATTGTTTTATCAATGTCGTTGGTTTTGGCTACCATAATGGCAGTGTTGCATTTTACCCCATGTGGAGGTCATCCTGGAGGTCTTTCTTTTCCTGCATTGTATCTGAAATGTAAACACTGACTAGCAATAACTTATATGAGTGTTCCCCAAAAGCCAAAATACAAGTATATCATGCATCGACAAACATTTGAATGAAATGATAATTTCTTTTTGTAGCATCAAATATATTTTGACATCTATTTTAAAATGTAAACCTCATTGTTAACAAAAGTAAATACTAATAAAGCAACATTTAAGCAATAAGTGGCATATACCTCTCTGTTAAATTTTGTTGTACACCAGTTTAATGGCCGTTTGTGCTCAGATATAATACTTTTACACCGTATTCACTTGCCCTTTCCCAGATTTTGCCTAAGAAATTTCCCCTTAACACTAAGTATGTACACAGCAACATTCACATTGAAGTACATTTTAATTGCGTAAAACCTCAATGGAACAAATGGAATTCTAAAAGTATTAACAGTAATTAAAAAGTCAAATTCAACATCATATACATATATACAGCAAGTTACAAAAATCCAACAGAAAAGATATTTCCAGACGGAATCTTGCCGAAAGAGACCATGTAAGACACTTTTCCGCAGTGTATCTTTAGCTTTGTTTTGGATGTTGTTTACAAACACTGAGGATGTCCGTCGATCAACTACGCGATAAGATCCAATGAATTGCTGATCTGGCAACTCGGTTTGAAAAGGATGCACGAACAACGTGTCATTCGAGGATATGAGGTAGGATGAAACGTGTTTCCCGCAGTTAATATTAATTGTTAATTGGCCAATGATTAATTATATGTGGTGCGGCAATATTATATAGCTTGAATGTAAATGTATAATAGGAATCTCTGTATGACAAAGCGTTTGCTGCGCTGATGACATATATGATTTCTAATCGCTATTACGATTAATTCATACACTGGATGGACGCTTTGTTCAAGGGTCATCAGATTACATAGACAACGACATATTATACATATTGTCTATTGTTTTATAGCTATTATTATACACATTTGTTTCCGGGATAATATCTAGAAGCATGGTAGAGAAAGTGATTTACAACGGAGACAATCTACGCGTATGATCGGTCTTGGTTGAAATACCATTAGATGTTATTTAAACTCAACATTTGTAGTTTTATCTTTCCAATTAGTCTACTGGCCCGGAACATCGGTAAATAATAAGAAATGATAATTTTCAAGGTCGTACAAAGATTGGAAAATATATTTGCGTCATTTTGGCGACAATCATCTTATCGCGACAATTTACCCGGACTAAACATTAATTAATTGCTTTTTTCCTCTCGTCTATCACTTTTGCATCTCACTTTAAGAGTGGTTAGCTCCTCTTATTCGTCAGTTATTGCAATTTATGTTTTACAATAAAACTTCTATGAACTTCTTTATATTTGAATGCAGTCTGTGCACATTCTTTGGACTATTAATGGACGGGTGCGTTTTCGCACGTTTGGCACACCCATTACTTTCCAATCCGAAATTGCAATTTGATTGACAAAATCAATATCATTGCCACACGATATGGATCATATCTCGTTGATTTTTTGCCACTATAACGTCGTGTTTAGTCAAACGAAATGTAATGCACTCTTAATATTAGACTCAATATACGTAATACTTTCCAGAACATTTCTCTAAGCGACTAATAACCTCAGTAGAAATTGCGCACGTGTACAAACGCACCCCGCTTCTTCCTTCAATCATAAACAAGGTTGACAAAAAAAGACACAATCCATTTTAACAAGGCAGACAACTTACAACTAACAAGTAAATATATTCATTAATACACGCGATAAAGTACACATGTCATACCAGGGGAAAAGAAAAAAGAGACATCTATTGCAAAGTATTAAGATGTGATTTTGTTAATAGGCTTAAACCTGCAAAGAGAACACTGATGATTGCATCGTAACTGGTACAAATGACGCTTAAATATGTGGATTAATATTTCGAACTTTCCAAAATATATTGGGTTTGTTTGGTTTTAAATCTTATCTTGTCTACTCACATACATAAACCCTATTTCAAAGTAATAAAATAAGTCGTGACTACAGCGTGAACACAACATCAGCTTTTTTATTTTGTGAATTGAGATCCTTCTGCGCCTTTAGTCCACTTGGTCGAGGACGTCATCAACGTCGTACCACTATTTTGCCAATTAAATTTATTTAAATTTCCTAAACTCGTATGTTGGCGATTAAAATCATATTCTAAAAATAATAATCGTCATTAAATACAAACAATTATAAAACTCGTCCAGGAAAGTAACAGAAAGCTCATCATACTATTACTTTTCCTGAACTCCCTTATTAAATGTTGGTTTCAATGACTATTCGCGTCAGATCCTGTATATCTGTGCTGTTTGACAAAATGCCTAAACAGAGAATAAGAATCAAGAAATAACAAATATTAGTGCAAAAAAATGTATGTTTACAGCAACATTTATCAACCTTTTGATATCCCAAACTATGACGCTATCTACTTGTGCAATGTATGACTTGATGTCGAAATTGTCCCAAGGTCCCTTCTGTCGTAACACTGGCCATTTATTATTTTGCACAAATGAAAATTTATGAGTAAGTTTCTTGACACTGTTTGTATTGTAATGTGTTATAGTTGCAGATTTGGTAAAATATATTCATTTATATAATAATACAACAACGTCATATTAATTTAGAGTCGAATAATATAATTATGCTCTAGAAAATTATTAATAAATATTCTCGACAAAAGCTCAGTGCACCATTGCCCTAATCTCGTACTTAATGCGGTATCTAATTCAACAAGTATGCGAGTGAGGAAGGTCCGAGTCCTTATATGGGAGTTAAACATTATAAATGTAAATTGTGTCGTTTATAATCTAATTCAAATTCGCATTTTACTAATGCAAATTAGTCCACGAATATCGATAAGTAGCTACGGCCTCAATAATAATGAGCACCAGCTGCATTATATCACCTTAAGGCTAACACTAAATAGCAATCAGTCCCTTTTACGTTACAAAATGAACGATTCGAATTGAATCGATCAGGATTTGCTCCAAACAACCAAATCCAGATCGAAATGGGGTCAGACTTAATCAATATGGATCAAATCATGTGAATTTATCAAATGACGTCATACTGGATTCCCGGTGTTAATTAAAAATATACAGAATTAATGAAGTCCCCATATGTATAATAGAGATAAATATTTTTACTGACAATAACTGTGATGTTTTACGTAAAACAAGATTAATTTAATACGGCCTTTTTTAAGGCATAGTTGCATAATTATGCAATTTTTAACTTATTAAAAAAACTAGTAAACCTAACGGCAAACATAATATGACGTTAAACATAACAATAAAAAATTGTAGTCACATAGATTCAAAGTCGTCGAACCGCTCATATCAATATTTTACTGCCAAGTCTGGCAAGTTTACATTTTTTCAATGTATAATGTCGTATCAAACACGGCTGATTTAAATGTTTCAATGTATATTGTAGTAACAAGTCATGCACGTGCAGATGTTCCAACATATATTGTGGTATCAAGTAAGGTAAGTGTAGGTGTTCCACTATAAATTGTGGTATCAAGTAAATTAAGTGTAGGTGTTTCACTATATATTGCAGTACCAAGTAATGTAAGTTTAGGGGTTCCACTGTATATTGTGGTATCAGCTACGATAAGTGTAGATATTCCACTATATATTGGGTTATCAAAGAAGGTAAGTGTAGGTGTTTCACTTTATATTGTTGTTTCTAAGTAAGGTAAGTTTAAATGTTTCACTGTATATTGTAGTATCAAGTAAAGTAAGTGTAAGTGTTCCACTGTATAGTGTGGTATCAAGTAAGGTAAGTGTAGTTGTTCCACAATATATTGTGGTATCAATTAAGGTAAGTGTATATGTCCCTCTATATTGTGGTATCAACTACGGTAAGTGTCGGTGTTCCACTGTATATTTTGGTATCAAGTAAGGTAAGTGTAGATGTTCGACTGTATATCGTGGTATCAAGTGAGGTAAGTGTAAATGTTTCACAGTATGCCGTGGTAATCATATATGACCGTAGTAGATTTTCCATTGTATATTATGGTTCGAATTAAGATAAGACTTTTTTGTTTCACTGTATATTACAGTACCTAGTAAGGCAAGGGTAAAGTGTTTGATATGCGTTTTTAGCAAAATTTTGTGCTGGTCAATATATAAACACCTACTTGATGAATGAGATCAGACGGACAGGTAGATCTAGATGGTCTCAGATTAGGATCAAGATCGAGGAGTTTTTCAGTTTGTTTGCTCAAAGTCAAGTCGCGGGTGAAAGCAACGCGGACATCGGTATTGTCTATACTAACACGTATAGGCTTAATTCTGAGACCATATAATCGTTTAAAACAAAAATGCAAAACCTGACACCATTTAATATGTTTTCCAAGATGTTACATATGTAGAAAAAGGGTGCCTAAATTCTTATAATTACCAATAAAACTAAAGTGTACAAGCGGAAATTGCACATGTTCAGGAGCCTCACATTACGTTTCTTTAATGACCATCCAAATAGCAAGATCTTTTTAAACTTGTCATAACAGGTCTAAGGTTTGAATTCGGAAATTATCCTGAGTCTGCAATCTTAACCTCTTGACCACGAACACATTCCAAGCATATTATAAAGGTTTTCTTTGTATGTTGAATATTTCTCTTATGGAAGTGAATTAAAACATCCGAATTTTTATATAAGGTCCTTTTGAAAAGTTATCGTGGAATTGAATTTGAAATCCTCCTATCCTGAGTCTTTAACTATTGACCACAAACACTTCAGAGATGCTATAAAAGCATTCCTGCACGCTGGCAGCAATGGAAATGCTATGTTTTAAGATTTGCGGGACCTTACAAAATCGTAAGTGTATCTTTAAATGTTGTATAAGCATTGCATGTGAATCAGAGTTTTCCATGCATACTCAAAAGACTGTTCAGAACAAACTTATTAATATGCAGTCCGAACATCGAAGAATGTAGCATTCCTATCTACCTAGGTAAGGGCGTAGAGAGTGTTCATGTGCATTTACGTTAAAAAATTAAATATAAAAATAAACCAAAATCTCTCGCTTTTATCATGTTTTTCATAAAAAATACAGATACAAATATAATAAAATAAATAAATAAATAAAAAATGGAACGCCGTTTACCAAATTAGGACCCGTATTTTATCAGAGAATAAGCGGAAATGTATATATAAGATAATTTATCGGTTAGAATAAGAATATATGACAAAGTCCTATGAGCATTGCAACATATACCAAACTCTGAAAAGGCACAAAAATAAGTATTTCACATGCAAGCCAAGCGAAAAGTAAGAACAAATTTGAGATGAGTCATTTAACGAAAAGAGCAAACCGACAGTTACCGCCTTGGACGGTCAGTCGGCAATATGGACCGACCGGGGTGCTTAAACCGGTTTTACAGAGTAAACATGCAAAATAAATGAACTCCTATGCTAAAAAATGAACTGATCCATTTAGACCGTTGCTGATCATTTCAATGAAAATGTGCAGCTATACTATGCAAAAATTACGGTGTATTTTCAAGGGAAGATAAAGGTCATCGCGACACTTTGCTGCTTTTTTCGCAGAGGCCCTGTTATTAGATAATACATTTGTCTTTCTCACAAAATACAATTTTGGGGATGCCAAACAAACGGTTTGCTGTTAAATTGAGACATTAACTATAAAAACAAATTCAATTAGTGTCATGTAATCTACAAAGTCCGCAAAATAAAATTTCCCCACTTGCCTATTTCAGTGAGCATTCCATATAGACGTCGTGCTCCAGAGCGTCGCCAATAATTACTAGATGAGCGTGCGCGGGTTTCGCAATTTGCCCTATTTGTCGAATAGTTTGGCAAGGGCTTCAAGCTGTTTGGACCCATTCTTTGATCGTCTGGGTGGGAGCAGGTGACTCATCACTGCCTCCGGTACTGGTTCATTCAAAAGGAATATCCTATCCACGTCTGGTGTATCTAGAGTTTAGTTTTAAAAAGTGTATAGAGCTGTTTTCTTTAGACATTGAAGATGAAGCTTTGCCGAGGATTTTAATCTCAATGTTTTCGGATAACATCACCTTTTCTAGCTCTGTGTCTGCATTCCGTAGCAGTTCTGCTATATCAGATATGACATTCTTCTTTGCTCAATTTCAACTTCAGTTTTGTGAATTATTCATGCCTTGACAGTGATTCAGGAATGTGTTTTCAGAATTCTTCACCGCAATTTGGTTTAAATGCATCAAATAATAGCCTTATGAAACAACTTATGCAGCAAGGCATAAGCCACCCTGCATTTTAGGGAAATAATTTATACAAGACAAAGAAAGTCAATGGTCCCAATAACTTTTCTGACCTCTTCACAAAACTTATCAGGAAATTTATTGCCGACGGTCACAACCTTGGAATCCTTTGTTGAACTGCAATTCCTGCAATTCATCCTTTTACAGTCAAGGCTTTACATTGCTAATAAATTACACAATGGCCGAACAGCTCGTTAGACTATATGAACGCTGTGACTTAAAGCCTTAATTGGACAGTCACTATTGGATTTCTGTCTCTCCATCTCTTTAGTCGCGCTATGTAAGTGAAACCAGTTAAGCAGTCTACATGACCGTTACGTGAGGTATACTAATAGTACAGTAGGTATAGCGTCTGGATTTTCGTATTGTATATAAGTTACTTTTAACTGTATAACTCATGATGCAGGTGCTTGCTGTTCGTTGATTACCTTGGTGAAATATTGTTATTTACACTGTTTGTTTGATAGAACAACCTTCGAGAAGTGCGAGGTTGAAGAGCTCCACAAACCCGGTCTAAGCACACCAGTCGGTCCTTTTGTCGACTGATTGTTCCAAGGCAGTATTTGTTCTTTTTTTTTAGTGTGTTATGTCTCTTCTCTGTGTTTTTGTCACTTTTGCAATTACCCTGCTTGCCTCTGTTTAGTGGTAGTTCAGATTTAAATGTCTGTAGTAATTCTTATAGGAACTTTTCTTATTTTCATGCTTTAGACGTTGCGCTGAATTGATATAAATTATTTTAAAAATTAACGGCATTATGCAACCATGTATCGCAAGAATTGAGTTATACATGTACATGGGACGACTGCAAAGGGTTTATGACATTTAATTAAATCTCAACATTGGGATATATTTTCGCTGCCAGAATTTAAAAAAAGTATTTTATTTATAAAAAAATAACGATTCTAGTGTTGTATTGTATATATACTCATTGCAAACAATCTTCAACAGAAACAAAAATGTAAACAAAACTCTAATAAAAATTACGCGAACTTTTTGTTAACTTCAGCTCACGTTTTCGTTTATTCGCTTGATGCATGTAATTTGTCAGTTAATTTAGGACGTGTTTGTTCATGCGATTGATATGTGCAGATTGTCAGTTGAGTCACAAATATTTATATATAAACGATATTCGAACAGATTAAGTCTTAATAGAAGTTGTTAGTAGGCTACATTTCATTGATGACAAAGACACGTTGAGGTTATATTCGTAAGTAACTTTATTTATTCACAGGCGATTTGAATAATAACGCAAGTCGGCAGTGCTTGCTAAAACATGTTATTATAAATTTTTAGTTTTTATTTACATCACAGCGACGCAGTTATGGTCATATTGGCGACGTCCAGTTAATTATTTGTGGAGGAAGACCTATGCCTGGGTAGAACCACCGACGGACCACAGTTTAGCTGGAAAACTTCCCCACATTAAGGTTTTCGCCCCTACGGGATATTTTTATCTCAAATTAACACATTAAAACATTTTTTTTCGTAAAATGATCATTTTCCATTTTTTTCGCTCTTAAAAAGATTAGCTAGTTTTTAATTCTAATATGAAATTACATTGCAGTCATGGACATTTGCTATTAAAATAGCAGTTTATAATTTTATCGAATGTTCATAAACAAATGTTTAGTGAAACTTTTAACAATTACACACATCTATCTATCTCAAACTTTGAACTCTTTTAAAATTATTATGTGAAATTAATGTAAGCTGAGTTGGTTTATAGTTGTTTTACGATTTCCGTTTCATGATAGTTTCAAATGATGTATGGAAACAAATAAAACCAGACAATTTATTCTAAGTTTAGGATATCTAAATATGATAGCTCAAAAAGGGATAAAAAATGAAGTCCTGTCACACGTCAGTTTCCATACAGCGTGTTAACTGAATGTGTGTATGCGCGCGTGGTGTGCTCGCGTGTTGTGCGCGCGTTATGTGACTGTGTGTGTGCGTGCGCGCCCAAGTGTGATTCTTGTTTTTAATTTATGTACAGTGACATCATTGTTTTGTCCAAGTAAGCATGACTATTACAATTTATTCCAGGCTAAAGATGTCATCCATATTAAACATCGTGAGTATAGCCAGTCCATTTTGTCTACACATTTCTTCTTACATATATATATAATTATTATATTGTTTGCTTCTTTGAATTAATTATAAACGAACAATTTTAGCTAGAAAGCAAGCCGGAAATAGGAGCCGATCCAATGACATGCTCATTAATAACGAAACCAATGCGGCTACTTATTTGCGACTACATATCTAACGATTAATTGCGATTAGAATCGCAGAAATGTTTATCCCACCGACTTATGTACTATAAGAGTCATAACTGTAATTAAGTTTTAGTTGTAGTTTTAACATTTTTACTTTTTACAGATACTGCTTCTTGGCTTACTTGTGAATACGAGCTCCTCTTCTCCTGTGCGAGCGGTAAATGTTTCAGGTAGCTTTTAAACTTCTTTATTTTTCCGGAAATGTGTCTTGGCTTATCCTGTTTTGACTCTTTATATTACAAGTGACGAATTATAAAACTGGTTGTTATATATAGCCAAACACGTCTTTGGACAGAACTCAAGTTAATTTTGTGTAACATTATGTTTGAACTTTTATGTTAAAACACATGCAGCATAAGACTTATTATAAAACTAGTTGTAACATAAAACCAATGACTGACAAGTTAACTTAAAACACTACTATTTCATTGATACGCTTTTTTGCTATAATACATGTAGTATTAGGCTTATTTCAATAACTGTACGGGCGTTATTGTACTATACTAATATTTAAAGTTGTCCTAATTTTTTTAGGATTTAGAATAATGACTGGTTTTCTTAAATTTATATTGCTTTTTTTTGATAATTGACATTTTTATCCTTCTTTTAAAAGTCGCTATCTGGTGTATTGTTTTAATACGCATACCCTTAGAAAATGGACGAAACAACGATTATATTCTATCATAAATATTGTTATTATTGTTATTTTAATATTTTTGTTGTTATTAAAATTATTACTGTTATTAAAATTATAATAATAATAAGAAGAAAAATATTTATTATTATTATTACTATTATTATTATCATTATTATTATTATTTTAATTATTTTTATGTACCACTAGTGATAATTTGTTTATTATATAAATAAAGGTCTCAATTACATGGTTTTATATTTAAAAGCCATGTCCCGAAGGCGAAATTCAGGTATCGTACTGTGATGCATTGGGTACAGACGAACATTGTTATTTCTGCCAGCCTGGTAAGTAATCGTATAGATTCTTTTGCCATATACATTACTTATCCACCTTTGATCTTATTCAACATACACACATCCTTAAAGTGGCGGTAAATATTGTAGATTCATGTGACTAGTGAGAACAGTCATTGTGATTATAATAATTTTTTGAACAATAAAGGGGGTGAAGGGGGTGGGGGGTGAGGGCGATATGCCCATAATCATTACATCGCTTTAAAGTAAAGCGTTAATTTAAAAAAAAAAGGTTTATACATGGGTAAATCACAGACCGATAAAGAAAACACTTTTCACTTATATAGCAATGATTGTCCTTGAAAATTTATGCATATTTTTGCAGTGCAAATATTACTACATATAAGGAGGCTGTCATTCTTACCTTCATCTCAAACAATTTCTCGTAAAACACGTATTTCTTAAGAGGATTCATGGGGGTATAAGTAACGAGTTTGACAGGATAAAAAGCATATTTAATACATCAAATGTCACATCTATATATATATTCTTGTTGTCTTTATCTCCGTCTCTGAATCCTTGTCCTTATCCTTGGTACCACACCAGACTCCAACCTTGGAGGCCAATGCTCTAGCGACTCCAACTGCCATGATTCTCAAGGGGCTTGTGACGGAAAACGTTGCGGGTGTAACGACTGTCATGTGTGTACCTGCTTACGTCCTTACCTCGATTCCAACGGACCTTACTACGGCGGGGAATGCTCGAGCGGTAGTGTCATCTCCTAAATGATCTATAATTGAGTTGTCATGTAATAATTTTTAAGAAACGCATATATAAAAAGTTTTAAATCAGTTATGTCATTTGAATTTTTATTTGTATATTCACCTTATATGATGCATGTAAAATAATGTTCTCCTAATAATTATATGTAATAGATGCTCGCCGACAGTTAGAAATATATATAACGTAGTGGTATAAAGATACCAAGATGATAGTCTTTTGACAAAATTTGCAAAGTGTAGTTTAAGGAAGGTTGGTGTAATCTATGTTGGTATTTATTTTCCCTGTAAGGATACCTACATTTTCCTTTGATGGACATTGGTCTTTTGTTCCTCAATTCCATCTACACATGAACATGATATATTATCATTTACACTTCACCACTGGTCATTTTTGTCTTGATGAAAAAATCATTTCATTTACAAATAACTATTTTGTGTAGTTCTTATAGAAATAATACCATATTGAAATTATTTGTTCAATTACGTCACTACATTATTTTAAGGATGTCATCACTGACATAAGAAAACGTCGGCGGTTGGACATTTTTCTTCAAATAAATCGGTTTTCTTTTCATTGCTTGCATTTGAGAAAGTTCCCAGGAAGTGCGGGTTTAGAGCTCTGTAAAATCGTTTTAAGCACCCCAGTCGGTCAATTTTGCCGACTGACAGTTCCAAGGCGAAAACTGTTGGGTTAGCTCTTTTAGTTAAAAGAATCATCATAGATGTGCACTTACTTATATTTTTGGCTTACTTGTGAATACTTTTGACCTGCGCCTTTTTCAAATGATGGTATATATTGCAATGCTCATAGGACTTTGCCATTTTTTTTCTTGTTAAATGTTAAAACATGATAAATTCAATGCAAAGCATGGCAAATTTCTGTTTTGATCGTCGTGTGACTCCTTTGCTATTATTTCTTATTTATCAGATATTTTGTAAGTTGATAACAATACAAATAATAGAGCGTCCATTTTATTTTCATTCTTCTAAGGTTCTAATCTCGGTGCCAGATGTGTAAATGACGCAGATTGCTACGACGGGCGCCAATGTAATGGTTCCACGTGCGGATGTATCAGACCACCCCGGGGACCACCAAAATGTGGATGTAATGTTGCCCTTGGTTACCGAGACTCCAATGGAGATGATGCGGTGGGCGGGAAATGTGTCGGTTAGTTAATTTAATTCTCATGCCTTTTTCTCATTGCAACAATTTAAATTTTCTTGAATGTATTTTGTTTTGAGAGCATTTTTATTCTACCCAAAGTGGCTATACATTCATATAAGGTGTTTCATTTTATATTACACATCTTTCTTTTTAGAGTCGAAACTGCACGTGTTCTCATGTTACGATACAAGTGACTGTTTCGACAAGATCGGGCCTTGTGATGGTGTCAGATGCGTCGGTTACTGTAACATATGCCAAATCATGGAACATCCTTATGGAAAATAAGAATGACAGGTTCAAAGTGGAACACTTCTACTTAGGAAACCATCATATGGAGTAGAATAAAACGACACACTACATATAAATTAAAAAAAATCCAAAGTCAACATTGATAGAAAAAAACGACCTTATACAATCCTAAAATGAATTTTATTTTAGAGAACTTTTTATAAGAACTTATAAAAATATGGTTGTTAATTCTAAAAATAATAAAAGATCTTTAGATAATTGTGTGTTTTTATTTTAGTAAAATCCCTAATACTTTTTTCTGATATTTATACTTTTATCCCGTGTAACATATGTCACTGATCGGTATACATTAAATGAATATATGTTTGAGTATGCATGTATATTCGATCTGCATACAAAACACCAACACATACACTATCGAACACACACGCACGCATGCACACACAAATACACACGTACACACACAATCACACATGCACTCACACGCTCGCTCAAACACTCACACACGCGCTCATAAAACAAACAAATCAGCAAAATACTTAGCTGAGACTTTTTTTGACTTACATTAATAGTTTTAGTTAAAATTGCTCACTAGCAGGTTCTAATGGGATGAACAAATCATTCAAAAAATGTCTAAAACATACCAGTTTCCAAGATGATTATTAATATATCATTTACTATTAAGAAATGCACAATGTGCACATTCTTATATTCAAACATTGTGTGTTCCATGATATTTATTCATATTCTTAATTTCTTAATTGGTTCCTTGTCCTGTTTCTATATGGAACTAATGACTTGAGCAACGAAATCCTGCAAATGACTGCATATATTTGAGAGGCATATTGATAACGGTCCGAGTTTAATAACAGTTTGCTTAGATAATAACCAGATGTGTTTAAGACAATTGATAAATCTTGTTTGGATGTATGAATAAGTATCAATATTGTCTATTGTCTGAGTTATCCATACTCATCCGAATTCATACGTAAACAACAAATGTTTAATCTGCGTAGCGAGGCAATATTTCATATTTTGTCACGTCTCTTTAACATTATAGGACAGCACTAAAGATATTTTTTCGGTCATCCATTCGTACTAATTTACACCAATATATTATGCAGTCGGATAAGTATGATACACATAAAAGTAACCTCTTTAACTATATGGTTATTTAAGCTACTATCAACTCCACAAATAGTTCAAGACCTAATTGTACCACATCAATTTTAGGTAAGTATTGAAATCACACTTAGATCGCAATCCATAACGGAAAACATTAAATCAGATAGTTAAACAGTTGTTTTGTAATAAAATGCCTTAAAGGGACACACCTGAGTTACAAACACGGGAAAACTGGGAATAAAGCATATCTGTTTAAAAATGAATTATTAATTCATAATTAGATATATAACACATTTGCTTATGTTTTTTAAAGTATATTGCACAAAAATGTAGTTTATTGAGGTCCGTAGGTCAGCTAATGTAAACATATGAATTCCGGCAATTAATTAGCCTTACCGCACCAGATAAACGTGAGGTCGCGAAGTTTCACGAGAACAATGGCCGTTGGAGTCGCTGGAGACCGTAAGTAACTAGTATTTTGCATTAAATATTTGGTAGTTTTACATGATTATACACGAATTCTAGTTATTTTAAGTGTGTTTTATATTTGCGGACGAGGCCAAAGAGAAAGCAAGTGTCGAATGCTTATTTTTAGTCACTAATCATGGAAAATTCGGCTTTATTTACAAATGTTCATGATTAAGGGGAATTTCAACACACACATTTGCTAAAAATATTGTTTTATAATATCGTATTTGTACAGGTAAAACGACCAGAATTGATTAGCATTGTTTTTAACATTTTTAGTTTTTGATGTATATATATAAATATTTTGAGAAAACAAACTGGGATACATGCAATCGCTAATACATGTGCAAGCTAGCTATAATTCTTTCAATATTATTGCACTTATTTAAATCTTGGCACAAAGTAATTGGCACTAGTCCCATCTGGCAGTAGTTATATTAAGCCATAATATAATTTGACACAGCCAAATTGGCCAGTTTTTTTGAGAATATGGGTGAAAATTCAGTGTTTTTAAGTATTTACTAATTTCTACATTTTGTGCATTCTTTATATATTTTAAATTGCCTGTATAATGTGGCAATTTTGAATGTAACTCCCCTAAACTTTATTGTAGTACCAATGCCAGCAGTGGCCTTTCCTTGCTTTTAAATGCATAGATTTACACACAAAAACATTGAGTTTTTTTTAAAGTTGTAACTCAGTAAAGAAGTCTTAGTTTGCTATCGTCATTTACTGCCTGTTTTACCAAATTATTTATTTAGTGTTTATGCAAAAACTTATGCATTTTTGTTAATTAGAGTTTCTTTTCGTTCTTAGATGTCTTCAATTGTGGCACCAATGAAAACTAAAGAAAAGCCATGATAAAAAATGGAGGTTGTCCATGAGGATGAGTAGTAGGAGCGAATGGGACTGGAGTCTTGTCAGAGGGCTAAGAAGAGTCTAGATGGTCACAATGATTTGCTGAAGAATAAGAGAAATATGCGTAAGCATTGTTTATTTTGATTTTGCCACCTCCACAGATTTTTGCCGTTAACCCTTTGCTGCTTAGAGACCTATATACAGTGAGCCCCAGGCATACAGTGCAGACCCTCACTGCAGGTGGCTAGCTGTCTTTGCACCCTGTGTGCGCATACAAAACTGGCTATTTGGTGATAAAATTTACACTAGCCATAGTACTGTAATGAAAATCCAATCCCTTCATAGCATTAAAATGCTTTTTTTAAAGCAAACTATTCAAAAATTGTATTAATCATACTAGCATTAATAATGTCCAATTTAAAATAATCAGTTACATACTAGTTTGCTCATGCTTTGCTTTTTGTATGGTGACTTAAGGTCTCTGTGTTGGATTTATCTTAATATTCTTAACAGATTCCTTTCTCATTGGTTGTATTTTTAATTAAACATACTGTTAAACACTTAGAGCTCATCCTTTAGTTTGTGAATAAATGGAGATAAGAGCTTAAAATGTTTGTTAATATGTTCATGTCTTGTACTTTTCTTCATGAAAACAAAACTGTCATATTTCGCTTTGGACCCAACTGAATGGCCTTACTATGACTCATTCAACCATGTAGACCCCTTGATGTAGCCATTGGCCCCTTGATTTGACATGGTGAAGCTGACAATGGTCCAAGGAAATGTACTTCAGTCAAAGGTTAGTAAGTTCCTTTTAGCCTACTATCTTACCAATTAAAATTGAATTATTATCAAGATGACAATTACCTAAGTTATTGTCTTACATATGACAGCTTTAACTTTAAATCATTCTTGACATTCTTGATCTGGTGTCAGGACAATGTTTATTTGGTATTATGCCAGGTGTTCATAACATGGTATACACAGTGAAGGCAGCACCATATATGCATCAAGTGGACACAGTATCTAGATAATTGATTTACAGGTGAATTGAAGATAAACCCAACAAACACATTTACAATGGCAGTTAACTTTCCTAAATCTAATTATTTGTTTGTTTATATACACATGACCATGTGTATTCAAATTATGTGTAATATTTCAAAGGAATGCCTAATAAATAAAAAAGAAAAAAAGTGTAATGTAAGCAAACATAGATTTTGCATAACAGAAATTGTAAGTTGAACAGTTGAAACGATTGTGTAATACACTGTATTTTTTGTGCAACAGACCTTTTGCTTAATTTACTGTTTAGAGTTACTTGTATTTGCTGGTTTTTGTTTATTGTTTTTTATCGACCCCAACAGTATTTCATTTATCCGGCGACTGTGTTCACTTGAAGGACATATAGTGCTTCCTTCACTGTATAGCATGCCATGATCACCTAGCATGATACTACACCCAGTCACATTATCCTGACACCAGATCAACCAGTCATGGAACTCCCCTTATATTTGTTAGAGTGTTTCTAAGGTGCTACAAAACTACAATTTTTAACGATTGGTATGCTGCGGCCTCGGATTGAACCTGGGGCCTGCCGTACCTGAAGCTAACACACTAATGATTGCTGTAATAGATCCGGGGTCTGCTGGTTTATTGCACGAGTTCAACATTCCAGTTTTATTTATTTATTTATTTATTTGGGTTTTACGGCACACCGACACTTAATACGTCATACGGCGCCGAATACAAAGTTAAGTGTGAATAAAGCGTAATCAGGTTAAAACCAAACTACGCATGTAAAATATAGAAAAATATAAAAACTATCAGGTAAAAAAAAATAACAATTGGAAACAGGTCAACACATAAAACGGTTTAAAAATTTATAACTTACTAAGAATACCAATGTCGTTCAAGAAGCAAACAAGTTTTGAATCCGACACTGTCCTAAATAGTTCGTACATGTTATGGACATTAAAATATTTCGACCGTATGTGGTCTGTGTCGATACACTGTAATAAAATATGGTTGACTGTCAGTGGTTCCTGGCAAGGAACACATACAGGTTGAACTTCTCTTTTCAAGAGATATGAATGAGTCAATCTAGTATGTCCAATGCGACAGCGGGTAAGAGCTACGTCTTCTCGTCGACTTTCTCTGCAAGCAGAGACATTGGCACCGACGTTAGGTTTAATTACGTGTAATTTGTTACAAACAATACTGTCCCAACCTGTTTGCCACTTGATTAAAATATGTCGGTAAATAAGTGGTTTAAAATCAGTGTGTGGGATGCAAAGATCTGTCTCAGTGAGGGCTGAGGCAGATTTTGCACCCCTGTCAGCATCTTCATTTCCTCGGATGCCTACATGACTAGGAAGCCAACAGAAGGAGATTTCGTTAGTGTCGTATAAACTTTGAAGTTTGACAAGAACAGTGCGAACATGTGGATTTGAATAATTCAGTGAATTTATGCTTTGCAGTACAGATAATGAGTCTGAAAATATAACATATTTTTCACCGGAATGTTCTGAAATGAAATCAAGGCTTAGATTTATAGCCTGGATTTCAGCGGTGAAGATAGACGAGTTGTTAGGAAGTCTTTGTTTAATGCAGTGGCTATTACTTACGGAAGCACAGCCAACATGAGTGTCCGTCTTTGAACCATCAGTATATATGTGAAGGTGATCAGAGTACTTATCAAGGAGTTCGAGAAATTCAGATCGTAAAATCAAAGTATCTGTGTTCGACTTTTTATTTTTACAGAGTTCTAAATTCACATCAGGAGAACGGAGTTGCCATGGTGGATGTTCAATTGTGGGGTTTTCAGAAATGTTTTCAAGTTTTATACCTGATGTGTTTATGCTATCTTTAAGCCTTAAACCAAGAGGTCTGAGGGCTTTAGGTGATCGATCATAAAGCTCCTCATGTTTAGGGTTGAAGACACAATTAAACGTTGGGTTATCGGGGTTAGACACTAGTTTAATTATATACTGCAAAGAAAGTTTCTCGCGACGCAAGAATAATGATGGTTAATTGGCTTCAAGGTAAAGACTCTGCACTGGTGAGGTCCTAAACGCTCCTAGAGCTAGACGAAGTCCCTGGTTGTGAACGACGTCCAGCATCTGGAGATAGGACCTCCTGGCAGAACTATAGACTATGCTTCCGTAATCTAATTTAGACCGAATTAGGGAACGGTACAAAAGTAACAATGTTTTCCTATCGGCTCCCCAGTCTGTATGGGATAAATATTTAAGCAAGTTAAGAGCTTTGAGACATTTCTTCTTGATGTAATTGATATGTGGAAGAAAAGTCAGTTTCCTGTCAAAAATGACTCCAAGAAACTTAGTTTCCTGAACAACGGGAATGCGAATGTTATTTAAAAACAATTCGGGGTCAACATGAATACCACGTTTCTGACAGAAATGTATACAGTTGGTTTTGGTTGGAGAAAATTTAAAACCGTTGGTGTTGCTCCATTTTTGCAACTTATTAAGACATTGTTGTAATTGTCTTTCAATTGTGCTCATATTTTTAGAGCGGTAACAAATAACGAAATCGTCCACAAAAAGTGAACAGTCAACCCCCTCATGAAGGGTTTTTACAATATTATTTATTTTTATGTTAAAAAGGGTAACAGATAGAATACTACCCTGGGGGACACCCTGTTCCTGTTTATGAACAGATGACAGAGTGGACCCGATCTTGACCTGAAAATTTCTGTCAGAAAGGAAGCTGTCAATGAAAATTGGTAAACGACCCCGGAGACCAAGGTCACCTAAATCCTTTAAAATCCCATGTTTCCAAGCCGTGTCATAAGCCTTTTCAAGATCGAAAAACACAGCTACAAGGTGTTCCTTCTTGATGAAGGCATCACGAATGAGTGTTTCTAAACGAACAAGATGATCGACTGTGCTACGTTGGTGTCTGAATCCACTTTGATATTCTGAAATTAAGTTGTTGGACTCAAGATACCAGACAAGTCTATTATTGATCATTCGTTCTAAGGTTTTACAAATACAGCTCGTCAAAGCAATAGGTCTATAGCTTTGAGGATCTGTTGGGTCCTTACCTTGTTTATGAAGTGGAATAATGAAGGCATTTTTCCAAGAATCGGGTACTTTACCGGATATCCAAATTTCATTAAAGATTGACAAAAGTAAGTTTAGAGATCGAATTGGTAAATGTTTTAGGAATTGGTACGGTATGTCGTCTGGACCAGCAGCGGTATCATGCGATTTATTTAGAGCATCCTTAAGCTCTTTCAAGGAAAAGGATTGATTGTAAGTTTCGCTATTATTAGATTTAAAATGAACCTTTTCCCTTTCAGCAGAGTGTTTAAAGGTTTGGAATTGCGGCGTGTAGTTGGCCGATGAGGAATTTTGTGCAAAATTTTCAGCAAGTGTGTTCGAAATGTTTTGTTTATCTGTTATTACGGTGCCATTTGTTTTAAGGTGGTTAACAGTTGAATATGATGGTTTACCGCTAATCTTTTTAATAGCAGACCAAACGTTCTTTATGGAAGTCTTGCCATTTATTTCTGAAACATACTTTTGCCAAGATGATCTTTTGGCATGTTTAATAGTCCGGCGACTTTGAGCCCGTTCTTTTTTAAGGTTATTAAGATTTGTATCGGTAGGTCGAACATCAAATTGCTTTAATGCCGCCCTACGTTTACGAATAGATTTTTTACACTCTTCATTAAACCAAGGCTTATTACGTTTTGATTTAGTCGAGGTCTTAGGTATACACCTTTCTGCAATATTGTGCAAAGTGTTTGAAAATGCGACAATTCTGTCATCTACATTTTCTACTGAAGTTGGGACATGTTCTGCAGAACAAAGTGCTGAGAACAGGTCCCAGTTTGCTCTGTCCATCTTCCAACGAGGATTATCGTCGCCTATTGGCGAAGTACAGTTTGTAAGTATTATAGGAAAGTGATCACTTCCACAAAGGTCATCGTGTACATCCCAAGTGTAATCTAAATACACAGAGGGGTGACACAATGTTAAGTCTATCGATGAATAATGCCCAGTTGCGGGGTGCAAGTATGTTGGCTTTTTATTATTGACCAGACATATGTTATTATGGGCAATAAAGTTTTCTATCGTCTTGCCCATATTATTGAAGTCACAACATCCCCATAGCGGGTTATGACCATTGAAGTCTCCAACGAGTATATATGGAGTAGGCAGCTGGTTAATAAGATTATCTAAATCATCTTTAGATACATTTGAATTCGGTGGAAGATAAACAGAGCAAATAGTTACAACTTTATGTAGGGTTACACGGATAGCAACAGCCTGTATGTTCGTGTCAAGTTCCACTTGAGAGTGTGGCAATTTGGAGTTGACAATTATTGTCGATCCTCCAGATGCTCTCTCGCAAGCTGTATGTATATGATTATAACAAGTATAACCCTTAAAATTGAATTTATCAGAGTCTTTAAGAAAGGTTTCCTGAAGACAATGCACAGCAGGATTTAGTGTAGATAACAGAATAAGTATTTCATTGTAATTGGCCTTAAGACCTCGACAGTTCCACTGAATGATGCTATTATTCATGGGATTATTAAACTTAGTTCTTGTAGACTATATTTTCGGTGCTTTTACAGGTGACCTTGGTGGTTTTTTGGTGTCCGATGGAGCCTCCATTAGACACTCAAATTTGTTTTGATGGGTGTTTATCACCCGAGTGTTTGGAGCAGTGGGAGGACTATGTCCTCTCCTCCGCCCCGAAGGACCAGGTGTCTCCTTAGAGAAGACCTGGTCCTTGGCTGCAGGCTTGTTTTGTGCTTTTGTATTATTCTTTACAGAATCACTTGAAGGGGCAGTGTTTTTGATTGTGGAAGAAGTTTGAGTTTCAGAAGATTCCGATACCTTGTATTTGGAGGGAATGATAACTTTGTCAGAAATTTGGTCACCAGTCGGGACCTCATACTGGGTGAAATTGTCCTTGTGCACTGAGATGCTTTTTTTGGTTGCTGAGGCATATGTTTCACCACCAGCAGGAGTTGCCTTGTCTTTTGCCAATTTTCTGGCTTCTGGAAAGGAAATGTTTTTGGTGTACTTTATTTTTAGTACTTCCTTTTCCAGTTTCCAGGCAGGGCAATCCCTGGATTTGGTCTCATGTGGTCCAGAACAATTAACACATTTAAGCGGGTTAGGACATATGTCTTCCCTGTGCTGGGCGGACTGTTCACCGCAACGTGGGCAACGGTCGTCTTCCTTGCACTGGGACTCGTGGTGGCCAAACTTCTGACAATGAAAACACCTAAGCGGATTGGGAATGTACACCTGCACTTTTACGTTGAGGTAACCGATTTTAATAGAAGTAGGGAGTGACGGGTTGGCGAAAGTTAAAACAAAAGTATTTGTTGGAACTCGCCGGCCGTCCCTCAGGAATGAAATCCTGCGGACGCCACACACCTCCTGTGGCGTGAGTTCCCTGAGGATATCCTCCTCAGAGACACCAGCAAGGTCAGGGCACCGAATTACGCCTTTCGACGAGTTCAGAGAAATGTGAGGGTACGTTTTTACTTTTAACGAACAGAAGTCAGTAAGTTTAAGAAGTTTGTCGGAGTAAGTTTTACAATCCGTTTCAATTAGTAAGCAGTCATTTTTTAGTTTTTTTACTGAAACAACACTGCCAATAAGGCCTTTGATGGATTTTTCTATCACAAAAGGCGATACTTTGGTAATCGGCTTTTTCTCTGTCGATTCGACAACAATAAAGTGAGGAAAGCACGTGCTTGTAGGTGTATCGGTATCGGAATCTTCGGAAGATAAAGTAGGGATCGGGTCCTTGCATTTACGTTTGCGTTCCATGAGAGATTTTTGTAATTATTCGGTATCCTGGCTCACCACCCACCACGGAGCCCAACAAGGGGGCGTCTTATGGGAGTGGATCTCCAACCTCCCAACGCCAGTGATACCAGGATACGATACTCCGACATAAAATATACTATAAAGCATACAAAATGCCAGATTGATCCGTTAAGGGGGTATCGACCGGCAACTGGGTTATAGTTAATAGGGGAAAATATAAGAAAAGGAGTTTGCGGAACACGGTACATTTGAAGACAGAAAAAGGAGAAAAGGAGTGGAAAGTCGGAGGCAAGAAAGTGGGACGAAAGGGAGGTAAAGCTAACCCAGCACCGGCCGAGTGGTTAGCCGATTGAGGATACAGGACCAGTACCCCGCCCGTCTACCCCACAACTTAGGGCCAAAGTAGTGTGTTGGTCAGGGTCGACTTATATGTCAATATCCTGACAAGCCAACAAAGACCTCAACCACCAGGATCCCCTCGTCGTGGAGATACAGGGTCGCCACCCACGGCAAACAGGTGGGCTACCTTTGGAGGGTTCTTACCCCGCTACAGGTAGCGGCAGCCGGAGAATTCTAAGGCCCCTACCGGCAGGGCCGCAACATTCCAGTGTATTATACACATTTTAATAGCTAAGGCATAAAAATCAGCTTAAATCCAATGCTAAATGACTCCTCTTTTTTTTCCCAGGACATTCAGTGGATGATTTAAGAGCTGGGTTCTTCAATGTGTGTGTGGACATGTTTACAAAGGATAATCTTTGAAAATGTCAATGAACACTCAAAAGCCATGCTGCAGTCAACTGATTTTTTCAATTATATTTTTTTTAAGAAAGAGTTCATAGCTTTTTTTTTAGTTAACAATTGCTTTTCAAGTGTATAAAATGATGTAATGCCTTTTGGAATTAAATATGTTTTTTAACTATGTCTGCTTCATTTCTTAATTCCCTTTTTTCACTTAAAGTTATGTTATAAAGAAGAAAACTGTTTGTATGATATGTCTAACATTTTTCAAATAAAAATAATACAGTAAGGTGAAATTATGCACCAACATGCACTTTATCCTGATCTTAACACAGAAATAAACTGTTTTTTATTGATACAAGAAATACATTTTTGGAAATAGTGACAGAAAGAAAATGAATCACATTTTTAGATGCATTAATGATCGATGTTAAGTTCTGCAATGATTTTTACTTTCACATGTCTGAAAAGAAATAGCTTACACTGCATGCTGAGATGTATATATTAAACGTGTTTAGCACTACCTCCATCGCTATTTACATTTCACTGCAGTAGGAGCTTTCACTTTTTAGCTCTTTTTATCGTTGATAATCTACCTAAGGTGTTACTCCTGTGCAGATTGACAAAATCTTAAAAACTGGGGGTCTCGTATAATCAGACGTCGGCCTTTGGTTGGCAGCTTTTGAGCAGGAGTTTGTGTAACTGAAATATAATAAAAAAAATCCTGGATAAAGCATATGCAAATTCATAAACATGTTTAGTGTTACTTTTAATTCCTTGTAACTGTATACAAACTGCATTAAAGGCATCACATAGATATGTTACAAGCCTTTAAATGTCTGGACTTAAAGTCTTATGTTAATCTGTTGGATAATGATTAGCTGTAGCATAATAATGAGCATCAGCAGTTCTGTTGCAGTTAAAATTGGTATCCTAAAATGGGATAATGAAAAATGAAACAGTTGAATGTGAGCTATGGTACTTGTGTGTGTTCCACATTGTATCAATGCAAGCTACCAATTATCTCAGTATTTAGCAAATTAGTCTTAAATTCCCATGACTTAACATTCATCACAAGACTAAAACATAATACTTGACATTCAACACAATACTTATACATTTAACACAAAAAGTAGATCTGGTGAGCAGGCTGGTCATCTGGTTTTCAACATAAGGAGGACTTACATATAACTTCAAAGCATTTTTCTAGACTTGTAAGAGTGGTTATTACACGATTATGACCACAAATGTGCAGGTAAAACTTCCATATGAAATAATAAATCACACTAAATATTGCAGAATAAAGCTTGAAATATCAACATTAGTAAAAAATAAACCATGCTACAAAAACAGTTCTGAATAATGGTTCCATTATAATTAGCATGTCTGAAAAGGTTTCAACTTGTGCATAGCTTTAAAATTGAATTGTTCACAGTTTGTAAAGTTTACAATTTCTTTTTTGCTTCAAAGAGGCAAAAACTACTAACTACAGATAGTAAAACAATAAGTTGTTTTGATACCTCTGACCACTATATTATGTGAAATGCTGCCCTTCAAAACCTTTGTTTAGGTTGAAAAAATAATAGTGTTGAAACATTTTTCCTAGTTTTTTAACCTTACTGAGCTCAAAAACTACACTAATTCATTTTCAAACTGTGCATGAAGTAATATTCATTAATTGTGTGTCATTAATGAACAATATGTTGACTCATGAGTCAACAGTGATGTTGTAACATTAAAATGCAGATCAGTGTTTGTGTCATGTTCCTACACAAAACTGTGACCAAGTTACTTTAAGTTGTCTTAATTTGCAGATGGCTGCAACTTTGCATCTATACAATAATACATGTTGTACATATATCTGGCTATAAAAAGCTTCACTGATAAGTGAACCACCTTTATTCAAATAAAGTCAGAAGAAAGAGCTTTCTTAACTTAAATGTTGTCTTATCAAGTATACCCACATTATGGCTTGTTAAGTTGACAACAATGCTATAATAACAACAGGTTGTCAGAAATCAAACTGACAATTACTTTAGATTAGGTTTGAGCCTCAGATGGTTTAAAAACTTTCATGAAGGAAAGTAAAAAGACCTGTAATATAACCAAGGTAACCAAGGTATTTGTGTTTAATGTTTCTCCATTTATAGCAACTGGATCTTCCCAAAGTGAATGTTTTCATTAAAATCAAGAATTAGAGGTTTTCAAGCTGATCTCAGGTGCACTAGTGATACTACCCAAAAATTCCCAAACATCTTCCTTCAATATATTTCTAAAACAACAACAACAATAAACAACTTACTGAGAATTGTTCTGCAATATTGGACCAAGTACAATCCACTCAAATGACTAGCATTTGTCATCACTTTTGGAATATCCTGGTCTAGCTATCTAGTGATCTTTTTCTGTCTACCAAATGACTCAATCCAGTGATATGCTGATTCCCTTAGGTATGGCACTTAGTAATATTTACCTGTAAAGCAGTTCAGATGAAATAAAATGTAAATGTAATGTGTTCTATGTTTTCTGTCATTAACTGGAAAACAAATTGCAGTGACAATGAAATGATTCAATATCCAACATATAACTATTTATGATGGAGGAAAACCTAATCATTTTAATAACATCTGGCTATTGATAAATGTCTGGGTAGAACCAATGCCACAGCAATCAACTGGAATACTTCCACTTAAAGTCCTTTATCCCATCTAAAAATCATACTCATTTAACACAGGCAGACAAATGTGCAGCCAGTCTGGGACTCGAAACCGGGACCCTTCACTAACAGGCTAAATGCTCTACCGACTGAGCTAACCGGACGGCTTATATATTATCTCCCTATCCAGCTACATACATCCAGGGCAACTTGAAATTTATCCTCATATTTCCACAGTCCATTAGCTCTACATGTAACTCGCAAGCACCCCTCAAGCACCTGTACCATAACAATCGCTGGTCATTTATGTAAGGCACCATTGTAACATAGGGTGTAAAATGTGCAGTCGGTCTGGGACTCGAACCCGGGACCCTTTGCAATCAAGGCAAAGGCTCTACCGTTTGAGCCAATCGGACCACTTACACATTCTCTACCTATTACACGGCTACACCCACACAGTGAGAGGCCAAGGATTTGTATGAGTCAGCAATCCTACCACTTGGTATCATGCTGGTAAAAGCAGTATGATAAAAAAAAAAGAATTGCAAAGAAAAAGATCTACCTGTACATGTAGTGCTATTTGCTGTGTAAGCAGATCATGTTGGTGAAGTTTTGGACCAGAAAAGGATGTTGGGTTTTTAATTATCTGATGCTGAAACAACAAAAACTGCATAATGAGGTATTTCAGAAGAGTATCATATGGACATTTAGCTTATAAATTGATATGCTTAAATTAATTTAGTGTACTACCTGGAATGTTGCTTATCAATAATCAAATTGTGGTGGAACATGAAGAGTATTTGATTTGCAGAAAATTGCGAAAAATGGATTAACTCTCAAAAATAGAGATATCCTTTGAATCCTTAACATTGTATGAACTATTTTCTCTTCTGTTCTGTATTATTATTTTCAAACCACAAGCACTCACAATATTTTTCTCTTCAGTATTATTAACATTAAAAGAAAAAAAACACAATATTGACAATATAAAAACACAAATGCAACAACAATAGTAATAAATGGAGGTCAACTTAACTGACTTAATCCTTTATCTCAATCTGTACTGATAAACAGATTTTTACCTTTTGTGTTTTAATGCCAAAGAAAACCATGGTGTTGGGGTGTCTGTCCTTTTCTACATTAGCATTGTGTAGGTTCAGATGTAGACATCACTTTCTTCTTTCTTTGCTGGCCTGGCATCTTTCTTGAAGCTAAAAGACAGCAATATATATTTTATGAAGATTAACCATTGCCATCTCTAATTAGTAATATTAGATCAACTTTCATAAAACTGAATGATGTGACATCTCTGGGATGCAGGAAGTCTAATGCTTTTGAGTACCATCGTATTAGTGTCATCACTTTAAGACGAAGCATATCATCTACAAAGTACCGGACCTGGTAGCGAAATCGGTAGAGCGCCCTCCGGATACGTGAGGCCCCGGATTTGATCCCAGGCCGTGACATACCAAAGTCATTAAAAATGGTAGTGGCATAGCTCCCTTGCTAATGCTCCAGCAAATATAGGGGTAGTTCCCTGACTGGTTGGCCCGGTGTCAGGATAATGTGACTGGGGTGTGGTGTCATGCCAGGTCTTCATGGCATGCTATACACAGTGAAGGCAGCACTATATCTGCTTCAAGTGGACACTGTCTCCAGATAACTGAAATATTATTGGTGGGACGATTAACCCAATAAACAATAAACAGACATCTACAAAGTTGTATAGTGGGGTGTATGTAAATGGTGGTTCCTACCTCTTATCCTTTGTGTACAAAAATAGAATCAAATGATAGGTTATGGTCTATACTTTAAAAAAATGAATATATAAGTTAGTAAGCACTTGTGTGTAATTTAATTTTTGAAAACATCTACACTTTGTCTGACCAAGTGGTACACTATGTCCTGGTTTGAAATTTACATGTCTGTTTGTGGCATATTTCTCAAAGAAACAAGCTAACACAATTTTTAGAATTGATTTGACTATAATGTTATTAGTAAAAGGGACACTGCAACATAAAGAGCATAAAAATGAAGCAAACCAAAAGGAAAAAAGAAATAGTTCAACTCAGCCGAGTTGACCTACTAACATAAAGTCTATTAAATAAGATTTAAACTACAATGTATATAAATATTTATACCTTTATGTGTTTAACTGGTGCAGCAGACCATGTTGTTAGAGTGTTTGTCTATTGCTGTTAAGTTGTTCTTGGTAGGAATCCAGGTGTAGGTGTAAGTATTCTTTTCTTTTTTCTAGGCCTGGCATCTTTCTTGAAGCTAAAAAGCAGCAAAACATATGATTACATGTGTTGTTAGCTTTGGGTATCTTATAGAACTACTACATGTACTTGATTTATTTCAACATTACCAATAGCAAAAAATATCAACTGGCACTTAAGTTAGCAATATCAATGTAGGAAATCAATCACTTTCCATAATTCCATAAGGTATGGATTAGAAGAAAAATAACTTTGTCTGAATTGATATGCATCCTATATTTTAGCATTGATTCAGAACCACTCAGGGGTTAAATCAAATAATATACTCAAGAAAACATAGATGCAATATTTAAGAGATGGCATAGATAAGGCAATCAGTTAAAAACTTTCACCTCTTCAATATTCAATATCACCCTAATTTTGTACTTAAAACAAGGCTTATCCATTTATGGTGGTTTTATGCAACAAAGTAAGTTTAGCAACACTTGAAAGCGCTTTGTAATAAAGCATTATGTATATAAGCATTATGTGAGTGATAGTTTCATGCGACGCAACTATTAATTCTAATTGGCGCCCCACGTTGGGCGCCATTGTAAGTGGGGTTTCCAATAAAAGTTGACACATGTAGGTCGATCACTATATTTATTGAAAAGGTTCTATTGAAACCTGTAACAGAATAAATAGTTTACATAAATAAAAATACAAGAATATTAATTATAAAATTGGCAATACCATTTTAACAATTCATATTAATTCCACTTATCAAGTCATATATATTTCAAATATATTAACAATATTTTAAATATATAAACCATTCCAACAGTACATTATCATTGCTAATAATACAATAAAATAAAAGAAAAGCTCTTACCAGTCGTAATGGAGATGTCTTAATTACTACTGTTAAAACGGGTATAAGAAACTAATATAATATGTTTCTTCAGTAATTCGATATAGTCTGCACTCTCTGTAAAGGTATAGCCTAGAATGAATATATTCAAATCAGGACTCCAGTATTTAAACTACAACTAGTACAAACACACATTACGTTCATGAATTTCACTCACCCATAAAACAACATTCTCATACACTCAACAATACCGAGCCATATATTATGTAACCTACTGGTCACAGTGGTCAATACTGATCACAGGTGAACAGTGTTATCCTGAGCGTTTAAATATACTTGTACAGGTAACAGGCTTAAATATATTTAGAACACCTGGTTACAAATCCACCAATCTCTGGATAGCCTTGGCATTATTTATGCCCTCTTGCACAAGTTGATTGATCAGTATTCTATGCATGTAAACAATTCATTGAAAAAAAAAGGATAATCATTAACGCTTGTTGTTCTAAATCGGCAAATGTGTCTGTTTCAGAAAAGAAATGTATTTTCCCATGAAAAAAATGAGTACCAAATAATATCAACGCCGGTAAAGATGAATGTCCGCACACTTATTCTGGCCGCCATTAAAACTTTTGTATCTTGTCTTGTTAGTTACTTCCCTTGCCGGGCCAAGCGATCGCAGCGCCACTCGTTTTTCGTTTTGTGAAACGGTAAACGGATAGAGTTGTCTTTTTTCAGCTACATGTTTACGTTAGGAAAACGGTTTGGAAGATGTATGTTTTTTTTTTTTTTTTTTTTTTTTTTTTTTTTAAATTCGATATAAAAAAAAGAACATAACTGTACTTTTTCCGTTTTTCTTACTAGAAAAACAAAAATGAAAAATGAAAAGACGGTATATACATTGACACCTCTCCTTTTCAACAGCATTATTGGTCACTGATTTGAAACTTTGGGTTGTGATTTTGAATCCCAGTTAGAACATTGTCTATCCTTGACGATAACCACAGTATCACTTGTACCGTATTATGGAGAAGTAACTTTCTATTTGCAGACATAGTAGTGGACCAATCTCATTAAAATCACATCCTAACTTTCGCTTCATTACTTTCCGCTGGTTAGGATCTGATAACATCCCGATAAAGGTCGCCTCGAAGTGACCTTTAAGTTATAAATATTAATGAGCCGATGACGTCAAACTTGACCAATCAGAAACCTCGTTACGAAACAAGTTCGTCTAATCTTTCAACACGGCGGCATCCATACCTTCCGATCAGTTATACCCCACCATTTTGCTGCCGACGATTTCATTGGCTAATCAAAGGTCAAATTGAGGTGACACCTAATGCGATGTCATCAGATCCTAACCAGCGGAAAGTAATGAAGCGAAAGTTAGGATGTGATTTTAATGAGATTGAGTAGTGGACCAACTTTCATTAATTTCAAACAAATTCCTTTCGACTAAATTTTAGGATGACTTGATTTTAGTACCTTCTTTTTGTTACGAGGTAATTAATAGAAATGTTTTAAACAGGTCAATTACTAACAAGAATCTCACATGTTTGTATTCAGGAACACAAACAAAAAGTAGAATAGATAATGAATACTGGTTAGAGATGTTACCAATAAAATATTTCTTACATTTTAGTCAAACCCATCAAACTGAGCTGTCTAATACATTTGTTTTAAAGGATACCTTACTATATTTACTCTCTAGCAGAGTTAGCTTACCATTTTGTTGTTTGTTTTAAGATACCATCGTATGCATGTGCGACAACGTCACTATAGTTTTAACATCGCTATGTTATGACGCTTTACAATTGTTATAAAATAGTAACGTGAATAAAGGAAGGATGTATTCGTGATTCAACAATTAAAAAAGTTCCGCGCATAAATACAAAAATGTTTTGTCTTTTTAAAAACACGTTCATAAAGAGAATGTCAAGTGTCAACTGTACACACAGTCATCACAGTTTTTGTTTAGAACGTATACTTTTCAGCAATAATTGAAAGTAGTCTGTTGCCATTAGATTTTTCACACTTACTGGTTGTTCCTTTGGAGTTGGATATTGACTTAATCATTAACGATTTCTTTATAGAAGCTCAAATGAACCCCTCGTCGGCCACAGGCATTAGTGAAGAAAGGAAATGTGCAGGCAGGTAACTTAACCCTTGAAAATGCCGAATGTCAGAAACCGAGAATTCTATTAGTATTTTTTTTTATAAAGCAGGATTCCTATAGACAAGTTAAGTTCATTTATGGAAGATAGAAGAACAACGCCAATGTGTTGCGGAGCTGATAGAGGCGTGGTTTGATCATGAGTATAACAGGGATATAGACAGTAAATGGTCGTGGACTTATTAATCATAATGACAAACACTCTCAATAATACTTTAAGGGTATCTTTATAACAGGTACTGGAGTGTAATACCAAGAAAATATCCTATATCCAGTCCATTGGGTTTTGTGATCTTTTTCTTGTGTAAGAAGTACTCATGTCAACTAGGTGTTACAAATGGACTAACAGTTTTCCGAATGGCATTGCCACTCATAACACAACGATTTTAAACCACTCTTTGAGATTGACTAGTTGTCGACTAAGGACTGTCGCGGTATTCCGGTATATTGCGATACTGGCTAAAGTCAGTACAGTACCGAGATACACAATGAACATAACAGTTTTTACAATAATTTGTAAGCTTTGCTTTGTTTGCTGCCACTACTTTGTACATCAAAAGTCAAAGATGCTCGTATTAATGAAAAGTGATCGCCGATAACGGACTGAACATGTTGCTGCATTCTCAATTTGCCTTTCCGGTATTCTTTTCAATAACAGTTTTAAACTAGATTTGGGCTTTTGATTTGACAATTTCAATTCTGGATTTAAAAACGAATGTTGCATTGAAACATGACTCTAATGGAAATTAAAATTTACTAAAGATATACAATTTGATAGGACAGTTTGCTGCAGAATACTTAGAACATTAAAGACCTTTAGTTCAGCAGTTAAAACAATATGGCCGAGTCGATAGATTTTTCGAGAGAACGCCGAATTAAATCACAAAATCACAAAAGCGAATGTGGTGCCCACATCTAAATAAATAGGTAAATAAGTAAAGGTCCTATCAAAATTTTCACAGAAATTTAAATCTTATCTACTAATAGACAAAGGCAAACATTGTAAATGCAAATGTGACAAAAACACAGAGACGAGACATAACACACATAAAGAAAAACCATCAGTTACCGCCTTGGAAACGGTCAATCGGCAAAAGGGCCAACTGGGGTGCTTAAACCTGGTTTGTGGAGCGCTCCAATCTCGCACTTCCTGAAGGTTTTTCTAACAAACAAACAGTGTAAATAAACAACATCCCGTCAAAGTGAGATAACTAACAGTAAGCACCTGCATCGGGAGTTGAAACAATAAACTTATATACATACAGAACAACTAGCAACAAAATAAACTATAAACATATGTACAGTATGTACAGTAGATAAAAGCCTCGGCAACGTAAAAACTAAACCCCCAAAACGAGAGATCAGTTTGAAATAAAACAGCCCATGCGCTGATACATTATAAGATATTATAGGAACAAATAAAAAAAGCCCAAGCGCTCTTATATTTTAAGAACAAATAAAACAGCCCAAGCGCTGATATATAACAAGATCAATTTAAATATGGCATATAATGCCATGACATCATGTTCCAAAAGTAAAAAAACCGAAAGAAAACATCGAAATTTAGAAAACAACCAACCAACAAAATAAAACGTAGTATTGTTAAGAGCTAATAAGTTAAAAAAAACAAACACAACAGTTCATGAAAAGCCGAGGATTTATCCGCAGTTGGCATATTATATGTAAGAAAGGTACTAAAAATCCCGATGTTATACCTACTGTGCAATCTCACGTAAAGGGTATGGAGACTGTTGAAGTTGTCTCACCTATATAGGGCACGACTGGAGAGATGAAGAGACAAGAATTCCAACAGTAACTGTCCAATTATGGCTTTAAGTCACTGTTTTCATATAGTCTCAACGACCTGTCCGGTCATTGTGTAATTTAAAAGCAATGGAAGTTCTTTACCTTAAAAGGGTCAATTGCAAGCAATGCAGTACAACGAAGGATTCCCGGGTTGTAACCGTCTGCAATACATTTTCTGATAAGTTTTGTAAAGTGGTCAGAAAAGTTATTGAGACCCTTAATTTTTCTTAATTTGTATAAAACATTTCTATAAAATGCAGGATGGCTTATGCCTTTCTGCATCAGTGTTTTCATACTGCTATTATACTTAGAAGCAATAAAACCATTGCGGTGAAAGAATTTTGAAAACGCCTTTCTTAATTTATGAAAACGAAAGCCTTGCTGTAACAGCTTAGAAGAAATAAACAGGTTTCTAGCATTGAAACCTTCTATTTTAGTACAAACTCGTGCAAACCTTGTAAGTTGTGATATGTAAGTACCATAAGAGGTAGCACGAGGTGAATCACCGTCAAGGTATGGATAATTCACAATACTAAAGTTGAAATCATCTCTCTTGTCATAGATTTTAGTAGAGACGTTGTAATTGGAAATAGCGATCTCAATGTCTAGAAATGCTGCATTTAAATGTCAGTTATTTGCTTTATTAAGGGTAAGTTCTGGAGGGTAAATCAGATGGATCATTTAAGAAAAGAAAGGATTATCTATAGTAAGAATATCGTCAAGATAGCGTGATGTTAAATTGAAAGCCTCTATAATGTGGCTTTGGTTAGAAGGGGATAAAGTTAACATGAAATCACGTTCAAAGCAGTATAAAAACAAATCTGCAATCAATGGTGCACAGTTGGTTCCCATAGGAATACCAATTACTTGTTTAAATAAAGTGTCACCGCATTTTATGTAAATATTGTCTAATAGGAAACGTAGAGCTTCACAAACATCCGAGCAAGTCCACATAGTAAACTTTTCTAAGAAAGTGTTGGTAAAAATGCATTACTTTCATGACATGCAATATATAGACGTTGCTCTCGAGCAAATGTTTTCTCAATAAGAGCAATCAATTTGGTCTTAATTAAATCATGAGGTAAAGAAGTGTACATCGTAGAGAAATGGTAAGCATTAACTGCAGAGCAATGAAAGTTTAAACAAGAAATTTGTCTAAGACTTCTGAAGAATTTTTTATAGACCAAAAAATGTTAATTCCTGAATTTTCATACACTTTTTCACAATATTTAACTACGTGATTGCGAACGGCTGTAAGGCAAGACGTAAGTAGTTTAGATATGTGATTGGTGGTGCTAGAGCTGGCATTAGCTATGAATCGTGACTTGTATGGTGTTTTGTGAAGCTTAGGAATCCAGTACAGTGAAGGAAGTTTTTCTTGTTTAGATTCTATTTTGATATTAAAATTATGCAATATCTGTTTGTGTTTTTCAATGACTGTCTGAAAGTCAAGATTGGAGCTAGATTTAGAACTGATGGTGGATAACTCAGCACTCAGTACATGATTGTAATATAGTCGTCAGACAAAAATTATGTTGTTTGAAGCTTTGTCTGCCGGTACAAGTACAAACTTATCGTGAATATTCTGAAAGGACTGTTTTAGATGTTTTAAGTGATAAAAAGGTTTCTTAGGTAAACTAGAAGGATGGGAGCGGTAGAATTTAACGCGATTTTTTATTATCTTAAAAATGGCTTTTCTTCCAAGTATTGAGTGCTACTGTATCTGTGTTTTCTCTTTTACACCAGCGATCGGCAAACAGATTAATTGCATCAGCTATTTCATTGCAACAAAGGTCTAAATCTATTTCATCAGACAGGCGATATTTCGGACCCTTAAAGGGTAATTTTCTTACTTTATAGTCATCGATGATGTTTTAATCCCCATTTATGATATGGCCAGAAGGTAAATAACAGAAAGGTGAAGTTGAACAGTTACAAGAATCTTGAGAAGGATCTTTCAGGTTAAGGTCTGCTACAGTCTGGTTGTAATTAAAATAAGATCTTTAATGGGTTTTTGTACTTATAACAAATCATTGGGTTTTCTTTGTTTTCGAAGTAACTGGAGATTTTATTAATGATATTTTTGTCCCGAAAGATACAAGGTTAGTCGATAAAGTCAATCCCTTTATTAAAGTATTTGATTTTTATGAAATGTCGTTTGTGTTGAGACTGTTTATCAATATGAGGTCTTTAAGAATGGGTAGTATACTTTTGAATGATGAAAGCCACCTCATATAAAGGATGAGTACGTAAATATATTCTATCTGCCTCATTGTCCAAAATAACAAGTGATTTCAAAGGTAGATTTGTAAATGTACAAAGTAAGGCATGAATACCAGGTCGAATATAAAGTGTGTTCAGATCTTGCATAGAAACATTTTTCCTTAATCTGCGTTTAAGATTATGATTTTTTTCTAATTCCATGAGATCGGCGCTTGCGTAAAGATAGAATACTAAAGATGTCAATGTTCGGATTTTTAGAAATATTGCCCGCCTGATGAATATTGTCATTAAGATCGAGTGGATATGGAGTCTGAAGTTTTGTAATCCAATCAAGTTCGGCACTGTATCTGGCCTGTAATTTAAATCCTTTAGACACATCGTCATTGAAAACAAGGATGACAGATCATCAAAGAAAATTTTGTCGACATTTTCATGTGCGTGTAGGATACAGTGGCGGTACAACCAATCTAAATATATTCGTGAATAATCATCATCTTTCGAATTAACTGGATACATCGTACGACGTTGGTATGATTTTTGCAGATTGTTTTTACTGTGTTATCTTTTAGACATATCACTCTCTTGTCTCTGTGTTTACCTGTAAAGTTAATAATGGTATACCGTATTACACTCTGGCATTTATTGTTCATTCTGTTCATTATAATTGATTAGAAAGCTCCTTATAATAGTTTGATCAAATATGGCAATATATTGTAGTACGTATTGCAATATTTTCAGGCGTACATTAGTCGACTTTTCCCCGAAGGATAATCAAGCAAAACAAAACCACACCAAGGAAATGCCTTCACTACATTTTCTATATTAGACATGGGCGACTTTAGGAGAAAAAAGAGCAGTTCCAAAGGACCCGTGGTAGCAGTGGCACCTGCCATTTTGAGGTGTAGAAGAGCACAGAGAGTTTCAGACGTATTATAAAAAAAAGACGGGCAGAAGGTAGGGCACTAAAATGTTAAAGGGATATTTAAGCAGGGGAAGGCTGAAACTGACATCGATCGACAAACATGCCGATCTTGCCATTTGTCATTTTGTGGTCAGTTTTTGAACACTTTTGATAGAGATATTTTTCTTGATTGAGTGATTGATTGGCGTAATATGGTGTCTGTACATTAAAAGAGAAAAAGTAAAATACTTTCTCATTTATTTAGCTTAAATATTTTCTCAAAAATATGATGCTGTAGGTTAATTGTTATCGCCAGTTTGTTATTGATACCGATTGCGTTGATAAAATCGATAATGTTTTCAAAAGGAACTCTAGTAAAATGGCATGGAATGTACATTGTAAGGTAGTCTGTAAAGAGCTTAATCAGTAACTTTTATCAAAATAAGTTTGACTGTTAATGATTCCGGATAAGAAATGCATCTCGTCCGACAGTTGTTTCATGGATTATATTCAGTGCACCCGTCATTTCGTGTTTTTTTAGAAAAGTGTGCCTTTTAATTTAAATTCTTGTCGGACAATTTTTTCTGCCTAGGTTTTCTTTTGTCTTATTTCATTATTCGTCTGTTCGTTGCGTTTTCATTTTTGACGTTATTTAACATCCTTCTTAAATGTTTGATTTTCAGGATTATCAAGTGCCGATCAATATTTCTTATGGACATAATACATTCATCATTAGCCCAAGTTGTGTTTTGTTTTGAATGTGTCTGTGTCCTAGGAACACTGTTTCCACCTAAGCTCTGAAGAAACTTTGAGAAATTATTTATTGTATCGTCGACGTTTACGATATCTTGTCAGTATAAGTAATGCCTTCACCTGGTACTATACACATATCCTTACCCACTAATCGTCTGATGTGATGCTTGTGCAGTGTGGCGGTCGTAAAAATCTCCCCGTGCATGTTATTTATGTTGTCATTTAATTCATCCTATAAGGATTGTTACGGGTATTTCCTTTGATGGACATTGGACTCTGGTTCCTCAATTCCATCTCCGCATGAACAGGATGCTTAAACCATTTACTCTTCTCTGGTCATTTTTTTTTCTTGATTCAAAAGGTTGATTTTATTTACTATTAACGGTTTTTGTAGGCCTTCTAATCGAAATAATACCTATCTCTCGTCTTAACACTATGTGGACATTATTTTTCAATGACGTATACATTTCCTCATAGGACTTTGTCTTATATATTCACCGGCCGCAATAGCTCAGTTGTTAGAACGTCGGTTTGAGGATCGGGAAGTCGCGGGTTCAAACCCTGGCCGGGTCAAACCAAAGACTTTAAAGTTGGTAGTAGTGGTTTCCCTCCTAACACCCGGGGCTAAGGGACAGTATTACGTCTGACTTGTGGGTGTCAGTATAATAGACCGACTGGGTTTAGTCCCCTCACTGCCCTCACTTGCTGAAGATAGAAGATTGCTATTGCGAAAAAATGTGATTTAAATCTATGGCGAAATCGGAGTTCGTGCATCTCACACTTGAAGATCCTCGTTTCCGTTTTACGAGTCAGATGGAACATTTGAGAATCAGCTTCAACCAACAGGGAATAGATACCATAAGGAGAATAGACAACGCTTATGATAGGAACGAAGATGCAACACAAATGAGCGGATCAAGTTTATTCGAGGATGCTTAACTAACAAATGTGAAAGTGAAAGGTTTTGAGGGTCGTTTGCAACACTGGAATGTGGTCTCTAAGATGGATGCGATGAGCATCCTGCGCTGCAACGCTTTGAGAAACGAGATTAAAAGGCATAGTTATTGCCCAAAGCAGCAGTCCCGACCCCAAAATGATCAGGGTAGATAAATATGCCTATTTGCCCGACTGTAGTGAGGAACAAAATAAGATGGTCATCGTACTCTACTATCTCTTGCACATAGCCGTTAATAAGCGGAACCAATTTTAGTTACACATTGTATCTGACTGTGGCAAAGATTCTTGTTATCCCAAACTGCTTAGCTGCAAGATCTCAAATAACCAGCCAGGAATGTCTCTTTCAAGACTATCTAAATAAAAGTGATAAACTGACATTTGGCACCCAATTTAGAAGCCGATCTGTTCAAGAATGTACCGGTCGGTGATGTGACAATCGTCCAGCTGAATGACTCATTCACACACATGATTTAATCACCAGCAATTACATTGAGCTATTATCACTAAGGCTAAATTTCATAGCAAACGCATGCTTAGCCCCATGAACCTGTATACTCTTAACGTAGCAAAGAAAAGTTTGAAGTCCCATATTTTTTCTTCATGCATTTAGGCTTCATATATAATGACAAATTGGTCAATGCAAAAATGTAATTGCATGAGAAATGATTAAACAGTAGAGCTGATGCACTGCCGGACATGCCTATCCTTCCTCTGAAGCTGATTCAGTTAGCGTTTCTGAGCTCGTAGAATTGCACATTCCCACTATACCATCTGCAAGCTAGATCCAACCAACCTAGTTGGACGCCGGTACCCAGAATTAGCAGTAAACGACAATGACGACGGCCCCTCAGACCCACACTTTATAAACCACAAATAAATTTATATTGAATAAGGTAATATGACAAAACCCTATGAGCATTGCAACATATACTAACATTTGAAAAGGCTCATAAAAGAAGTATTCACATGCAACCCGAATGAAAAAGCTGGCATTTGAGAAACTCCCTCAGGAAGTACGAGTTTAGAAATCGTTCAGCGTGTTATAGCATTCTCGTCGATCGCCTTTGCCGACTGATCGTTCCAGGGCGCTAACTGTTGGGTAAGCTCTGTTTTGTTAAGTGACTCATCGCAAGTTTTCTCTTACTTTTACGATATGTTTTCCAATTTTTCAAAGACAGAATAGGGTGATCTGATCTATACACTGCTATAATTATTGCCTCAGTAACATAAATTCATTGATCACCTGATGTTAGGAAATAGACCGATCTTTCAGTTATGCTTTTTTTAAAATCATGTGAATTATCTTTGCTTCTGGAATAAAACCTCTCCAGCCGTTTAAAGAATTATTAAATACACTGGTTTGATGATGTACATTTGTATATTTGTGCTGTAGAATTGTTAATATGTAAGTAATCGTTACTAAGGGATTGAGAATGATGTTAAAGTCCCCTGCAATATTAAACAAGTTGTCAAATTCTAAAGCTTTATCATGTATGTGCTTGTATGTTAGTAAAAATCTGGCCTGTCTTTATAGAAGGAATTTAGGGAAAAAGTTCTAACATGTTAATTTACTTTTCAACAAGGAAATAATTTGTGTATGATTAATACTTTTAGCTCATATACTTTTATGTAATTTTAACGATAATTATATGATTTTATTATCTTTATTTCATTAGAATTATATTTTGTAAATATGTAAGACGCAAAAAAACATTTCTGTTGTAACGGAAGATTTTACATGAAATATTAATTAATTAGCTTTAAAACTTTTGTTTGATGTCATACTATTCTTTTTATAATATAAATAGAAAATCAATTTCTGTAAGCTAAATATCGAGGACAGTAGAATTTCAGCACAATTAAAATGAAAATAAAATGAGAGGACATATTTCTCTTTTTGTGCTAAAACTGGTACGTGGGGATCGGGTTCGATCCCGGTCCGCAAAATACCATAGACACGTGTGTAAACAACATAAAAAGTGCATTATCATAAACTAACCTTTAAATAATAATAATAATAATAATAAAACACTTTTATTATTGGCCAGATATTCGTCTTTGTTTCTGGAATCTCTTAGCAGTGGGATGTAATGTACGACAACATATTATTAAAATAAACAAAAAATGTATACTTTATATTTTTGGCAATATCCGTAAAAATATATATTCCGGTAAAATTTCGTTTTCCTTGGGAACAAAACACATACTACACATATTTTCAAAATATAAAAACAAAGATACGATCAACATATATACCGACAGACATATAAGCCTTAAAATTAGTGTTTCTCTAAAATTTCACGGCCATTGTCAGTCTCCTTAAAACTATGAACGTGACGCCTCACCGTGCCGACACCTGTTACCCTGTATCAATCGTAATATAAGTATTGCGACAAATACCGAATCAAAAACTAGAGGAGTTTCCTTGCTAAAATGCGTGTTATTTTAATGAAACATAATGAAATAAAACTTAAAGTGAAAGGTTGCGTACAACTTGTATGTATTATACAATTACATTCTGGCTAACATTTGATTCCCAAAATAATGCGAAGTGCTCGTCTTTCTAAAGTATCAGTCTACTTCCATGTTGGATTTTCAGTGAAAGGGCGGCACGATTTTATTTGAACATAGACGTTATTGATTTTGCAAATGGACAAAACATTGAAAGTGTACAGTTTTGTTCAGAACAAAGTAAAAAAACTGCAAAATATGTGTATAAACAATATTATACTATTTTCCGTAGTACACATTGAATAAAGTGATTTCATTCGATTAAAGCATTTGCGTTGAACAACCAAGCTTAAAGCCACGTATTGTCACCTAAAGGAAATGATGCAACCGGAGAGGTATTGGTAAGCTTGTACACTGAGTTTGTTAACGTTCACCTGTTGCAAATTAGTCGATGAGTATATCTACAAAGTTAATCTTTGGTAGTTAAAGAAAATAATATCCTCAGGAATCAATGCAGCAAAGCTCCATTACATTTTAAAAAGACGCCTCTCTCCAACCACCATTGCCATTGGTTTGACATGTCGTCTTATTGGAAACTTACCTTTTATGGCGCAAACTCCTTTCCAACTATAACTGTTAAGACGCGTCTGATGAAGGAATCTAGAAATGGTGTCCAGGTTCATATCTACAAATGTTGGCTCATATTGAAGTGTTTGTTCCATCACTTTGTCAAGGATTGCTGCATGAATTTCAGAATAAAGGGAATCACCATCAGGAGCTTAGGTTTTCCAAATGAAGTTATCGTTTTTTTAGAACGACAAATACTGTTGCATTTCTTTGCTTATAAAGGTAGTATAGGACAGTTTACCTATCTCAAATACATGTTACACTATCTTACCACTGTTTGGCATGTTCTCTTCAAAAACTCTCAGTCGAAGTCAAGACGACTTTCAATACTACGTCGATTGCTGAACAGTACAAATCATGAAATAAACCGTTTTAAATGGCATTCCTTTCCAAATATATTATATATATTAAAAAGTTTAAATGCTCGATTTGAATTCCTGCTGAAAATATACATCAACGTAAGAGCAGATTAGCCAGATGACGATATAAAGTGAACTTAAAAGTAAGAGATCACGTGGTTTTCTTAGTTTTAAAATAGGTATTTCCGCAACGTGCTAAGAAAGGAAATATATTGTTGCTATGACGAATACGCATTTATGTTTAACTGTTCACACAGATCTAGAACATCAATGAACAACATTTTGAAAAAAAAATTCAAGTAAAAATGACTTATTTGGTTATTTCAGTAAATATGTTTGATTCAAGCTTACACAATGAACAGCCGTAATTTTTAAATTCCAATTACAATATCGTACAGTTGCTGTTTTAAAAGCAGAAAAAGTCATGTTGCCAGAGGATTTACTAATAACACGCTATATACTTTTTAAAATAATTGAAGGTGAATGTTCAAATGCAAACGTGTCTTTCTTAACGTTTCATGTCTTACCTGCACGACGAAGGCACACTAGCTAATCTTACGCATCAAATTAAATGATTAACATCGTTCTTTTACCCAACCGTCATTAATTTGTTTTCGGCTGAGGATAGTTCAGTTGGTAATTAAGATTTCTTTAAAAAAAAATGAAATGACGACAAAGATAATTTACATTTTGTGATTTAAATTTGTAATTTTCCTATCAATCGACTGCTCTGGTACAAAATGACACTGATGAAAAGAATAGTTGTTTATGTCACAGCTTTTAGTTGATTGTTTCCTTGAGCATTTTCTTTCGGTGAATCTTTGAAATGCGTTGGATTCACAAATATATTAGGAGTTCTTCACTTGCGCTTTAACTCTGTAATTCAACTATGATATCCATTAAAATTAACCTAAAAGTATAATGCAGGTGCTATTAACTTTAATGTTGGCTTGGAAAACCACAGTTCCCTTGTAAGATCGACTGGATGCCACGTCCAAAACGTGCAGCCAAAAATTACGTGATGCAACAAAAACACTTACAGAAATATTATATTTATAAATGTTTGAACACTTCTTCAAACTTGTTGTGTAAAATGCATTCATTTCAATCTTGGATGGTTTAAGCATGACTTATGTTATTAGGATTGTTACTTGTATTTTACGTTGACAAACTATGGACTTCACTTCTATCGACATATGAGCAAGATTCACCAACTATTTACGACTGTTTTCTGGTGATTATCCTTGATTTCAATATTTAATTTCTTTTACAATCGAAAATAGTTTATTTTTTTTGTATGAACATTGATGTATGTAGATATGATATAATACTTACTGGTCCATATCGAACGTTTTTATTTGTGGATCAACATTTGAGTTGCAATGTTTTGGGTAAGAAAGAGTGATATTATTATCGTCGCCTGGAAGAAAAGTTGAACGATATGCATATTAATAATCTAACCACAAACTGTTTGCTTGATCATACGTCCCGAAAAACATAAAATACGTATTTAATGTGTTTATTGCGTTGCCAGATTCCTGTCTGATAACGCGTTTTTTTATTCCGTGCTAAATTGAATCATCAAATACTGCCAAGATACACTTTGACGTAAAACAAACAATTAAAATAACCAATCAAGTAGTCTTTTAAATAATAAAGTATTTATTCAAAGATACAAATGTTACAAACGGGCTCACACATGCGGCCCAATGTTGAAATATTAAGCTTTTTCTACTGGACCGAGGCTTAATAGATCGTTTTCTTTACGTTGCTTGCATTTGAGAAACTCGTCAGGAAGTGCGAGGTTAGAGCTCTGTAAAACCGGTTTAAGCACCCCAGTCGGTCCATATTGCCGACTGACCGTTCCAAGGCGGTAACTGTCGGGTTTGCTCTTTTCCTTAAATGACTCATCACAAATTTGTTATTACTTTTCGCTTGGCTTGCATGTGAAATACCTTTGTTCTGCGCCTTTTCGGAGTTTGGTATATGTTGCAATACTCATAGGACTTTGTCATATATCCTTATTAACAAATTATTTTCCCATCTCGCCGGATATATTTCGTTAGCTTCTGTAATACATCTTTTTTTTTACAAATTTACATTGATTTATTGTTCTTATTATCATTATGAACAAATGTTGCAATCATGATAAGTATTTTTTTCTATTTAAGCTATTTGCTTTGTGCTATATTGTCCCCATGACCTTAGAACACAAAATATAACATATTTATTACAGCGTTTTTACTAAAATTATAGAGGAAATTACCCATGTTGGCTTATAAAAGCAAATTACTTTAGCTCAACGTTTTCATTGTTTATCACATTTGACACTTTATTGTTTATTTAACTACAAACGTAAGAGCGAAACCACTACATATAAAACAATGACGTCATGACGGTACGTTACATTTAAACCTTATTTTCTTTGTTTTTTTCAATCCGAACTATACAGACAGTGGCAAACAGTGCCGCAGAGATCGGATTGTTGACCCCATGACCCAGATAAATGTAAAAGTGCACATGCCCTAGCACATTAACATTCGCATTCGCATCATCTTTTTCCGCAAGCGTTTGGAAAAGAATCTCAAATGCATTTATTAATACATCGAGATTCTCGGGACGGACTCGGATCTTCCAATATCGTAAAGTAACTTCTGCGAATTTGGTGACATTGTGAATACCAGTTAGAAATAGCGCAATCAAACAGTTAGCTTACGTTGAACAATGCTTTCAATACACATATTAGATTCGGTAGTTAAACAAAAAGTTTTCATCTCAAATCACAGCAACAAAACACAAATCGGTTGTTAAAGGTTCGCGCGATTTCTAAAACAGCATTTTCGTAATTGTCTCAGTTTGTATAAAAAACTACTTTTATTCTGTCCGTGTTTATCTTATTTAACATAAGAAATGTATATTTTAAACGTATTTAGTGTTATTTTAACACATAAATCTCGTCGGCTGAGAACAGAAAACTCAATACGAATCTCGCTCTGTGTGTGTCTCTCTCTCGCACGCGCGCGCTCTGTCCGTCATTCTTCTTTCTGTAATTGCTTCTTTTCTACATATTGTTTTATCAATATCTTTGGTTTTAACTACCATAATGACAGTGGTGCATTTTACCCCGTGTGGAGGTAATCCTGGAGGTCTTTCTTTTCCTGCATTGTATCTGAAATGTAAACACTGGCTAGCAATAACTTATATGAGTGTTCCCTAAAAGCCAAAATACAAGTATACTATGCATCGACAAATATTTAATTGAAATTAGATTTTTTTGTGGCATCAAAGATATTTTGACATCTATTTTAAAATGTCAACCTCAATGTTAACAAAAGTAAATATTAATAAAGAAACATTTAAGCAATAAGTGGCATATGCCTGTCTGTTAAATTTTGTTGTAAACCAGTTTAAAGGCCGTTTGTGCTCAGATATGATACTTGTACACCGTATTCACTTGTCCTTTCCAGATTTTGCCTAAGTGGAATATAAAAATGCATTGCTATATGATTTCCCCTTAACACTAAGTATGTCACAGCAACATTCACATTAAAGTACATTTTAACTGCGTAAAACCTCAATGGAACAAATGGTATTCTAAAAGTATTAATCAGTAATTAAATAGTCAAATTCAACATCATATACATATATACAGCAAGTTACAAAATCCAACAGAGAAGATATTTCCAGACGGAATCTTGCCGAAAGAAACCATGTAAGACACTTGTCCGCAGTGTATCTTTAGCTTGTTTTGAATGTTGTTTACAAACACTAAGGATGTCGTCGATCAACTACGCGATAAGATTGAATCGCTGTTCTGGCAACTCGGTTTGAAAAGGATGCACGAACAACGTGTCATTCGATGATATGAGATAGGATGAAACGTGTTTCCCGCAGTTAATATTAATTGTTAATTGGCCAATGATTAATTATATGTGGTGCTGCAATATTATATAGCTTGAATGTGACTGTATGATAGGAATCTGTGTATGACAACGCGTTTGCTGCGCACATAACATGTATAATTTCTAATCGCGATTACGATTAATTCATACACTGGATGGACGCTTTGTTCAAGGGTCATCAGATTACCTAGACAACGACATATTATACATATTGTCTATTGTTTTATAGCTATTATCATACACATTTGTTTCCGGGATAATATCTAGAAGCATGGTAGAGAAAGTGATTTACAAAAGAGACAATCTACGCGTATGATCGGTCTTGGTTGAAATACCATTAGATGTTATTTAAACTCAACATTCGTAGTTTTATCTTTCCAATTAGTCTACTGGCCCGGAACATCGGTAAATAATAAGAAATGATCATTTTCAAGGTCGAACAAAGATTGGAAAATATATTTGCGTCATTTGCGTCATTTTGGCGACAATCATCTTATCGCGACAATTTACCCGGACTAAACATTAATTAATTGCTTTTTTCCTCTCGTCTATCACTTTTGCATCTCACTTTAAGAGTGGTTAGCTCCTTTTATTCGTCAGTTATTGCAATTTATGTTTTACAATAAAACTTCTATGAACTTCTTTATATTTGAATGCAGTCTGTGCACATTCTTTGGACTATTAATGGACGGGTGCGTTTTCGCACGTTTGGCACACCCATTACTTTCCAATCCGAAAATGCAATTTGATTGACAAAATCAATATCATTGCCACACGATATAGATCATATTTCGTTGATTTTAGTCAAGCGAAATGTAATGCACTCTTAATATTAGACTCGATATACGTAATACTTTCCAGAACATTTCTCTAGGCGACTAATAACCTCAGTAGAAACTGCGCACGTGTACAAACGCACCCCGCTTCTTCCTTCAATCATAAACAAGGATGACAAAAAAGACACAATCCATTTTAACGAGGCAGACAACATACAACTAACAAGTAAATATATACATTAATACACGCGATAAAGTACACATGTAATACCAGGGGAAAAGAAAAAAGAGACATCTATTGCAAAATATTAAGATGTGATTTTGTTAATAGGCCTAAACCTGCAAAGAGAACACTGATGATTGCATCGTAACTGGTACAAATGACGCTTAAATATGTGGATTAATATTTCGAACTTTCCAAAATATATTGGGTTGTTTGGTTTTAAATCTTATCTTGCCTACTCACACACATAAACCCTATTTCAAAGTAATAAAATAAGTCGTGACTACAGCATCAACACAACAGCTTTTATTTATTTTGTGAATTGAGATCCTTCTGCGCCTTCAGTCCACTTGGTCGAGAACGTCATCAACGTCGTACCACTATTTTGCCAATTAAATTTATCTAAATTTCCTAAACTCGTATGTTGGCGATTAAAATCATATTCTAAAAATAATGCTCGTCATTCAATACAAACAATTATAAAACTCGTCCAGGAAAGTAACAGAAATCTCGTCATAATATTACTTTTCCTGAACTTCTTTAATAAATGTTTGTTTTAATGACAATCCGCCTCAGATCCTCTGTAACTGTGCTGTTGACAAAATGCTTAAACAGAGAATAAGAATCAAGAAATAACAAATATTAGTGCCAAAAATTGTCGGTTTTACAGCAAAATTTATCAACCTTTTGATATCACAAACTATGACGCTATCTACTTGCACAATGTATTCAGTGATGTCAAAATTTTCCGAAGGTCCCTTCTGTCGTAACACTAGCCATTTATTATTTTGTACAAATGGAAATTTATGAGTAAGTTTTTTGACACTGTTTGTATTGTAATGTGTTATAGTTGCAGATTTGGTAAAATATATTCATTTATATAATAATAAAACAACGTCATATTAATTCAGAGTCTAAAAAAATAATTATGCTCTAGCAAATTATTAATAAATATTCTCGACAAAAGCTCAGTGCACATTGCCCTAATCTCGTACTTAATGCGGTATCTAATTCAACAAGTATGCGAGTGAGGAAGGTCCGACTTCTTATATGGCAGTTAAACATTATAAATGTAAACTGAGTCGTTTATAATCTAATTCAAATTCGCAGTTTACTAATGCGAATTAGTCCACGAATATCGATAAGTAGCTACGGCCTCAATAATAATGAGCACCAGCTGCATTATATCACCTTAAGGCTAACACTAAATAGCAATCAGTCCCTTTTACGTTACAAAATGAACGATTCGATTGAATCGATCAGGTTTTGCTCCAAACAACGAATTCTGGATGGAAATGGGGTGAGACTTGATCAATATGGCTCAAATCACATAAATCTATCAAATGACGTCATACTGGATGCCAGGTATAAATTTAAAATATACAGAATTAATGAAGTCCCCATATGTATAATAGAAATAAATATTTTTACTGACAATAACTGTGATGTTTTACTTGAAACAAGATTAATTTAATTCGGCCTTTTTTAAAGGCATAGTTGCATAATTATGCAATTTTTAACTTTAAGCTCTTCTTATTAAAAAACTAGTAAGCTTAACGGCAAACATAATATGACGTTAAACATAATAATGAAAAATTGTAGTCACAAAGATTCAAAGTCGTCGAATCGCTTATATAAATATTTTACTGCCAAGTCTGGCAAGTTTAAATGTTTCAATGTATAATGTCGTATCAAAAACGGCGTTTTTAAATGTTTCAATGTATATTGTAGTAACAAGTCATGCACGTGCAGATGTTCCACTGTATATTGTGGTATCAAGTAAGGTAAGTGTCAGAGTTCCACTTTATATTGTGGTATCAAGTGAGATAAGTGTAGGAGTTCCAGTTTATTTTGTGGTATCAAGTAAGGTAAGTGTCGGAGTTCCACTGTATCAAGTGGTATCAAGTAAGGTTAGTGTAGGTCTTCCACTGTATCAGGTGGTATCAAGTAAGGTAAGTGTCAGAGTTCCACTTTATATTGTGGTATCGATTACGGTAAGTGTAGGAGTTCCACTGTATCAGGTGGTATCAAGTAAGGTAAGTGTAGGAGTTCCACTGTATCAGGTGGTATCAAGTACGGTAAGTGTAGGAGTTCCACTGTATCAGGTAGTATCAAGTACGGTAAGTGTAGGAGTTCCACTGTATATTGTGGTATCAATTAACGTAAGTGTAAATATCCCTCTATATATTGTAGTGTGAACTACGGTAAGTGTCGGTTTTCCTCTGTATATTCTGGTATCAAGTAAGGTAAATGTACATGTTCGACTGTATATCGTGGTATCGAGTAAGGTAAGTGTAAATGTTTCACAGTATGCCGTGGTATCATATGTGACGATAGAAGATTTTCTATTGTATATTATGGTTTGAATTTCGATAAGATCTTATTGTTTCACTGTATATTGAAGAACCTAGTAAGGCAAGGGTAATGTGTTTCACATGTGTTTGACAAGATCTTGAGCTGGTCTATTTTTAAGCAACTACTTGATTAAGTTGAGATCAAACGGACAGGTAGATCTAGATGGTCTCTAATTAGGATCAAGATCGAGGAGTTTTTCAGTTTGTTTGCTCACAGTCACGCCGCAGGTGAAAGCAACGCGGACAATCGCTTATCAGCGAAACATATCAATATTGTTCTGCCAAGTCTGGTAAGTTTAAATGTTTTAATGTATATTATAGTACCAAGTCGTGCGTGCAGAAAGGTAAGTTTTGGTGTTCCAATATATATTGTGGTATAAAGTAAGGTAAATATAGATGTTCCACTGTATATTATGGTATCAGGTAAGGTTAGTGCTGGTGTTCCACTATATATTGTGGTATAAAGTAAGGTAAGTGTTGATGTTCCACTATATATTGTGGTTTAAAGTAAGGTAAATATAGATGTCCCACTGTATATTGTGGTATAAAGTAAGGTAAGTGTAGGTGTTCCACTGTATATTGTGGTATCAAGTAAGGTGAGTGTAGGTGTTCCACTGTATATTGTGGTATCAAGTAAGGTAAATATAGATGTTCCACTGTATATTGTGGTATCAAGTAAGGTAAGCGTAAATGTTCCCCTGTATGCTGTGGTATCAAGTAAGGTAAGTGTAAATGTTTGACAGTATGCTTTGGTATCATTTATGACTAAAGTAGATTTTCCATTGTATATTATGGTTTCATTTAAGATAAGACTTTTTTTGATTCACTGTATATTACAGTACCTAGTAAGGCAAGGGTAAAGTGTTTCATATGCGTTTTGGCAAGATTTTGGGCTGGTCAATATATAAACACCTACTTGATGAATGAGATCAAACGGACAGGTAGATCTAGATGGTCTCAAATTAGGAAAAAGATCGAGGAGTTTTCAGTTTGTTTGCTCATAGTCACGTCGCAGATGAAAGCAACGCAGACATCGGTATTGTCTATACTAACATGTGTAGGCCTATTTCTGAGACCATAGAATGGTTTAAAACAAAATCAAAGCAAAACCTGACATCATTTTATATGTTTTCCAAGAGGTTACATATATAGAAAAAAGGTGCCTGAATTATTATAAATAACAATAAAACTTAAGTGTACAAGCAGAAATTGCACATGTTCAGGAGATTCACATTACACAAATAATAATTGTTCAGGTAGTGTTTTTTTTCTGGAACATAGTATTATGTATAAAATGAACAATGTTGTCAAGTGAAAAGTAGTATGCCATTCAATAGAGGAAGGAAATAACTACAAACATATTTAATCTTATTATCCAAGAAGGATATTACTTTCTAGTAAATCTGGGTGTAAGGATGTAATAATTAATAGAAACATATTCTGTTGTGGGTTTTTCTTTTCAAAATGCTCGTGTAATAAAAGTTAGACAAGGAATAAATCTCATTCAGGCCTAGGGTTTGAACTCAGAACCATCCGAACCCGAGTCCATAAACTGAACCTCTTGACCAAGAACACTTCAACAATGTTATAAATGCTTTCTTCTTGTGTTTCAGACGTCTCTTTAATATTCCAAATTCTTAATAAAATCTGACTTTAAACTTGTCATAACGGGTCTAAGGTTTGAATTCGAAACACATCCTGAGTCTACTACCTTAACCTCTTGACCAAGAACACTTCAAGCATATTATACATGCTTTCTTTGTATGTTGAATATTTCTCTGATGGAAGTGAATGAAAACATCCGAATTTTTAATAATGTCCTTTTGGAAAGTTATCTTAGAGTTGAATTTGAAAGCCTCCTATCCTGTGTCTTAAATCTTGACCACAAACACTTAGGAGATGCTATAAAAGCATTTCTGCACGCTGGCAGCACTGGAAATGCTATGTTTTAAGATTTGCGGGACCTTACAGAAATCGTAAGTGTATCTTTAAATGTTGTATACACATTGCATTTAACACAGATTTCGCCGAGCATACTCAATAGACCGTTCAGAACAAACTTTTACTGGCCATGGACTGTTTCGTTGCTAATAGGTCAATTTATTAACATGCAGTCCGAACATGGAAGGATAGCATTCCTATCTACCTAGGTAAAGGCGTAGAGAGTGTTAATGTGCGTTTACATTAAAAAATTAAATATAAAAATAAACCAAAATTTCTCGCTTTTACCATGTTTTCATAAAAGTTACAGATATAAAAATAAAAAATAAATAAATAAAAAATAGAACCCGTTTACTAAATTAGAACCCGTATTTTATCAGGGTTAGAAGGGGCGTGAGCGTAAATGTGCACTAAAAGTAGTACCTCGAACAGTTTTCTTTTTGTGACTTTATTTGTTATAATTAAAATAAAATTTCATGAAAGTTGGTGCAAAACAAAACTGAAACATTATAGAATTATAAACATGTAAAATAAATGAACTCCTATGCTAAAAAATGGACTGATCCATTTAGACCGTTGCTGATCATTTCATTGAAAATGTGCGGCTATACTATGCGAAAATTACGGTGTATGTTTTCAAGGGAAGATAAAGGTGTTTGCGACACATAACTATTTTTTCGCAGAGGCCCTGTTATTAGATAATACATTTGTCTTTCTCACAATATATAATTTTGGGATTCCCAAACAAACGGTTTGTTGTTAAATTGCTTCCAAAATTGTAACATTTACTATAAAGAACAAATTCAATTAGTGTCGTGTAATCTACAAAGTCCGCAAAATAAAATTTATAAATGTTATAAAATACTCTATACGTAACAATGTTAGACAACAGTTTCGTTCGAAACTCAATCAATACAGGAGGCTGAAAACTACTCTGGGGGTGAAAGACATGAGACAAACGGTTGTTGCAAAGTCAGCAGCTGTTAATCAGGTTCCTGAACCTCGAGACCCACGACGTAATTATACCTGTAACCGTAAACCTTAGTGAGCATCATGGTTTAAACCCGGCCCCGTCATCGTGAAGAAGAAAATGGTCAAGATTAGTGGTAACGAGATCATGGCAGTCGTTGAAGCAGCAAACTATTTTGACTCTTGGAAAACGGAACGTGGGTATACTAACGCCAAGTACCTAAGGCACTTTCTATCCGGCAACCGCAAATTGATGAGGCTGAGAGTCGATGCTGATAAAAAAGGAGACGAGCGTTGAAAAAAAACAACAACGTTTGATGCATGCAGTTTGTCAGTTAATTAACGACGTGTTTGGTCATGCGATTGATATGCGCAGATTGTCAGTTTATTCACACATATTTATATATAAATGATATTCGAAACAGAATGAGTCGCAGTAGAATTTGCTTGAGTGCTCATTTCATTGATGACAAAAACACGTTCAGGATATATTCGTAAGTAACTTACGGAACTTTTATATTTCATTTATTCATTGGCGATTTGAACAATAGTATAACGCAAATTGGCAGTGCTTGCGCAAACAGGTTATAATAAATGTTTGTTGTTGTATTTTGTTACATCGCACTGATACAATTATAGTAAGAATTGTGACGTTCAGCTAATTATTGGTGGCAGAAGACTTATGCCTGGGTAGAACCACCGGTGCACCGCAGGTTAGCTGGAAAACCGCCGCACATTAAAGTTCTCGCCCCGATCGGGTATCGTTATCTCAATCATTTTAGTTTTATACATATGAAACATTTTCCGCGTAAAATGATCATTTTCCTTTTCTCTTTTTTTCGCTCTTGAAAATAATAGTTAGTATCTCAATCGTAATATGCAACTACATTGTACTCATGGAAAGTTGTAATATTGTTGGTGAATCTTTTAACAATTGCACACACCCATTAAACATTCAACTTTTTCAAAATTATTATGTGAAATTAATGTAAGCCGAGTTGGTTTATTGTTGTTTTACGATTTCCATTTCCTGATAGTTTCAAATAATATATGTTTACAAAAATAATACTAGACAATTTTTTGTCTAAGTGTAGGATATCTATATGTTTTCCATGTATATCTGTTTTCATACAGTCTGTTAATTGAATATGTGTATGCGCGCGTGGTGTGCGCGCGTGATTTGTGTTTGTGTGTGTGTGTGTGTGTGTGTGTGTGTACGCGCGCGGACGTGTGTGTTTCTTGTTTTTAATTTTCTGTACATCAATAGCATGAAGTGAGCATGACTTTTACAATTTATTCCAGGCTAAAGATGCCACCAATAGTAACCATCGTGAGTATAGCCATTCTTATTTTTTTTTACAAATTTCTTAAATTTATATATTATATTTTTTGCGTCTTTTAATTATTATAAACAAATAAGTTTAGTAGACTTGGCTAGAAAGCAAGCCGGAAATAGGATCCGATCCCATGATATGCTCATTAATAACGAAACCAAAGCGTCTTCTTATCTGCGACTACATATCTTACGAGTTATGGCGATTAGCATCGCAGAAAGTGTTTATTCAACCGACTTATATACTATAGAGTCAAAATTGTAATTAAGTTTTAGTTGTAGTTTTAAACCTTTCACTCGTTACAGATACTGCTTCTTGGCTTATTCGTGAATACGATCTCGTCTTCACCTCGTCATGCGGTAAATGATTTATTTAGCTATAAATTTCATTTTTCCGGAAATGTATCTTGGCTTATCCTGTTTAGACTGTTCATATTACAAGTGACGGTTTATAAAACTGGTTGTATATGTTTTGCTGATTTGGACCAAAGACAGGTTTTCTAAAATTTATATTGCGTTTTTGATAATTGATATTGTTATGCTTCTTTTTAAAATCGTTATCTGATGTATTGTTTTGAGACGCAACCCACCAGAAAATGAAAAAAATAACGATTATATTTTATCATAAATATTGTTATTATTATAATTTTATTATTATTGTTTTTATTATAATTATTACTGTTATTATTATTATTATTATTATTATTATTATTATTATTATTATTATCATTATTATTTTAATTATTATTAGGCACAACTAGTGATATAATGTTTATTATATAAATAAAGGTCTCAATTACATGGTTTTATATTTAAAAGCCATGTCCAGAAGGCGAAATTCAGGTATCGTACTGTAATGCACTGGGTACAGACGAACATTGTTATTTCTGCCAGCCTGGTAAGTAATGGTATAGATTCTTTTGCCATACACATTACTTATCCACCTTTGATCTTATTCAACATACACACATCCCGAAAGTGGCGGTTAATATTGTAGATTCATGTGACTAGTGAGAACAGTCATTGTGATTATTATCATTTTTGCACAATAAAGGGGGTGAAGGGGGGTGGGGGTGAGGGCGATATGCCCATAATCATTACATCGCTATAAAGTAAAGCGTTAATTTTTTAAAAAAGGGCTTATACATCAGTACATCACAGACCGATGACGAAAACACTTTTCACTTATATAGCAATGATTGTCCTTGAAAATTTATGCATATTTTTGCAGTGCAAATATTACTACATATAAGGAGGCTGTCATTCCTACATTCATCTCAAATAATTTCTCGTAAAACATGTATTTCTTAAGAGGATTCATGGGGGTATACGTAAAGAGTTTGACAGGATAAAAAGCATATTTAATACATCAAATGTCACATTTATATATATTTTTGTTGTCTTTATCTCCATCTCTGAATCCTTGTCCTTATCCTTGGTACCACACCAGACTCCAACCTTGGAGGCCAATGCTCTAGCGACTCCAACTGCCATGATTCTCAAGGGGCTTGTGACGGAAAACGTTGCGGGTGTAACGACTGTCATGTGTGCACCTGCTTACGTCCTTACCTCGATTCCAACGGACCTTACTACGGCGGGGAATGCTCGAGCGGTAGTGTCATCTCCTAAATGATCTATAATTTGAGTTGTCATGTAATAATTTTTAAGAAACGCATATATGAAAAAGTTTTAAATCAGTTATGTCATTTGAATTTTTATTTGTATATTCACCTTATATGATGCATGTAAAATAATATTCTCCTAATAATTATATGTAATAAATTCATTTTTGTCTTGATGAAAAAATCATTTCATTTACAAATAACTATTTTGTGTAGTTCTTATAGAAATAATACCATATGGAAATTATTTGTTCAATTACGTCACTACATTATTTTAAGAATGTCATCACTGGCATAAGAAAACGTCGGCGCTTGGACATTTTCCTTCAAATAAATCGGGTTTCTTTTCATTGCTTGCATTTGAGAAAGTCCCCAGGAAGTGCGGGTTTAGAGCTCTGTAAAATCGTTTTAAGCACCCCAGTCGGTCAATTTTGCCGACTGACAGTTCCAAGGCGGAAACTGTTGGGTTAGCTCTTTTAGTTAAAAGAATCATCATAGATGTGCACTTACTTATATTTTTGGCTTACTTGTGAATACTTTTGACCTGCGCCTTTTTCAAATGTTGGTATATATTGCAATGCTCATAGGACTTTGCCATTTTTTTCTTGTTAAATGTTAAACATGATAAATTAAATGCAAAGCATGGCAAATTTCTATTTTGATCGTCGTGTGACTCCTTTGTTATTATTTCTAATTTATCAGATATTTTGCAAGTTGATAACAATACAAATAATAGATCGTCCATTTTATTTTCATTCTTCTTAGGTTCTAATCTCGGTGCCAGATGTGTAAATGACGCAGATTGCTACGACGGGCGCCAATGTAATGGTTCCACGTGCGGATGTATCAGACCACCCCGGGGACCACCAAAATGTGGATGTAATGTTGCCCTTGGTTACCGAGACTCCAATGGAGATGATGCGGTGGGCGGGAAATGTGTCGGTTAGTTAATTCAATTCTCATGCCTTTTTCTCATTGCAACAATTTAAATTTTCTGGAATGTATTTTGTTTTGAGAGCATTTTTTATTCTACCCAAAGTGGCTATACACTCATATAAGGTGTTTCATTTTATATTACACATCTTTCTTTTTAGAGTCGAACCTGCACGTGTTCTCGTGTTACGATACAAGTGACTGTTTCGACAAGAGCGGGCCGTGTGACGGTGTCAGATGCGTCTGTTACTGTAACATATGCCAAATCATGGAACATCCTTATGGAAAATAAGAATGACAGGTTCAAACTTCTACTTAGGAAGCCATCCTATGGAGTAGAATAAAACGACACACTACATATAAATTATCAAATCCAAAGTTAACATTGACGGAAAAAAAAACACCTTATAAAATCCTAAACGAATTTTATTTTAGAGAACTTTTTATAAGAACGTATAAAAATATGTTCGTTAATTCTAAAAATAATAAAATATCTTTAGATCATTTTGTGTTTGTATTTTAGTGAAAGCCCTAATACTTTTTCTGATTTTTATACTTTTATCCCATGTAACATATGCCACTGATCGGTATACATTAAATGAATATATGTTTGAGTATGAATGTATATTCGATCTTCATACAAAACACCAACACATACACTATCGAACACACACGCATGCACACACAAATACACACGTACACACACAATCACACATGCACTCACACGCTCGCTCAAAAAGTCACACACGCGCTCATAAAACAAACAAATCAGCAAAATACTTAGCTGAGACTTTTTTCGACTTACATTAAAAGTCTTAGTTAAAATTCCTTACTAGCAGGTTCTAATGGGATAAACGAATCATTCTTAAAATGTCTAAAACACACCAGTTTTTAAGATGATTATTATATCATTCACTATAAAGAAATGCACGATATTCCTATATTCAAACATTGTGTGTTCCATGATATTTATGCATATTCTTAATTTCTTAATTGCTTCCTTGTCATGTTTCTATATGGAACTAATGACTTCAGCAAGGAAATCCTGCAAATGACTGCATATATTTGAGAGGCATATTGATAACGGTCCGAGTTTAATAACATTTTGCATAGATAATAACCAGATGTGTTTAAGACAATTGATAAAACTTGTTTGGTTGTATGAATAAGTATCAATATTGTCTATGGTCTGAGTTATCCATACTCATCCGAATTCATACGTAAACAACACATGTTTAATCTGCGTAGCGAGGCAATATTTCATATTTTGTCACGTCTCTTTTACATTATAGGACAGCACTAAAGATATTTTTTCGGTCATCCATTCGTACTAATTTACACCAATATATTATGCAGTCGGATAAGTATGATACACATAAAAGTAACCTCTTTAACTATATGGTTATTTAAGCTACTATCAACTCCACAAATAGTTTAAGACCTAATTGTACCACATCAATCTTAGGTAACTATTGAAATCACACTTAGCTCGCAATGCATAACGGTAAACATTAAATCAGATAGTTAAACAGTTGTTTTGTAATAAAATGCCTTAAAGGGTCACACCTGAGTAACAAACACGGGAAAACTGGGAATAAAGCATATCTGTTTAAAAATGAATTATTAATTCATAATTACATATATAACACATTTACTTATGATGTTTTAAAGTATATTGCACAAAAATGTAGTTTATTGAGGTCCGTAGGTCAGCTAATGTAAACAAATGAATTCGGGCAATTAATTAGCCTTACCGCACCGGATAAACGTGAGGTCGCGAAGTTTCACGAGAACAATGGCCGTTGGTGTCGCTGAAGACCGTAAGTAAATAGTATTTTGCATTAAATATTTAGTTTTACATGATTATACACGAATTCTAGTTATTTTAAGTTTGGTTTATATTTGCGGATGAGGCCAAAGAGAAAGCAAGTGTCGAATGCTTATTTTTAGTCACTAATCATGAAAAAGTCGGCTTTATTTACAAATGTTCATGATTAGGGGGAATCTCAAAACACACATTTGCTAAAAATATTGTTTTATGATATCATATTTGTACATGCAACGACCAGAATTGATTAGCATTGTTTTTAACATTTTTAGTTTTTGATGTATATATATACATATTTTGAGAAAACAAACTGGGATACATGCAATCGCTAATACATGTGCAAGCTAGCATACAGGTCTATAATTCTTTCAATATTATTGCACTAATTAAAATCTTGGCACAAAGTAATTGGCACTAGTCCCATCTTGCAGTAGTTATATTAAGCCATAATATAATTTGACACAGCCAAATTGGCCAGTTAATTTGAGAATATGGGTGAAAATTCAGTGTTTTTAAGTATTTACTAATTTCTACATTTTTGTGCATTCTTTATATATTTTAAATTGCATGTATAATGTGACCATTTTGACTGTAACTCCCCCAAACTTTATTGTAGTACCAATGCCAGCAGTGGCTTTTCTTTGCTTTTAAATGCCTAGATTTACACACAAAAAAAAATTGAGTTTTTTTTTTAAGTTGTAACTCAGTAAAGAAGTCTTAGTTGCTTTTGTCATTTTCTGCCTGTTTTACCAAATTATTTATTTAGTGTTTATGCAAAAATTATGCATTTTTGTTAATTAGAGTTTCTTTTCGTTCTTAGATGTCTTCCTTGTGGCACCAATGAAAACTAAAGAAAAGCCATGATGAAAAATGGAGGTTGTCCATGAGGCTGAGTAGTAGGAGAGAATGGGACTGGAGTCTTGTCAGAGGGCTAAATAGAGTCTAGATGGTCACAATGATTTGCTGAAGAATAAGAAAAATATGCGTAAGCATTCTTTATTTTGATTTTGCCACCTCCACAGATTTATGCCGTCTTTATTTAGTTAACCCTTTGCTGCTTAGAGACCTATTTACTGTGAGCCCCAGGCATACAGTGCAGACCCTCACTGCAGGTGGCTAGCTGTCTTTGCACCCTGTGTGCGCATACAAAACTGGCTATTTGGTGATAAAATTTACACTAGCCATAGTACTGTAATGAAAATGCAATCCTTTCATAGCATTAAAATGCTTTTTTCTGAAAGCAAACTATTAAAAAATAGTATTAATCATACTAGCATTAATAATGTCCAATTTAAAATAATCAGTTACATACTAATTTGCTCATGCTTTGCTTTTTGTATGGTGACTTAAGGACTCTGTGTTTGATTTAACTTAATATTATTAACAGATTCCTTTCTAATTCGTTGTATTTTTTTAATTAAACATACTGTTAAACACTTAGAGCTCATCCTTAAGTTTGTGAATAAATGTAGATAAGAGCTTAAAATGCTTGTAAATATGTTCATGTCTTGTACTTTTCTTCAGGAAAACAAAACTGTCATATTTCGCTATGGACCCAACTGAATGGCCTTCCTATGACTCATTCAACCATGTAGACCCCTTGATGTAGCCATTTACCCCTTGATATGACATGATAAAGCTGACAATGGTCCAAGGAAATGTACTTCAGTCAAATGCCAGTAAGTTCATTTTAGCTCACTATCTTACCAATTAAAATTGCATTATTATTAAGATGAAAATTACCTAAGTTATTGTCTTACATATGACAGCTTTAACTTTAAATCATTCTTGACTTGGAAATCAGAGCCTATGGAGTGTATGAGCAAAATGTACAGACTAAACTAAGGAGTCCACTTCTCATTCCAGTTGTTAGGAATTATTTATATACACAGAAGCACTGCAGGCTATCAATGTTGGTTGGGTCTACTTAGGGAGCAAGACAAGGTAGCCCAGTCGGTAGAGTGAGGCTCCAGATCAGGCAAATATAAGGGTAGTCCCACAACTGGTTAATCTGGTGTCAGGATAATGTTTATTTGGTATTATGCCAGGTGTTCACAACATGATATACACAGTGAAGGCAGCACCATATATGCATCAAGTGGACACAGTATCTAGATAATTGATTTACAGGTGAATTGAAGATAAACCCAACAAACACATTTACAATGGCAGTTAACTTTCCTAAATCTAAATTATTTGTTTGTTTATAAATACATGGCCATGTGTATTCAAATTATGTGTAATATTTCAAAGGAGTGCCTAATAGATAAAAAGAAAAAAAGTGTAATGTAAGCAAACATAGATTTTGCATAACAGAAATTGTAAGTTGAACAGTTGAAACGATTGTGTAATACACTGTATTTTTTTGTGCAACAGACCTATCGCTTAATTTACTAATTAGAGTTACTTGTATTTGCTGGTTTTTGTTTATTGTTTTTTATCGACCCAAACAGTATTTCATTTATCCGGCGACTGTGTTCACTTGAAGGACATATAGTGCTTCCTTCACTGTATAGCATGGCATGATCACCTGGCATGATACTACACCCAGTCACATTATCCGGACACCAGATCAACCAGTCATGGAACTCCCCTTATAATTGTTAGAGTGTTTCTAAGGTGCTACAAAACTACAATTTTTAACGATTTGTATGCTGCGGCCCGGGATTGAACCTGGGGCCTGCCGTACCTGGAGCTAACACACTAATGATTGCTCTAATAGATCCGTGGTCTGCTGGTTTATTGCACGAGTTCAACATTCCAGTGTATTATACACATATTAATAGTTAAGGCATAAAATCAGCTTAAATCCAATGCTAAATGACTCCTCTTTTTTCCAGGAAATTCAGTGGATGATTAAAGAGCTGGGTTCTTCAATGTGTGTGTGGACATGTTTACAAAGGATTCAATCTTTGAAAATGTCAATGAACACTCAAAAGCCATGCTGCAGTCAGCTGATTATTTCAATTATATTTTTTTTTAAGAAAGAGTTCATAGCTTTTTTAGTTAACCATTGGTTTTCAAGTGTATAAAAATGATGTAATGCCTTTTGGAATTAAATATGATTTTTAACTATGTCTGCTTCATTTCTTAATTCCCTTTTTACACTTATGTTACAGTTATGTTATAAAGAAGAAAACTGTTTGTATGATATGTCTAACTTTTCCAAATAAGAAAAATACAGTAAGGTGAAATTATGCACCAACATGCACTTTATCCTGACCTTAAAACAGAAATAAACTGTTATTTATTGATACAAGATTTACATTTTTGGAAATAGTGACAGGAAGAAAATGAATCACATTTTTAGATGCATTAAAGATCGATGTTAAATTTAGGTTCAGGGTCAGGTCAATGTTAGTGCATTATGCTTCAAAGAACAAAGCAACATAATTTTTAAGAAATACTTTTATTTTAACAAGAACCAAATTGCAATACAACAAGTAAGTTCTGCAATGATTTTTACTTTCACATGTCTGAAAAGAAATAGCTTACACTGCATGCTGAGATGTTTATATTAAACGTGTTTAGCACTGCCTCCATCGCTATTTACATTTCACTGCAGTAGGGGCTTTCACTTTTCAGCTTTATTTATCGTTGATAATCTACCTAAAGTGTTACTCCTGTGCAGATTGACAAAATCTTAAAAACTGGGGGTGTCGTATAATCGGACGTCGGCCTTTGGTTGGCAGCTTTTGAGCAGGAGTTTGTGTAACTGAAATATAATTAAAAAAAATCCTGGATAAAGCATATGCAAATTTATAAACATGTTTAGTGTTACTTTTAATTCCTTGTAACTGTATACAAACTGCATTAAAGGCATCACATAGATATGTTACAAGCCTTTTAATGTCTGGACTTAAAGTCTTATGTTAATCTGTTGGATAATGATTAGCTGTAGCATAACAATGAGCATCAGCAGTTCTGTTGAAGTTGAATGGTATCCTAAAAGGGGATAATGAATAATGAAACAGTTGGATGTGAGCTATGGTACTTGTGTGTGTGTGTGTATTCCACATTGTATCAATACAAGCTACAAATTATACCAGTATTTAGCAAATTAGTCTTAAATTCCCATGACTTAACATTCATCACAAGACTAAAACATAATACTTGACATACAACACAATACTTATACATTTAACACAAAAAGTAGATCTGGTGAGCAGGCAGGTCATCTGGTTTTCAACATAAGGAGGACTTTCATATAACTTCAAAGCATTTTTCTAGACTTGTAAGAGTGGTTAATAACACCATTATGACGACAGATGTGCAGGTAAAACTTCCATATGAAATAATAAATCACACTAAATATTGCAGAATAAAGCTTGAAATATCAACATTAGTAAAAAATAAACCATGCTACAAAACAGTTCTGAATAATGGTTCCATTATAATTAGCATGTCTAAAAAGGTTTCAACTTGTACATAGCTTTAAAATTGAATTGTTCACAGTTTGTAAAGTTTACAATTTCTATTTTGCTTCAAAGAGGCAAAAACTACTAACTACAGATAGTAAAACAATAAGTTATTTTGATACCTCAGACCACTATATTATGTGAAATGCTGCCCTTCAAAACCTTTGTTTAGGTTGGAAAAATAATAGTGTTGAAACATTTTTCCTAGTTTTTTAACCTTACTGAGCTCAAAAACTACACTAATTCATTTTCAAACTGTGCATGCAGTAATATTCATTAATTGTGTGTCTTTAATAAACAATATGTTGACTCATGAGTCAAGAGTGATGATGTAACATTAAAATGCAGATCAGTGGTTGTGTCATGTTCCTACACAAAACTGTGACCAAGTTACTTTAAGTTGTCTTAATTTGCAGATGGCTGCAACTTTGCATCTATACAATAATACATGTTGTACATAAATCTGGCTAAAAAAGCTTCACTGATTACTGAACCACCTTTATTCAAATAAAGTCAGAAGAAAGAGCTTTCTTAACTTAAATGTTGTCTTATCAAGTATATCCACATTATGGCTTGTTAAGTTGACAACAATGCTATAATAACAACAGGTTGTCAAAAATCAAACTGACAATTACTTCAGATTAGGTTTGAGCCTCAGTTGGTTTAAAAACCTTCATGAAGGAAAGTAAAAAGACCTGTAATGTAACCAAGGTATTTGTGTTTAATGTTTCTACATTTATAACAACTGGACTGTCATAATCTTCCCAAAGTGAATGTTTTCATTAAAATCAAGAATTAGAGGTTTTCAAGCTGATCTCAGGTGCTCCAGTGGTACTACCCAAACATTCCAAAACAAATCTTCCTTCAATATATTTCTAAAACGACATCAACAATAAACAACTTACTGAAAATTGTTCTGCAATATTGGACCAAGTACAATCCACTCAAATGACTATCATTTGTCATCACTTTTGGAATATCCTGGTCTAGCTATCTAGTGATTTTTTCCGTCTACCAAATGCCTTAATCCAGTGATATGCTGATTCCCTTAGGTATGGCACTTAGTAATCTTTACCTGTAAAGCAGTTCAGATGAAATAAAATGTAAATGTAATGTGTTCTATGTTTTCTGTCATTAACTGGAAAACTAACAAATTGCAGTGACAATGGAATGATCCAATATCCAACATATAACTATTTATGATGAAGGAAAACCACAAATAAATGTTAAGCTGCAACATTTAGCTGTATTTGCAGTTTCAGTAATCATTTTAGTAACATCTGGCTATTGATAAATTTCTCGGTAGAACCAATGCCACAGCAATCAACTGGAAGACTTCCACTTAAAGTCCTTTATCCCATCTAAAAATCATACTCATGTAACCTAGGCAGACAAATGTGCTGCCAGTCTGGGACTCGAAACCGGGACCCTTCACTAACAGGCCAAATGCTCTACCGACTGAGCTAACCGGACGGCTTATATATTATCTCCCTATCCAGCTACATACATCCAGGGCAACTTGAAATTTATCCTCATATTTCCACAGACCATTAGCTCTACATGTAACTCGCAAGCACCTCTCAAGCACCTGTACCATAACAATCGCTGGTCATTTATGTTGGGCACCATTGTAACATAGGGAGTAAAATGTGCAGTCGGTCTGGGACTCGAACCCGGGACCCTTTGCAAACAAGGCGAATGCTCTACCGTTTGAGCCAATCGGACCACTTACACATTCTCTACCTATTACACGGCTTCACCCACACAGTGAGAGGCCAAGTATTTGTATGAGTCAGCAATCCTACCACTTGGTATCATGCTGGTAAAAGCAGTATGATAAAAAAAGAATTGCAAAGAAATAGATCTACCTGTACATGTAGTGTTATTTGCCTCAGGTGTAAGCAGATCATGTTGGTGAAGTTTTGGACCAGAAGAGGGTGTTGGGTTTTTAATTATCTGATGCTGAAACAACAAAAACTGCATAATGAGGTTTTTCAGAAGAGTATCATATGGACATTTAGCTTATAAATTGATATGCTTAAATTAATTTAGTTTATTACCTGGAATGTTGCTTATCAATAATCAAATTGTGGTGGAACATGAAGAGTATTTGATTTGCAGAAAATTGCGAAAAATGGATTATCTCTCAAAAAATACAGATATCCTTTGAATCCTTAACATCGTATGAAATATTTTCTCTTCTGTTCTGTATTATTATTTTCAAACCACAAGCTGCACAATATTTTTCTCTTCAGTATCATTAACATTAAAAGAAAAAAACACAATATTGACAATATAAAAACACAAATGCAGCAACAATAGTAATAAATGGAGGTCAACTTTACTGACTTATTCCTTTATCACAATCTGTACTGATATACAGATTTTTACCTTTTGTGCGTTAATGGCAAAGAAAACCATGGTGTTGGGGGTGTCTGTCCTTTCCTACATTAGCATTGTGTGGGTTCAGATGTAGACATCACTTTTCTTCTCTTTCTTCTTTATTTGCTGGCCTCGCATCTTTCTTGAAGCTAAAAGACAGCAATATATATATTATGAAGATTAACCATTGCCATCTCTAATTAGTAATATTAGATCAACTTTCATAAAACTGAATGATGTGACATCTCTGGAGGCAGGAAGTCTAATGCTTTTGAGTACCATTGTATTAGTGTCATCACTTTAAGACGAAGCATATCATCGACAAAGTACCGGACCTGGTAGCGAAATCGGTAGAGCGCCCTCCAGGTACGGGAGGCCCCGGATTCGATCCCAGGCCGTGACATACCAAAGTCATTAAAAATGGTAGTGGCATAGCTCCCTTGCTAATGCTTCAGCAAATATAGGGGCAGTTCTATGACTGGTTGGCACAATGTCAGGATAATGTGACTGGGTGTGGTGTCATGCCAGGTGTTCATGGCATGCTATACACAGTGAAGGCAGCATCATATCTGCTTCAAGTGGACACTGTCTCCAGATAACTGAAATATTATTGGTGGGACGATTAACCCAATAAACAATCTACAAAGTTGTATAGTAGGGTGTATGTAAATGGTGGTTCCTACCTTTTATAGTTTGTGTACAAAAATAGAATCAAATGATAGGTTATGGTCTATACTTTAGAAAAAAATGAATATATTAGTTAGTAAGCACTTGTATGTAATTTATTTTTTGAAAACATCTACACTTTGTCTGACCAAGTGGTACACTATGTCCTGGTTTGAAATTTACATGTCTGTTTGTGGCATATTTCTCAAAGAAACAAGCTAACACAATTTTTAGAATTGATTTGACTGTAATGTTATTAGTAAAAGGGACACTGCAACAAAAAAGAGCATAAAAATAAATGAAGCAAACCAATAGGAAAAAAGAAATAGTTTAACTCAGCCGAGTTAACCTACTAACATAAAGTCTATTTAAATAAGATTTAAACTACAATGTATATAAATATTTATACCTTTATGTGTTTAACTAGTACAGCAGGTGTTAGAGTGTTTGTCTATTGCTGTTAAGTTACTGTTCTTGGTAGTATCCAGGTGTAAGTATTATTTTCTTTTTTTTTCTAGGCCTGGCATCTTTCTTGAAGCTAAAAAGCAGCAAAACATATGATTACATGTGTTGTTAGCTTTGGGTATCTTATAGAACTACTACTTGATTTATTTCAACATTACCAATAGCAAAAAATATCAACTGGCACTTAAGTTAGCAATATCAATGTAGGAAATCAATCACTTTCCATAATTCCATAAAGTATGAATTAGAAGAAAAATAACTTTGTCTGAATTAATATGCATCCTATATTTTAGCATTGATTCAGAACCACTCAGAGGTTTGATAAAATAATTTACTCAAGAAAACATAGATGCAATATTTAAGAGATGGCATAGATAAGGCAATCAGTTAAAAACTTTCACCTCTTCAATATTCAATATCACCCTAATTTTGTACTTAAAACAAGGCATATCCATTTATGGTGGTTTTATGCAACAAAGTAAGTTTAGCAACACTTGAAAGCGCTTTGTAATAAATCACTAAGCATTATGTGATAGTTTCATGTGCATGTTTCTCAGACGCAGTAACTATTAATCCTAATATCAAGTAAATAATTTGATGAAGTCCACACAAAAATGCAACAGTGACCTTGTTTTAAGCCTTGCAAAACCCATCTTGACCGTGTGATGCGTCCAAATAGGTCTGAAGCCTTTGTGGTGGTATTGAGTTCAATCTACCAATGTACCCATTATCAGTTCATGAGAGCAACTGCGAGTTAATAAGTTGAAAACTTATGTAAACAAATATCCTGTTTTCTAAAATCGACGTTTTACTGTTTTAAGACCAATTTTTGGCGTTTTTTTTTTAAATATATCATGAACTTTTGTAACAACACCCTTTCGATTCTAGCTAACTAAAGTGCAAACATCTTAAAACTGAAGAAATATAGCTTAAGTGTTAAAAACCAACAATAAAAAAATACCGAAACGTCGAAATGTAATATCGTGTTGACAATTTGTTTGAGAAAACCCCTGACGTACCTTTCCAAAATGAAGCTTGGCCAGTTATTCTTTAACTCTGACCAACAGAATGTTTCGTAAATCCATCCATTCGGAAAAAGCATCGTAAAAAAACACTCTTTGTGAAGGGTAGCTGCGCATGCATTCACTCCTTTCTATCTTCAACTCAGAAAATGTTACTCTTCTTGTTCTGCTCACCATGTTGGATTTTCCGGCCAATGAGATTAAAAGAAATAGTACCCACAATGCATTACGCGTGTTACGTAGTGTTTTGTTTGTAAACATTGTCGAGGAAATTGAGTTTCGAACTTTTCAAATGTAAACACCACATTGTCGGCTTATCAGTAATGAACCCCCGAACTTTAGGGTTGACTCAATGGGTCATATGGGATATATTAATGACCCCTATTAGTTGATAATCAAATTATTCGAATCTATAACTCGAATTGATCCTTTTTTACCCTCAGGTGTGTCCCTTTAATTTAAGCTGTATATGCATGCATCCATCAGGACAGTCATTACTAAGCCATCTATGGTGAGGTAGAAGGTTGCTGGCTGCACCCTGTGTTTGCCTGACTGCGGGGTCTTTTCCATGGCATTTGGGAACTCTTAATTCCTGTCAAATACCAAAACTTGTCACCCAGGTGTCATGTTAGGTGTTCATGGCAAGTTTTTTACATCGAAGTCAGCACAATACCAGCTTCAAGTAAAAACTATCTATGGATAACTGAAATATGACTGGTGGAATGATAAACAAGCAAACAATGCAATATATATAATGTACAAAAATGTATGTGGCAAAATTACAAATGGATGAAACTAATCCTAGGAGCAGGATAGTCCAGTGGTGGAATGCACAATTCTGGATGAACGGTTATGTGGTTTGAACCTTAGTCAGGTCACAGCTAATTTAACAAATGTTACAATTAAAAAATGTTCACAACTCACATTTCCAATCAATTACTGCATGAAAAACACACTTCATTATACATGTAAAAAAGAGACATGTGTAAGAACTAAGATTCTGAACTACAAGTAGTTGTTGTACATCTACCAACATACCAAAGTCGAGCAATCTAAATTCTGGACTAACCTAACTGTAATAATTATGCAAACCTAAACTTATATATTTCTGCTTACAAATTGTTGTGTTTTGGTCATTGGTGGGTCATCGACCATATTGATGGCAGCATTCATACAGTTGTCAACGTTTGGTGAAAGTGTTTGCTGCAGAAAGTAGATTAGCATTAAATCTGTAACATAGGGAGAAAAATGTGCAGCCAGTCCGGGACTCGAACCCGGGACACTTCGCTTACATCACCGACTGAGCTAACCGAAACGGTTACACATTCTCTCCCTATCACCCGGCTACATACACCCCGGGCAACTTGAAATTTGTCCTCGAATTTCCACAAAAAGTATGCTCTACATACAAGTCATAACCTCATAAGCTCAGTCGGTAGAGCATTCGCCCTGTAAGCGAAGTGTCCCGGGTTCGAGTCCCGGACTGGCTGCACATTTTTCTCCCTATGTTACATTGGCGCCCCACGTTGGGCGCCATTGTAAGTGGGGTTTCCGATAAAAGTTGACACATGTAGGTCGATCACTATATTTATTGAAAGGTTCTATTGAAACCTATAACAGAATAAATAATGTACGTAAATAAAAATACAAGAATATTAATTTTAAAATTGACAATACCATTTCAACAATTCATATTAATTCCACTTATCAAGTCATATATATTTCAAATATATTAACAATATTTCAAATATATAAACCATTCCAACAGTACATCATCATTGCTAATAATACAATAAAATAAAAGAAAAGGTCTTACCAGTCGTAATGGAGATGTCTTAATTACTACTGTTAAAACGGGTATAAGAAACTAATATAATATGTTTCTTTAGTAATTCGATATAGTCTGCACACTCTGTAAAGGTATAGCCTAGAATGAATATATTTAAATCAGGACTCCAGTATTTAAACTACAACTAGTACAAACACACATTACGTTCATGAATTTCACTCACCCTTAAAACAACATTCTCATACACTCAACCATACCGAGCCATATATTATGTAACCTACTGGCCACAGTGGTCAATACTGATCACAGGTAGGTGTTATCCTGAGCATTTAAATATACATGTGCAGGTAGAGTACTGAAAATCATGAAATTGACAAACGGAACGGAGTGGAAATGGAAATGAAACGTTTTTCGTTTCCTGTTGAAACGGAACGGAGTGGAAATGGAAATGCAACGGAGCGCTACAAACGCTAGAAACGGTGTAAACGGTATAAACGCTATAACCGGAGCGCTTGGAACGCTAGAAACGGTAGAAACGCAAAAATCGGAATGCTAGTAACGGAAGAGTTATTTTCACTACCGCTTCAAACGTTTCTAGGTCACCTGATTATTTATAGTAACATTCCAACCGTTTCTTTGTACGAAATAAATTTAAACGAACACAATAACTGGTTTCAATTTATCAACATAAACGCGCTACTTTGTGTTATCTGCAGAAAGAAATAACAAAAAAAAATCTTAATTATTATAAAAAAATCGTATTAATCAAACTCGTACATTACAGTTCCGAAACCGCACAAGTTGTCCAAGTCATCGTGTATCGTCAAAACAGAAACTGTACTAAAAATCACTCCGCACGATAAAACACACAATTTAACTATAAAATTGCCTTTCTGTCGAAACTGATATTTTAATTCCAATGAAAAGCTTAACATCCGCATTGGATCGACATTCTTAGTCTTCATCGTTTTGCATATGAAGATAGTGTGTACACAGCTGACTTTACACGTATGCGCGCGCAATGTCGCAGCCTGAGTTTGAATTTTCGCTAATTACTTGATAGCTGCCTGATCCGTTCCCGGATTAACTTCGCCTATCATTTTTGTGAGAATACTGTTTAAAGTATTTGTCATTTACAAAGAATGCATTGCGTGATACAAATTAAAGCTACTTAATAAAATTAAACGTTAACCAAAAGAATGTAAATTTCTCATATAACACAAAAACATAAAACAACTAAACATAAAACAAACAAACAATGTTATGCATAATTGCAAGGTGTAACCTAATCAAGAACCAATTACATCCTCCCCGGCACTTAGAGCCAACGACTGGTATAATCCTAATGTGCCACGTCTGAATAACGATAGATTTCCAAATAGTGCACGTATACAATCATCGATGACAGTTAAATGAAAAACAATCGTAAAAACGAACTAATATCACGAGCCATTTACATGATAAATATCAAAGAAATAATCATCATTACCGCCATTAAATTCACATGATCATCATTATGATCCCATATTACCTGTATAATCGCCACTAATCATCAGCAGCAGCAGCACCGCCGTCACGATCTACATCATAATTGTCATTAGCATCAACATCACCGTAATTACCATTTTCATCATAATCATAAACAACATCGGTATCACCGTCATCATTATCGGCAGAAGCAGCAGTAGCAGCATCACCGTCATAAACATCATCATTTCTTTAGTTACAGAGGTATGGATATGTAGTTAATTTTATCTTGCCTTTTTGTCAAGCAAAGTTTCTTATGCTTCTAATCCTAATTGTTATACATCTTATAATGAAGAATGGTGTAAATTTGGACATTGGTGTCAAAATTCCCATTTCTAAATGCATAGTTCCCATAATGCGCTATTATGTATATATGATTAATCGGAACCGCGATTAAAAATCTGCATAAAACTTTTGACTTTATTTGACTTGCAACTATTTGAATGAAGGGCTACACGCCTGGCTACGGCTTATTTCATGACCCCGCCATTTTCCAATTCATGGCTTAAATGTTCTATGCCAATTGGTGGTCTAAAGTGGGCCCTACCGAGAACTTAATTTGTGTACCCATTTAAGGATGGAAATGTATTAATTTAAAGTATATCTTTTTCTAAATTCATATTATGTTTCTTCATGCGCATGGGTCCATTTCATATCTTCATAAAGTATTATTCTAACTCAATCCCCAATTTTAATACATGAGCGGACACCCAACTAATGAAGCTAATTGGCAGATTTATGACAACTTGTTTGTCTAGTGGACAGGAAGTGTGACCGTGTTTTGGCGCCTTTTCCCCTTTGTAAGAAAACATGCATCCGCTATGCAGCTGTGTTTGAAAATGTCACCATGTGGCAGTCGTGTGGTTTATGACCTTCACCTTTTAAAGAGCAATATGCATTGACTTATGCAAGGACAACAAAAATTAAAAAACACTTAGGTCTACAAAATCGTTTATGGCTCATAAAAGGACCTAACGCTAGCAGTACTCACAATGATGCACCCTTTCCCCACCCCACTCTTTTTTCGTTGAGGAAAAGGAAACGTGGATGGGGGATTTCTTATAGTAAATACTACATAACTTGTCGTTTATTTTTTGTAAATAATGTTAAGAAGACAAGACACTTAAAGGAACAGTCTAATATATATTTTCATCTCGTGTTTAGTACAAATATATTATTTCAATGGCTCGCCTATTATTTTATAGTTAATCCATACCTTAAATATAAATAGTTCCTTTATAAAAAAGTTTATGATCATTCGATCGACAAAAGAAGTTTGTTAGGACATTTATGTAAGTAAAAGGATATGCGTTCTGAAAGATTACTACATAGTACAGTCCCCCTCCCTCCCCTCTCACTACTTTAGAACTTATCATTATGGCAGCTTGAAGACAATTATCGATCGATATCATGTTAAACAGTATTTAGAGAAATAATGGGTCGGTCAATTTGAAACGATTTTTTTTCTTTTCGGCGGCTTCAAATGGTTGTGACTGGCGATTGTTTCCCAGAATTTTCTTTGATGTTGCAGTGTTGGTCAGAGAGCCTGCCGCGCTTAAAAGAAACAACACCGCATTTATTTTGTTACAACCTTGGATAAATTAAAATCACAGTGATTTAATTAGCGACTCCATGTTCCAAATGCGTTAACAATGTATTGAATAGCCGTTAATTAGCGCTTATATGAGCAAACCGAAAGCAAAAATAACACACGAAAGTCATTAAAAATGGTAGTGGCATAGCTCCCTTGCTAATGCTTCAGCAAATATAGGGGCAGTTCTATATAGGTAAATAAGAAAAGGTCCTATCAAAATTTTCACAGATATTTAAATTTTATCTACCTGCAGACCAAGGCAGGCAAGGTAAATGTAAATGTGACAAAAAACACAGAGACGAGACATAACACACAAAAAGAAAAAACATCAGTTACCGCCTTGGAACGGTCAGTCGGCAAGAGGGCCAACTGGGGTGCTTAAACCTGGTTTGTGGAGCGCTCCAACCTCGCACTTCCTGACGGTTTTTCTATCAAACAAACAGTGTAAATAAAAGTATCCCGTCAAAGTGACACAATTAACAGTAAGCACCTGCATCGGGAGTTAAAACAGATATAATGAACATATGTATAGTATTTACAGTAGATAAAAGCCTCGGCAACCAAAAAATTCCAAATGAGAAAGTAGTTTAAAATAAAATAAAGCAGTACAAGCGCTGATATATTATAAGAACCATATAATGACGTCATAAATGCCATGACGTCATATGCCAAAAGTGTCAAAAGTGAAATGTAAACCATATGGAAGAAACAATAGAATTTTAGAAAATCAACAAAATAAAACGTAGTATTGTTTAGAGTTAATCGTTTAAAAAAACATATTATAAACGCCGAGGATTTACCCGCAGTTAACATATTATATATGATAAAGATTAAAAAAATCCCGATGTTATACCTACTGTGCAATCTCACGTAAAGGGTATGGAGACTGCTCAAGTTGTCCCACCTGTATAGGACACGACTGGAGAGATGAAGAGACAAGAAATCCAACAGTGACTGTCCAAATATGGCTTTAAGTCACTGTTTTCATATAGTCTCAACGACCTGTCCGGTCATCGTGTAATTTAAAAGCAATGCAAGTTCTTGACTGTAAAAGGGTCAATTGCAAGCAATGCAGTACATCGAAGTATTCCCGGGTTGTAACCGTCTGCAATACATTTTCTGATAAGTTTTGTAAAGTGGTCAGAAAAGTTATTGAGACCCTTGATCTTCTTTAACTTGTATAAAACATTTCCATAAAATGCAGGATGGCTTATGCCTTTCTGCATAAGTGTTTTCATACTGCTATTATACTTAGAAGCAATAAAATCATTGCGGTGAAGAATTTTGAAAACGCCTTTCTTAATTTATGAAAACGAAAGCCTTGCTGTAACAGTTTAGAAGAAATAGACAGGTTTCTAGCATTGAAATCTTCTACTTGAGTACAAACTCGTGCAAACCTTGTAAGTTGTGATATGTAAATACCATAGGAGGTAGCACGAGGTGAATCACCATCAAGGTATGGATAATTCACAATACTAAAGTTGAAATATATGACTGGTTGGCACAGCGTCAGGATAATGTGACTGGGTGTGGTGTCATGCCAGGTGTTCATGGCATGCTATACACAGTGAAGGCAGCATCATATCTGCTTCAAGTGGACACTGTCTTCAGATAACTGAAATATTATTGGTGGGACGATTTACCCAATAAACAATCTACAAAGTTGTATAGTGGGGTGTATGTAAATGGTGGTTCCTACCTTTTATAATTTGTGTACAAAAATAGAATCAAATGATAGGTTATGGTCTATACTTTAGAAAAAATGAATATATTAGTTAGTAAGCACTTGTGTGTAATTTATTTTTTGAAAACATCTACACTTTGTCTGACCAAGTGGTACACTATGTCCTGGTTTGAAATTTACATGTCTGTTTGTGGCATATTTCTCAAAGAAACAAGCTAACACAATTTTTAGAATTGATTTGACTGTACTGTTATTAGTAAAAGGGACACTGCAACATAAAGAGCATAAAAATAAATGAAGCAAACCAATAGGAAAAAAGAAATAGTTTAACTCAGCCGAGTTAACCTACTAACATAAAGTCTATTTAAATAAGATTTAAACTACAATGTATATAAATATTTATACCTTTATGTGTTTAACTGGTGCAGCAGACCATGTTGTTAGAGTGTTTGTCTATTGCTGTTAAGTTACTGTTCTTGGTAGTATCCAGGTGTAAGTATTCTTTTCTTTTTTCTATGCCTGGCATCTTTCTTGAAGCTAAAAAGCAGCAAAACATATGATTACATGTGTTGTTAGCTTTGGGTATCTTATAGAACTACTACTTGATTTATTTCAACATTACCAATAGCAAAAAATATCAACTGGCACTTAAGTTAGCAATATCAATGTAGGAAATCAATCACTTTCCATAATTCCATAAAGTATGAATTAGAAGAAAAATAACTTTGTCTGAATTAATATGCATCCTATATTTTAGCATTGATTCAGAACCACTCAGAGGTTTGATAAAATAATTTACTCAAGAAAACATAGATGCAATATTTAAGAGATGGCATAGATAAGGCAATCAGTTAAAAACTTTCACCTCTTCAATATTCAATATCACCCTAATTTTGTACTTAAAACATGGCATATTCATTTATGGTGGTTTTATGCAACAAAGTAAGTTTAGCAACACTTGAAAGCGCTTTGTAATAAATCACTAAGCATTATGTGATAGTTTCATGTGCATGTTTCTCAGACGCAGTAACTATTAATCCTAATATCAAGTAAATAATTTGATGAAGTCCACACAAAAATGTAACAGTGACCTTGTTTTAAGCCTTGCAAAACCCATCTTGACCGTGTGATGCGTCCAAATAGGTCTAAAGCCTTTGTGGTGGTATTGAGTTCAATCTACCAATGTACCCATTATCAGTTCATGAGAGCAACTGCGAGTTAATAAGTTAAAAAACTTATGTAAACAAATATCCTGTTTTCTAAAATCGACGTTTTACCGTTTTAAGACCAATTTTTGGCGTTTGTTAAATATATCATGAACTTTTGTAACAACACCCTTTCGATTCTACCTAAGTAAAGTGCAAACATCTTAAAACTGAAGAAATATAGCTTAAGTGTTAAAAACCAACAATAAAAAAATACCGAAACGTCGAAATGTAATACCATGAATCCATCCATTCGGTAAAAGCATCGTAAAAAATCACTCTTTGTGAAGGGTAGCTGCGCATGCATTCACTCCTTTCTATCTTCAACTCAGAAAATGTTACTCTTCTTGCTCTGCTCACCATGTTGGATTTTCCGGCCAATGAGATTAAAAAAAAATAGTACCCACAATGCATTACGCGTGTTACGTAGTGTTTTGTTTGTAAACATTGTCGAGGAAATTGAGTTTCGAACTTTTCAAATGTAAAGCACCCCAGTCGGTCCATATTGCCGACTGACCGTTCCAAGGCGGTAACTGTCGGGTTTGCTCTTTTCTTTAAATGTCTCATCACAAATTTGTTCTTACTTTTTGCTTGGCTTGCATGTGAAATACCTTTGTTCTGTGCCTTTTCGGAGTTTGGTATATGTTGCAATACTCATAGGACTTTGTCATATATTCTTTTTCATGATCACAACAATGTTACTTGTGCAGTGTGGCGGTCGTAAAAAATCTCCCCGTGCATGTAATCTATGTTGTCATTTAATTCATCCTATAAGGATTGTTACGTATATTTCCTTTGATGGACATTGAACTTTGGTTCTTCAATTCCATCTTCACATGAACAGGATGCTACAACCATTTATTCGTCTCTGGTCATGTTTGTTCATGATTCAGAAAGTTAATTTTATTTGTGGTCAATCATTTTTGTGTTGTTTTTCAAATCCAAATACTACCATATTCCTTTTCTGAACACTATGTGGACATTATTTTTCGATGGCGTCACTACTTTCGTCATAACGTATAGAAAATATCAGCGCATGGACATTTTGTTTTCAAATAGATCGTTTTTCTTTTCGTTGCTTGCATTTGAAAAACTCGTCAGGAAGTGCGAGGTTAGGGCTCTGTAAAACCGGTTTAAGCACCCCAGTCGGTCCATATTGCCGACTGACCGTTCCAAGGCGGTAACTGTCGGGTTTGCTCTTTTCTTTAAATGTCTCATCACAAATTTGTTCTTACTTTTTGCTTGGCTTGCATGTGAAATACCTTTGTTCTGTGCCTTTTCGGAGTTTGGTATATGTTGCAATACTCATAGGACTTTGTCATATATTCTTTATCAGTAATGAACCCCCGAACTTTAGGGTTGACTCAATGGGTCATATGGGATATATTAATGACCCCTATTAGTTGATAATCAAATTATTCGAATCTATAACTCGAATTGAGCCTATTTTACCCTCAGGTGTGTCCCTTTAATTTAAGCTGTATATGCATGCATCCATCAGGACAGTCATTACTAAGCCATCTATGGTGAGGTAGAAGGTTGCTGGCTGCACCCTGTGTTTGCCTGACTGCGGGGTCTTTTCCATGGCAATTGGGCACTCTTAATTCCTGTCAAATACCAAAACTTGTCACCCAGGTGTCATGTTAGGTGTTCATGGCAAGTTTTTTACATCGAAGTCAGCACAATACCAGCTTCAAGTAAAAACTATCTATGGATAACTGAAATATGGCTGGTGGAATGATAAACAAGCAAACAATGCAATATATATAATGTACAAAAATGTATGTGGCAAAATTCCAAATGGATGAAACTAATCCTAGGAGCAGGATAGTCCAGTGGTGGAATGCACAATTCTGGATGAACGGTTATGTGGTTTGAACCTTAGTCAGGTCACAGCTAATTTAACAAATGTTACAATTAAAAAATGTTCACAACTCACATTTCCAATCAATTACTACATGAAAAACACACTTCATTATACATGTAAAAGAGAGACATGTGTAAGAACTAAGATTCTGAACTACAAGTAGTTGTTGCACATCTACCAACATACCAAAGTCGAGCAATCTAAATTCTGGACTAACCTAACTGTAATAATTATGCAAACCTAAACTTATATATTTCTGCTTACAATTTGTTGTGTTTTGGTCATTGGTGGGTCATCGACCATATTGATGGCAGCATTCATACAGTTGTCAACGTTTGGTGAAAGTGTTTGCTGCAGAAAGTAAATTAGCAATAAATCTGTAACATAGGGAGAAAAATGTGCAGCCAGTCCGGGACTCGAACCCGGGACACTTCGCTTACATCACCGACTGAGCTAACCGAAACGGTTACACATTCTCTCCCTATCACCCGGTTACATACACCCCGGGCAACTTGAAATTTGTCCTCGAATTTCCACAAAAAGTATGCTCTACATACAAGTCATAACCTCATAAGCTCAGTCGGTAGAGCATTCGTCCTGTAACCGAAGTGTCCCGGGTTCGAGTCCCGGACTGGCTGCACATTTTTCTCCCTATGTTACATTGGCGCCCCACGTTGGGCGCCATTGTAAGTGGGGTTTCCAATAAAAGTTGACACATGTAGGTCGATCACTATATTTATTGAAAGGTTCTATTGAAACCTATAACAGAATAAATAATTTAACATAAATAAAAATACAAGAATATTAATTTTAAAATTGACAATACCATTTCAACAATTCTATTAATTCCACTTATCACGTCATATATATTTCAAATATATTAACAATATTTCAAATATATAAACCATTCCAACAGTACATCATCATTGCTAATAATTAATTAAATCGAATCCCAACGATTTTCGTATTCAACGTGTATCGAATCATATATATTCGGAACGAATTTACACTCATAGGGCATAACCTAATTTTCCAACATTCAACGTGTTGATTCAGAAAATATTCTGACACAATACAAGCCATTCATGCAACACGGCGGTAGATTCTATTATTTTATCATGCATAAATGTTAAACACCGATTTCTTCTTTTTGAAATAAAACGGCAATTTATGAATCCGCATTACATTGTAGTGAAGGACCAGACGGGGCGTTTCTTTACTTGGTCAGTGGTAGTTTGCAAGAAAATACTGTCAGTGAAGAATGCCAGTAAATGCGTAAATAATGTCATGGCTCTACTTAACAATTATTATTATTATTATTATTGAAACTCTTATAAAAACTATAAAGTAACTAATCAATGTTAAGATGACCTGCAAAGTCTCGTATAATATATACATTATTAATTAGTCACCTTAAACTTGGGTGTCTTTTTGTTACGTGTTGTACTTCGTGCAATAACCTTTACAATTTAAAGGCATTTTGTGAAATTAATTACTTATTTGTATTAACATATGACGTATTTAAGGGGCTACTTATCCGATTTAATAAAACCATATCATAATTTTATTAGATGAAACTGTACAACACATGCAAAATAGCATACAATTTTAATATTTTACTCTACTAACCGCAAACAATGTATAACAACAAACAGTCAATTATGTTTTGTGAACTTATCTTATAAAATACATTAATGATTAAAGGCGGCATTTTCTAAAGGTCAAAATGCGGTTGATACTGGATCGACTGTAAGACAATTAGGCAAAACCACGAAGGTTTTATGAAAGAAAATCGCTCAAGTGTACAGCCAATTAATGGTCTTGATTGGTTGGTGGTCGGATTGATGTTTAATTGTGATTGGCTGATATCGCTAAGGGCGTTAATCCGAAGCCATAACATGTCGATTAGAGACATTTAGTTACCAATACACAATCGCTCAAGTGTACAGCCAATTAACGGTCTTGATTGGTTGGTGGTCGGATTGATGTTTAATTGTGATTGGCTGATATCGCTAAGGGCGTTAATCCGAAGCCATAACATGTCGATTAGAGACATTTAGTTACCAATACACAAGTTACAATTACGAACCTGCTCGCCATATGCCTATGGGTGAAAGGCGAATGTAAACACAACCATTTGATGACGATAATTACTGCGATTGGCTAGTGTCAAGATTACCTGACTGTTGATAAATTGATTAAGTACCAACCAGTATATATATAAAGAATGATTAAAATTGTAAGCTCGTGAGTTTTAAGTGTGTTAAGTAAACCTATGACGAACAATTAAAAAAGTATGTAGATTTACATTTTTGTTATTCGGAGAGAACGGAGAAAAAACAAAGAACAGAAAATCGCGGTGACAAAAAATAACAGATGTCGCGGTATTATATAGGAATAAAATAACAAGTATGAAGTAGAGTGACAAAAACAGAAAGTGTTTGCAATTGAAGTTTGTTTGACAGTGATCTAGTTGTGCTTTCCAAAAAGTAAAAGACGTCCTTAGCTTCTGGTGGACTGTTATCAATAAGTATAGCCTTAAATAATGTATTTATTACACACTATCCCGACCGAAGCTGGGTAGAGTCAGTGTTACGTAATTGCTGTAGCTAATTGCCGCAGCATTGAACTGACATGTGTGTTTATTGTACGTTGGCAACTGTTTCCACAGCTGTATGGTGATGTGGTTGATGTGACTGGGTCTAAGTGGGATAGGGGGCAGAGAAGGAGCTGTGCGTGGTAAGGTGATTTCATGCTGTTAACCAGATGGCAATTCGTTATCAGGAGACATGACCCACCCCCTCTATCTTAGAGCGTACGCGATTACATATCGCTAGCGTCTTAAGACGCTGGGGAAACTACGATCAATTAAAGAAATGTCTTTTCAATGTTCCTTCGAAATTAACAAAAGCGGAATAAAAATAATAAAATATTCGAATCCCAAAATCTCTATTCGAATAGCGACTTGATATTCGAGTATTCGAATATTCGAATATTCGTTAATATCCCTACTAATAATACAATAAAATAAAAGAAAAGGTCTTACCAGTCGTAATGGAGATGTCTTAATTACTACTGTTAAAACGGGTATAAGAAACTAATATAATATGTTTCTTAAGTAATTCGATATAGTCTGCACACTCTGTAAAGGTATAGCCTAGAATGAATATATTTAAATCAGGACTCCAGTATTTAAACTACAACTAGTACAAACACACATTACGTTCATGAATTTCACTCACCCTTAAAACAACATTCTCATACACTCAACCATACCGAGCCATATATTATGTAACCTACTGGCCACAGTGGTCAATACTGATCACAGGTGAACAGTGTTATCCTGAGCATTTCAATATACATGTGCAGTTACAGTACTGAAAATCATGAAATTGACAAACGGAACGGAGTGGAAATGGAAATGAAACGTTTTTCGTTTCCTGTTGAAACGGAACGGAGTGGAAATGGAAATGCAACGGAGCGCTACAAACGCTAGAAACGGTGTAAACGGTATAAACGCTATAACCGGAGCGCTTGGAACGCTAGAAACGGTAGAAACGCAAAAATCGGAATGCTAGTAACGGAAGAGTTATTTTCACTACCGCTTCAAACGTTTCTAGGTCACCTGATTATTTATAGTAACATTCCAACCGTTTCTTTGTACGAAATAAATTTAAACGAACACAATAACTGGTTTCAATTTATCAACATAAACGCGCTACTTTGTGTTATCTGCAGAAAGAAATAACAAAAAAAAATCTTAATTATTATAAAAAATCGTATTAATCAAACTCGTACATTACAGTTCCGAAACCGCACAAGTTGTCCAAGTCATCGTGTATCGTCAAAACAGAAACTGTACTAAAAATCACTCCGCACGATAAAACACACAATTTAACTATAAAATTGCCTTTCTGTCGAAACTGATATTTTAATTCCAATGAAAAGCTTAACATCCGCATTGGATCGACATTCTTAGTCTTCATCGTTTTGCATATGAAGATAGTGTGTACACAGCTGACTTTACACGTATGCGCGCGCAATGTCGCAGCCTGAGTTTGAATTTTCGCTAATTATGTATTAATAATGTAACAGGCTTAAATATATTTAAAACACCTGGTTACAAATCCACCAATCTCTGGATAGCCTTGACATTATTTATGCCCTCTTGCACAAGTTGATTGATCAGTATTATATGCATTTAAACATTCATTGAAGAAAGAAACAACAACAAAGATTGTAATACTGGTATATGATATATTTTCAATGAATTGTAGCCAAGTATTCAGACTTGAAAGGAAGAGAATGTGTTAAAGTGTTAGCTGCCCAATTAGCTCAGTCTGCAAAGCATTTGCCCCTTTAGTGAAGGGTCATGGGTTTAAGACCCTGGCTGGCTGCATATTTTTCTCTATATGCTCTATTAGACCCCAACATACATGATCCGTGGTTGTTGCAGACTACAAATTCGTACTTTTATTGATTTTATTAATATTACTAAACAAGTTTAATCATGTTCCTGTAATACATGCTGTTTCATTTTTCTGAGTTTCAGTTTTCTGATTTTTTTTTTCAAATTTTCTATAACATTGTTAAATAAAACTTCGGAATATTGCGACAACTGTCCGGTTAGCTCAGTCGGTTAAGAAGCTGCTACATAACTTTTCAATCCTGCATGACAGAGATCGAAACCGCTCTTATCCTTTTTTTAATAGCCTCCTTTGCTCTATTTAGCCCATCCTTTTATTATGGCCATTTCTAGGGTTACCACAAGCATAATTACGGGATAAATGAGTTTCGTTCTCGTAAACATTCCTGATCGTTTCGTCAGAAAAGTAGCCCGGCTTAGAGCAGGCGCGCGATTATCGGTTGATAAAGCTCATCTTTATCACACGGGTATTATATCAACCGATATTTACAGAGATGGTGGGATAAAGGATAATCATTAACGCTTGCTGTTCTAAATCGGCAAATGTGTCTATTTCAGAAAAATGTATTTTCCCCATGAAAAAAATGAGTACCAAATAATATCAACGCCAGTAAAGATGAATGTCCGCACACTTATTCTGGCCGCCATTAAAACTTGTGTATCTTGTCTTGTTAGTTACTTCCCTTGCCGGGCCAAGCGATCGCAGCGCCACTCGTTTTTCGTCTTGTGAAACGGTAAACGGATAGAGTTGTCTTTTTTTTCAGATACATGTTTACGTTAGGAAAACGGTTTGGAATATGTATGTTTTTTTTTTTTGTTGTTGTTGTTTTATTATTATTATTTTTTAAATTCGATATGAAAAAAAAAACAAAAAAAGAACATAACTGTACTTTTTCCATTTTTCTTACTAGAAAAACAAAAATGAAAAAAGACGGTATATACATTGACACCTCTCCTTTTCAACAGTATTATTGGTCACTGATTTGAAACTTTGGGTTGTGATTTTGAATCCCAGTTAGAACATTGTCTATCCTTGACGATAACCTCAATATCCCTTGTACCGTATTATGGAGAAGTAACTTTCTATTTGCAGACCTAGTAGTGGACCAACTTTTATTAATTTCAAACAAATTCCTTTCGACTAAATTTCAGGATGACATGATTTTAGTACCTTCTTTTTGTTACGAGGTAATTAATAGAAATGTTTTAAACAGGTCAATTACTAACAAGAATCTCACATGTTTGTATTCAGGAACACAAACAAAAAGTAGAATAGATAATGAATACTGGTTAGAGAGGTTACCAATAAAATATTTCTTACATTTTAGTCAAACCCATCAAATTGAGCTCAGTTTTGTTTTAAAGGATACCTTACTATACGAGGGCTGTTCAATAAATACGCGGAAAAGTGTCGCTATTTCCTTATTTTCTAAGTTAGCTGAATAAAACTTATACAGTTATAGAGACTTTTGAAAATATACAGCAAGTATTGCCGTTCTGGCATGAATCATATGTTAACAAACGGTCGTTATGATAACCACATATAGCGATTTCCGGCCCACTTTTGTTCATTTTTACAAATAGTCACTGGTTAATAATGACGTCGCATTTTAACGTTTACCGTGCGATTTTCACCAAACTTTGCATAATTTACGCGCAATATGTTGGCGTTACGCACATGACGTCATGTTAGTGTGTGACGTCATTTAGGCGTTAAGCGGCCATATTGTTTAGTGCGTATGCGTTAAAATGGCATCGGAACAACGATCTTCAATAACATTTTGCGTTTTGAACGGGTTTTCAAAGAAAGAAACAATGTTAAGATTACAAAAAGCATATGGTGATCAGGCGATGAAGAAAACGGCAATGTTCAAGTGGTATGCCCGATTTCTAGGCGGCCAACAAAGCATCCATGACGACAAACGCAGTGGACGTCCTAAGGTTGTAACGTCAAATCACGTCGCTGTGATAAAGGAGCTGCTTGACAATGATCGTCGGATAACAATTCGCGAAATACACGAAAGATCGGATTGTAGTATTGGCACAGTGCATCGCATTATTCACGATGAACTCAATATGATACGTCTGTGTGCCAGGTGGATTCCTAAAATATTGACGGACGAACAAAAAGTGGAAAGGGTGCGGTGTTGCGATCAATTTCTCAGACGCTTTCATAGGGAAGGTGAACGTTTCTTGCGACGGATAGTGACTGTTGATGAGACATGGATCAGCCTATACGAACCTGAAACGGAAACACAGTCTGCTTTGTGGAAAACTCCAGGATCGCCTTCACATAAGAAGTTTAAAATCGGCCCATCTGCAAGGAAACAGATGTTCATCGTCTTCTTTGACTTCGACGGTGTGATACTGAGCCACGCGGTACCCCTGGGTCAGACTGTGACGGCGAAGTATTATTCTAAGGTGAATAAATTTATTAAATCTATAATAAGATATTCATTATTTTGTCAATACATTACCTAATAATTATTTATATTTGTGTAAGTAATTATGAAAATAAATTATAACGACAGTTTACTTATCATTGTATTTCATTATGTTTAAGATTCTGAGACGCGATTTTATGAGGGCGATGAAAAGAAGCGGGTCACGAAAATCGCCGACACGATATTTCATCACGACAATGCACCGTCTCATCGTGCGGCCGAAGCACAGTACACAATCAGGAAACACGGCTTCGAAGTCCTCAAGCACCCGGCCTGCAGCCCTGACCTCGCACCGTGCGATTTCTGTTCCCGACTTTGAAGAACGTCATGCAGGGAGAACACTTCGATGATGTGGACGAGTTGTCCTACGCGGTGCAAGGTGCAATTTCAGAGATAAATGTTGGCTCCTACTTTAATAGTTTCATGTCATGGATCAACCGTTGTTAAAAGTGTGTTTCCTTTCACGGAGAGTATTTCGAGAAGGACTAGGTGCGTGTTTTGGGTGACTCTCATACATGTGTTGAGCGTGACGTCGTTACGACGTTGGGCCGGTTTCACTGCGATTACCTTAGAAATACTTGAAATTGTACTATTAATTTTTATCTGATTTTATTGAAATGTTGTGTACATGTTTATTATATGTTTATTTACAAAATGTAAAGAGAACGTCAATTTCCCATGAATATTAAAAATATGGCAGCACTTTTCCGCGTATTTATTGAACAGCCCTCGTATTTACTCTCTAGCAGAGTTAGCTTACAACGTCACTAGAGTTTTAACATCGCTATGTTTTGACGCTTTACAATTGTAATAAAATAGTTACGTGAATAAAGGAAGGATGTATTTGTGATTCAACTAATTAAAATAGTTCCGCGCATAAATACGAAAATGTTTTATCTTTTTAAAAACACGTTCATAAAGAGAATGTCAAGTGTCAACTGTACACACAGTCATCACCGTCTTTGTTTAGAACGTATACTTTTCAGCAATAATTGAAAGTAGTCTGTTGCCATTAGAACTTTCACACTTACTGGTTGTTCTTTGGAGTTGGATATTGACTTAATCATTAACGATTTCTTTATAGAAGCTCAAATGAACCACTCGTCGGCCACAGGCATTAGTGAAGAAAGGAAATGTGCAGGCAGGTAACTTAACCCTTGAAAATGCCGAATGTCAGAAATCGAGAATTCTATTAGGATTTTTTTTTCTATAAAGCAGGATTCCTACAGACAAGGTAAGTTCATTTATGGAAGATAGAAGAACAACGCCTAATGTGTTGCGGAGATGATAGAGGCGTGGTTTGATCATGAGTATAACAGGGATATAGACAGTAAATGGTCGTGGACTTATTAATCATAATGACGAACACTCTCAATAATACTTTAAGTGTATCTGTATAACAGGTATTGGAGTGTAATACCAAGAAAATATCCTATATCCAGTTCATTGGGTTTTGTGATCTTTTTCTTGTGTAAGAAGTACTCATGTCAACTAGGTGTTACAAATGGACTAACAGTTTTCCGAATGGCATTGCCACTCATAACACAACGATTTTAAACCACTCTTTGAGATTGACTAGTAGTCGACTAAGGACTGTCGCGGATATTCCGGTATATTGCGATACTGGCTAAAGTCAGTACAGTACCGAGATACACAATGAACATAACAGTTTTTACAATAATTTGTAAGCTTTGCTTTGTTTGCTGCCACTACTTTGTACATCAAAAGTCAAAGATGCTCGTATTAATGAAAAGTGATCGCCGATAACGGACTGAACATGTTGCTGCATTCTCAATTTGCCTTTCCGGTATTCTTTTCGATAACAGTTTTAAACTAGATTTTGGCTTTTGATTTGACAATTTCACTTCTGGATTTAAAAACGAATGTTGCATTGAAACATGACTCTAATGGAAATTAAAATTTACTAAAGATATACAATTTAATAGGACAGTTTGCTGCAGAATACTTAGAACATTAAAGACCTATAGTTCAGCAGTTAAAACAATATGGCCGAGTCGATAGATTTTTCGAGAGAACGCCGATTTAAATCACAAAAGCGAATGTGGTGCCCACATCTAAATAAATAGGTAAATAAGAAAAGGTCCTATCAAAATTTTCACAGAAATTTAAATTTTATCTACTAATAGACAAAGGCAAACATTGTAAATGCAAATGTGACAAAAACACAGAGACGAGACATAACACACATAAAGAAAAACCATCAGTTACCGCCTTGGAAACGGTCAATCGGCAAAAGGGCCAACTGGGGTGCTTAAACCTGGTTTGTGGAGCGCTCCAACCTCGCACTTCCTGAAGGTTTTTCTAACAAACAAACAGTGTAAATAAACAACATCCCGTCAAGGTGAGATAACTAACAGTAAGCACCTGCATCGGGAGTTGAAACAATAAACTTATATACATACAGAACAACTAGCAACAAAATAAACTGTAAACATATGTACAGTATGTACAGTAGATAAAAGCCTCGGCAACGTAAAAACTAAACCCCCAAAACGAGAGATCAGTTTGAAATAAAACAGCCCATGCGCTGATACATTATAAGATATTATAGGAACAAATAAAAAAAGCCCAAGCGCTGATATATTTTAAGAACAAATAAAACAGCCCAAGCGCTGATATATAACAAGATCAATTTAAATATGGCATATAATGCCATGACATCATGTTCCAAAAGTGAAAAAATCGAAAGAAAACATCGAAATTTAGAAAACAACCAACCCACAAAATAAAACGTAGTTTTGTTAAGAGCTTATAAGTTAAAAAAAACACAACAGTTCATGAAAAGCCGAGGATTTATCCGCAGTTGGCATATTATATGTAAGAAAGGTACTAAAAAACCCAATGTTATACCTACTGTGCAATCTCACGTAAAGGGTATGGAGACTGTTGAAGTTGTCTCACCTATATAGGGCACGACTGGAGAGATGAAGAGACAAGAATTCCAACAGTAACTGTCCAATTATGGCTTTAAGTCACTGTTTTCATATAGTCTCAACGACCTGTCCGATCATGGTGTAATTTAAAAGCAATGCAAGTTCTTTACTGTAAAAGGGTCAATTGCAAGCAATGCAGTACAACGAAGGATTCCCGGGTTGTAAACCGTCTGCAATACATTGTCTGATAAGTTTTGTAAAGTGGTCAGAAAAGTTATTGAGACCCTTATTTTTTCTTAATTTGTATAAAACATTTCTATAAAATGCAGGATGGCTTATGCCTTTCTGCATCAGTGTTTTCATACTGCTATTATACTTGGAAGCAATAAAACCATTGCGGTGAAAGAATTTTGAAAACGCCTTTCTTAATTTATGAAAACGAAAGCCTTGCTGTAACAGCTTAGAAGAGGTTTCTAGCATTGAAATCTTCTACTTTAGTACAAACTCGTGCATACCTTGTAAGTTGTGATATGTAAGTACCATAAGAGGTAGCACGAGGTGAATCACCGTCAAGGTATGGATAATTCACAATACTAAAGTTGAAATCATCTCTTTTGTCATAGATTTTAGTAGAGACGTTGTCATTGGAAATAGCGATCTCAATGTCTAGAAATGCTGCATTTAAATGTCAGTTATTTGCTTTATTAAGGGTAAGTTCTGGAGGGTAAATCATATGGATCATTTAAGAAAAGAAAGGATTATCTATAGTAAGAATATCGTCAAGATAGCGTGACGTTAAATTGAAAGCCTCTATAATGTGGCTTTGGTTAGAAGGAGATAAAGTTAACATGAAATCACGTTCAAAGCAGTATAAAAACAAATCTGCAATCAATGGTGCACAGTTGGTTCCCATAGGAATACCAATTACTTGTTTAAATAAAGTGTCACCGCATTTTATGTAAATATTGTCTTATAGGAAACGTAGAGCTTCACAAACATCCGAGCAAGTCCACATAGTAAACTTTTCTAAGAAAGTGTTGGTAAAAAATGCATTACTTTCATGACATGCAATATATAGACGTTGCTCTCGAGCAAATGTTTTCTCAATAAGAGCTATCAATTTGGTCTTAATTAAATCATGAGGTAAAGAAGTGTACAGCGTAGAGAAATGGTAAGCATTAACTGCAGAGCAATGAAAGTTTAAAGTACGAAATTTGTCTAAGACTTCTGAAGATTTTTTTATAGACCAAAAAATTCCTGAATTTTCATACACTTTTTCACAATATTTAACTACGTGGTTGCGAACGGCTGTAAGGCAAGACGTAAGTAGTTTATATATGTGATTGGTGGTGCTAGAGCTGGCATTAGCTATGAATCGTGACTTGTATGGTGTTTTGTGAAGCTTAGGAATCCAGTACAGTGAAGGAAGTTTTTCTTGTTTAGATTCTATTTTGATATTAAAATTATGCAATATCTGTTTGTGTTTTTCAATGACTGTCTGAAAGTCAAGATTGGAGCTAGATTTAGAACTGGTGGTGGATAACTCAGCACTCAGTACATGATTGTAATATAGTCGTCAGACAAAAATTATGTTGTTTGAAGCTTTGTCTGCCGGTACAAGTACAAACTTATCGTGAATATTCTGAAAGGACTGTTTTAGATGTTTTAAGTGATAAAAAGGTTTCTTAGGTAAACTAGAAGGATGGGAGCGGTAGAATTTAACGCTATTTTTTATTATCTTAAAAATGTCTTTCTTCCAAGTATTGAGTGCTACTGTATCTGTGTTTTCTCTTTTACACCAGCGATCGGCAAACATATTAATTGCATCAGCTATTTCATTGCAACAAAGGTCTAAATCTATTTCATCAGACAGGCGATATTTTGGACCCTTAAGGGGTAATTTTCTTACTTTATAGTCATCGACGATGTTTAAATCCCTATTTATGATATGGCCAGAAGGTAAATAACAGAAAGGTGAAGTTGAACAGTTACAAGAATCTTGAGAAGGATCTTTCAGGTTAAGGTCTGCTACAGTCTGGTTGTAATTAAAATAAGACCTTTAATGGGTTTTTGTACTTATAACAAATCATTGGGTTTTCTTTGTTTTTGAAGTAACTGGAGATTTTATTAATGATATTTTTGTCCCGAAAGATACTAGGTTAGTCGATAAAGTCAATCCCTTTATTAAAGTATTTGATTTTCAAGAAATGTCGTTTGTGTTTAGACTGTTTATCAATATGAGGACTTGAAGAATGGAAGTATACTTTTGAATGATGAAAGCCAACTCATATAAAGGATGAGTACGTAAATATATTCTATCTGCCTCATTGTCCAAAATAACAAGTGATTTCAAAGGTAGATTTGTAAATGTACAAAGTAAGGCATGAATACCAGGGCGAATATAAAGTGTGTTCAGATCTTGAATAGAAACATTTTTCCTAAATGTGCGTTTAAGATTATGATTTTTTCTAATTCCATGAGATCGGCGCTTGCGTAAAGATAGAATACTAAAGATGTCAATGTTCGGATTTTTAGAAATATTGCCCGCCTGATGAATATTGTCATTAAGATCGAGTGGATATGGAGTCTGAATTTTTGTAATCCAATCAAGTTCGGCACTGTATCTGGCCTGTAATTTAAATCCTTAGACACATCGTCATCGAAAACAAGGATGACAGATCACCAAAGAAAATTTTGTCGACATTTTCATGTGCGTGTAGGATACAGTGGCGGTACAACCAATCTAAATATATTCGTGAATAATCATCATCTTTCGAATTAACTTGATACATCGTACGACGTTGATATGATTTTTGCAGATTGTTTTACTGTGTTACCTTTTAGACATATCACTCTCTTGTCTCCGTATCAAGTGCCGATCAATATTTCTTATGGACATAATACATTCATCATTAGACCAAGTTGTGTTTTGTTTTGAATGTGTCTGTGTCCTAGGAACAAAGTTTCCACCTAAGCTCTGAAGAAACTTTGAGAAATTATTTATTGTATCGTTGACGTTTACGATATCTTGTCAGTATAAGTAATGCCTTCACCTGGTAATGTACACATATCCTTACCCACTAATCGTCTGATGTGATGCTTGTGCAGTGTGGCGGTCGTAAAAATCTCCCCGTGCATGTTATTTATGTTGTCTTTTAATTCATCCTATAAAGATTGTTACGGGTATTTCATTTGATGGACATTGGACTCTGGTTCCTCAATTCCATCTCCACATGAACAGGATGCTTAAACCATTTACTCTTCTCTGGTCATTTTTTTTCCTGATTCAAAAGGTTGATTTTATTTACTATTAACGGTTTTTGTAGGTCTTCTAATCGAAATAATACCTATCTCTCGTCTTAACACTTTGTGGACATTATTTTTCAATGACGTATATATTTCCTCATAGGACTTTGTCTTATATATTCACCGGCCGCAATAGCTCAGTTGTTAGAACGTCGGTTTGAGGATCGGGAAGTCGCGGGTTCAAACCCTGGCCGGGTCAAACCAAAGGCTTCCCGCCTAACACCCGGGGCTAAGGGACAGCATTACGTCTGACTTGTGGGTGTCAGTATAATAAACCGACTGGGTTTAGTCCCCTCAGTGCCCTCACTTGCTGAAGATAGAAGATTGTTATTGCGAAAAAATGTGATTTAAATCTATGGCGAAATCGGAGTTCGTGCATCTCACACCTGAAGATCCTAGTTTCCGTTTTACGAGTCAGATGGAACATTTGAGAATCAGCCGCAACCAACAGGGAATACATACCATAAGGAAAATAGACAACGCTTATGATAGGAACGAAGATGCAACACAAATGAGCGGATCAAGTTTATTCAAGGATGCTTAACTAACAAATGTGAAAGTGAAAGGTTTTGAGGGTCGTTTGCAACACTGGAATGTAGTCTCTAAGATGGATGCGATGAGCATCCTGCGCTGCAACGCTTTGAGAAACGAGATTAAAAGGCATAGTTATTGCCCAAAGCAACAGTCCCGACCCCAAAATGATCAGGGTAGATAAATATGCCTATTTGCTCGACTGGAGTGAGGAGCAAAATAAGATGGCCATCGTACTCTACTCTCTCTTGCACATAGCCGTTAATAAGCGGAATCAATTTTAGTTACACATTGTTTCTGACTGTGGCAAAGATTCTTGTTATCCCAAACTGCTTAGCTGCAAGATCTCAAATAACCAGCCAGGAATGTCTCTTTCAAGACTATCTAAATAAAAGTGATAAACTGACATTGGGCACCCAATTTAGAAGCCGATCTGTTCAAGAATGTACCGTTCGGTGATGTGACAATCGTCCAGCTGAATGACTCATTCACACACATGATTTAATCACCAGCAATTACATTGAGCTATTATCAGTAAGGCTAAACTTCATAGCAAACGCATGCTTAGCCCCATGAACCTGCATACTCCTAACGTAGCAAAGAAAAGTTTGAAGTCCCATATTTTTTCTTCATGCATTTAGGCTTCATATATAATGACAAAATGGTCAATGCAAAAATGTAATTGCATAAGAAATGATTAAACAGTAGAGCTGATGCACTGCCGGACATGCCTATCCTTCCTCTGAAGCTGATTCAGTTAGCGTTTCTGAGCTCGTGGAATTGCACATTCCCACTATACCACCTGCAAGCTAGATCCAACCAACCTAGTTGGACGCCGGTACTCAGAATTAGCAGTAAACGACAATGACGACGGCCCCTCAGACCCACACGTTATAAACCACAAATAAATTTATATTGAATAAGGTAATATGACAAAACCCTATGAGCATTGCAACATATACCAACATTTTTAAAAGGCTCATAATAGAAGTATTCACATGCAACCCGAATGAAAAAGCTGGCATTGGAGAAACTCCCTCAGGAAGTACGAGTTTAGAAATCGTTCAGCGTGTTATAGCATCCTCGTCGATCGCCTTTGCCGACTGATCGTTCCAGGGCGGTAATTGTTGGGTATGCTCTGTTTTGTTAAATGACTCATCGCAAATTTTCTCTTACTTTTACGATATGTTTTCCAATTTTTCAAAGACAGAATAGGGTGATCTGATCTATACACTGCTATAATTATTGCCTCAGTAACATAAATTCATTGATCACCTGATGTTAGGAAATAGACCGATCTTTCAGTTATGCTTTTTTTAAAATCATGTGAATTATCTTTGCTTCTGGATTAAAACCTCTCCAGCCGTTTAAAGAATTATTAAATACACTGGTTTGATGATGTACATTTGTATATTTGTGCTGTAGAATTGTTAATATGTAAGTAATCGTTACTAAGGGATTGAGAATGATGTTAAAGTCCCCTGCGATATTAAACAAGTTGTCAAATTCTAAAGCTTTATCATGTATGTGCTTGTATGTTAGTAAAAATCTGGCCTGTCTTTATAGAAGGAATTTAGGGAAAAAGTTCTAACATGTTAATTTACTTTTCAACAAGGAAATAATTTGTGTATGATTAATACTTTTAGCTCATATACTTTTATGTAATTTTAACGATAATTATATGATTTTATTATCTTTATTTAATTAGAATTATATTTTGTAAATATGTAAGACGCGACAAAACATTTCTGTTGTAACGGAAGATTTTACATGAAATATTAATTAATTAGCTTTAAAATTTTTGTTAGATGTCATACTATTCTTTTTATAATATAAATAGAAAATCAATTTCTGTAAGCTAAATATCGAAGACAGTAGAATTTCAGCACAATTAAAATGAAAATAAAATGAGAGGACATATTTCTCTTTTTGTTCTAAAACTGGTACGTGGGGATCGGGTTCGATCCCGGGCCGCAAAATACCATAGACACGTGAGACACGTACCATGAATAGTTTTTGTGTGTAAACAACATAAAAAGTGCATTATCATAAAATAACCTTTAAATAATAATAAAAATAATAGAACACTTTTATTATTGGCCAGATATTCGTCATTGTTTCTGGAATCCCTTAGCAGAGGGATGTAATGTACGACAACATATTATTAAAATAAACAAAAAATGTATACTTTATATTTTTGACAATATCCGTAAAAATATATATTCCGGTAAAATTTCGTTTTCCTTGGGAACAAAACACATACTACACATATTTTCAAAATATAAAAACAAAGATACGATCAACATATATACCGACAAACATATAAGCCTTAAAATTATTGTTTCTCTAAAATTTCACGGCCATTGTCGACTGTCGCGTGACGCCTCACCCCGTGCCGACACCTGTTACCCTGTATCAATCGTAATATAAGTATTGCGACAAATACCGAATCAAAAACTAGAGGAGTTTCCTTGCTAAAATGCTTGTTATTTTAATGAAACATAATGAAATAAAACTTAAGTGAAATGTTGCGTACAACTTGCATGTATTATACAATTACATTCTTGCTAACATTTGATTCCAAAAATAATGCGAAGTGCTCGTCTTTCTAAAGTATCAGTCTACTTCCATGTTGGATATTCAGGGAAAGGGTGGCACGATTTTATTTGAAAATAGACGTTATTGATTTTGTAAATGGACAAAACATTATTTTGTTTTGCCTAATAAAATGTACAGTACAAGGTCAAAAACTCATTCTCACTACAGGTTACAAATCATCTTAACAGTGGAATGGTTTGATAAACATACCAACAGCTTCGTTGGATTTAAGCTCATTGAAAGTGTACCGTTTTGTTCAGAACGATGTGAAAAACTGCAAAATATGTGTATAAACAATATTATACTATTTTCCGTAGTACACATTGAATAAAGTGATTTCATTCGATTAAAGCATCTGCGTTGGACAACCAAGCTTAAAGCCACGTATTGTCATCTAAAGAAATGATGCCGCCGGAGAGGTACTGATAAGCTTGTACACTGAGTTTGTTAATGTTCACCTGTTGCAAATTAGTCGATGAGTATATCTACAAAGTTAATCTTTGGTAGTTAAAGAAAATAATATCCCCATGAATCAATGCAGCAAAGCTCCATTACGGTTTAAAAAGACGCCTCTCTCCTACCACCACTGCCATTGGTTTGAAACGTCGTCTTATTGGAAACTTACCTTTTATGGAGCAAATGCCTCTAACTACAACTGTTGGGACGCGTCTGATGAAGGAATCTAGGAATGGTGTCCAGGTTCATATCTACAAATGTTGGCTCATATTGGAGTGTTTGTTCCATCACTGTGTCAAAGCTTGCTGCATGAATTTCGGAATAAAGAGAATCACCAACAGGAGCTTAGGTTTTCCAAATGAAGTTATCCTTTTTTTTAGAACGACAAATACTGTTGCATTTCTTTGCTTATAGAGGTAGTATAGGACAGTTTACCTATCTCAAATACATGTTACACTATCTTACCACTGTTTGGTGAAATTTGGCAAGTCAAGAAGTCGAAGTCAAGGCGACTTTGAACACTACCCCGATTGCTGAACAGTACAAATCATGAAATAAACTGTTTTAAATGGTATTCCTTTCCAAATCTATTAAAATGCTCGATTTGGATTCCTGCTGAAAATATACATCAACGCAAGAGCAGATTAGCCAGGTGAGGATATAACGTGAACTTAAAAGTAAGAGATCACGTGGTTTTCTTTAAAAAAGGAATATGACGAATACGGATTTATGTTCAACTATTCACACAGATCTAGAACATCAATGATCAACATTTTGAGGATCTTTTTCAAGTAACAATGACTTATTTGGTTATTTCAGTAAATATGTTTGATTCAAGCTTACACAATCAACAGTTGTAATTGGTAAATTCCAATTACAATTTCGTACAGTTGCTGTTTTAATAGCAGAAAAAAAGCCATGTTGCCAGAGGATTTACTAATAACAAGCTATATACTATTTAAAATAATTAAAGGTGAATGTTCAAATGCAAACGGGTCTTTTTTAGCGTTTTATGCCTTACCTGTACGACCGAGGTACACTAGCTAATCTTCCGCATCAAATTAAATGATTAACATCGTTCTTTAACCCAACCGTCATTAACTTGTTTTCGGCTAAGGATAGTTCAGTTGGTAATTAATATTTCTTTAAAAAAGAAAGGAAATGACGACAAAGATAATTTACATTTTGTCATTTAAATTTGTAATTTTCCTATCAGTCGACTGCTCTGGTACAAAATGAAACTGATGAAAAGAATAGTTGTTTATGTCATAGCTTTTAGTTGATTGTTTCCTTGAGCATTTTTCTTTCGGTGAATCTTTGAAAGGCGTTGGATTCACAAAACTCTTTATCAATTTCCTGCGTAGAGAAACCGTTTAGATACAAATTATCTTGCTATCAGACGCATCAAGGTATCTTGCGGTAAATCTAATTTGTCCCGTCATTCAGGCTATAAAATGTTAGGGGTCCTTCAGTTTGGCGTTAACTCTGAAATTCAACTATGATATCCATTAAAATTAACCTAAAAGTATAATGCGGGTGCTATTAACTTTAATGTTGGCTTGGAAAACCATAGTTCCCTTGTAAGATCGACTGGATGCCACGTCCAAAACGTGTAGCCAAAAATTACGTGATGCAACAAAACACTTACAGAAATATTATACTTATAAATGTTTGAACACTTCTTCAGACTTGTTGTATAAAATGCATTCATTTCAATCTAGGATGGTTTAAACATGACTTGTGTTATCAGGATTGTTACTTGTATTTTACGCTGATATACATTCGACTTTACTTCTATCGACATTTGAGCAGGATTCATCAACTATTAACGATTTTTTTTCTGGTGATTATCCTTGATTTCAATATTTAATTTCTTTTACAATCGAGAATAGTTTATTTTTCTTGTATAAACATTGATGTATGTAGATATGATATAATACTTACTGGTCCATATCGAACGTTTTTATTTGTGGATCAACATGTGAGTTGCAATGTTTTTGGTAAGATAGTGTGATATTATTATCGTCTCCTGGAAGGAAAGTTGAACGATATGCATATTAATAATCTAACCACGAACTGCTTGATCATACGTCCCGGAAAAAAGAAGACACGTATTTGATGTGTTTATTGCGTTGCCAGCTAAATTGAACCATCAAATACTGAAAAGATACACTTTGACGTAAAACAAACCATTAAAGTAAAAAATTAGTCTTTTAAATAATAAAGCATTTATCAAAGATAAAAATGTTACATAGGGTGTCACACATGCGGCCCAATGTTGATATTAAGCTTTTTCTACTCGACCAAGTCTTAACAAATTATTTTTCCATCTCGCCGGATATATTTCGTTAGCTTCTGTAATACATCTTTTTTTACAAATTTACATTGATTTATTGTTCTTATTATCATTATTAACAAATGTTGCAATCATGATAAGTATTTTTTTTTCTTTTTAAGCTATTTGCTTTGTACATTTTCACCATTACCATTACTGAGGTACGATTATTATTGTATTAAAAATTATGCTTGTATTTTTTTCTAGTTATTTTGTACTATTCTTGCTCATTAAATGAAAATACTATTTAAACATGGGTAGTTATTGTTACTTATTACTTAAGTTGTCAATATTTAGTATTCATTATGCTATGATATACTAAGAAGAATTTGGTGATGAAATGTGATGCTAGCAGGTATGATAAACATGCTGCATTATAGTAACACATGTTGTTTAGGTATGACAGTTGCGTAATTGCAGGAATTACCTTCGTTGACCGTGCACGATAGCCAAACTATTTTAGAGGCTAGAACTGTTGCGGGATCTCAGAACATCTGACATTACACTTTTTATTATGTGTTCACTTCAATGATGTATGATAATAATAATAATAATAATAATTTAATTTACATGATAAGTATACCGATTTCATGTGTAATTTCAATACATCAATAAATACACGTGCACAATATGTAATAATAAAGTGATGACTTGCTTGCTCGTTCCATTAGTGAATTCTACTCGAATTAGACCCTGATACGAGGAGTGACCTGATGCGGACTCCCATACCATTACAGGTCAATGAACCAAACGACTGACGTCATCAGACAATTTCATTAAAAACATGTATAGTCACAAGCTGCGTCACGAAAGGTAATTTATAATAGAGCATATAAATAGCTTGTATCTTCCTTTATACATCGTGAAGCAAAATTGAGGGAGAATTTGTACATGCAATCTTTGCGGAAATCCTACTTCTTTCATCAGTTCTTATTGAATTGCTTAGGCTGATCACGTGAGTAAAATATATCCTGTGACTAAAGGTACGGTGCAGATAAACCAGGTATAATATGCAAAATCCTGCTAACAGGTGAAAAAAAAGCAGCTTGAGGGTTTTAATCTAAACTGAGAGACTGTATGATAAACTCAATAAACGTGATGCATATTCCACATTTTAACGTGAGAACTGCAATATAGTTTACATATGGAAATCAACCAGAACATTAGAAACAAAGTTAAAATAACAGTAATATTTTAGTCAGGCACACCGGATGGACCATCAAATCTTACAACCGAAACATCTTAATATCTGAAAGTGAACTCTGAAGATGTGTTAAGTGGTTTGAAATATATAGTACACGTGCATCGACAAACTACAGTTCACCGTAATTTCGTATTTCACAGAAATGTCATATGGGAGATGCCCTCACACGTGAAATTATGATCACTCATTTCTAAAATCTTCTTGCAATCCATATCTTCTCGTCAGTGAACACAGGCTATAGGTTCTGTTGGTCGAAAGCATTTTCTTTCGGTAGAACAATGTTTACCTAACAGTTCTGCAATTTGAAAAGAAAAAGAGGCACGCTATATTTTCGCCATGACCCTAGAACACAAAATATAACATATATTTATTATAAAGTTTTAACTAAAATAATGGAGGAAATTACCCATGTTTGCATCTAAAAGCAAATTACTTTAGCTCAACGTTTTCGGTAGATTGTTTATCACATTTGACACTTTATAGTTTATTTAATTACAAACGTTAGAGCGAAACCACTACATATAAAACAATGACGTCAAGACGTTACGTTGCATTTAAACCTTATTTTCTTTGTTTTTCAGTTCGAACTATACAGACAGTGGCAAACAGTGCCGCAGAGATCGGATTGTTGACCCTTGACCCAGATACACGTAAAAATGCACATGCCCTAGCACATTAACATTCGCATTCGCATTATCTTTTTCCGTAAGCGTTTGGAAAAGAATCTCAAAGGACGGACTCGGATCTTCCTATATGTAAAGTAACTTCTGCGAATTTGGCGAAATTATGAATACCAGTTAGATATAGCGCAATCAAACAATTAGCTTACGTTGAACAAATCTTTCAATATACACATTAGATTCGGTTGTTTAACAAAAGTTTTTTTTTATCTCAAATCACAGCAACAATACACAAATCGGTTGTGAAAGGTTCGCGCGATTTCTAAAAAAGCACTTAGGTAATTGTATCAGTTTTTATCAAAAACTACTTTTATCCTGTCCGTGTTTATCTTATTTAACATAAGAAATGTAGACTTTAAACGTATTTAATGTTATTTTTACACATAAATCTCGTCGGCGGAAAACACACAACTCAATATCAATCTGTCTCTCTTTGTGTGTGTGTGTCTCTCTCTCTCTCTCTCTCTCTCTCTCTCTCTGTCTCTCTGTCTCTCTCTCGCACGCGCGCGCTCTGTCCGTCATTCTTCTTTCTGTAATTACTTTTTTTCTACATATTGTTTTATCAATGTCGTTGGTTTTGGATAACATAATGACAGTGTTGCATTTTACCCCATGTGGAGGTCATCCTGGAGGTCGTTCTTTTCCTGCATTGTATCCTAAATGTAAACACTGACTAGCAATAACTTATATGAGTGATCCCATAAAGCCAAAATACAAGTATATCATGCATCGACAAACATTTAAATGAAATTAGAATTTCTTTTTGTAGCATCAAATATATTTTGACATCTATTTTAAAATGTAAACCTCAATGTTAACAAAAGTAAATAATAATAAAGCAACATTTAAGCAATAAGTGGCATATGCCTGTCTGTTAAATTTTGTTGTACACCAGTTAAAAGGCCGTTTGTGCTCAGATATGATACTTTTACACTGTATTCACTTGCCCTTTCCCAGATTTTGCCTTAGAGATTTCCCCTTAACACTAAGTATGACACGGCAACATTCACATTGAAGTACATTTTAATTGCGTAAAACCTCAATGGAACAAATGGTATTCTAAATTATTAACCAGTAATTAAATAGTCAAATTCAACATCATATACATATATACAGCAAGTTACAAAAATCCAACAAAGAAGATATTTCCAGACGGAATCTTGCCGAAAGAGACCGTGTAAGACACTTACACGGGTTTGTACAGATGAGCTGATGCAAATGGCCAATGGTTCATTATACGTGGTGTGGTAATATTATATAACTTGAATGTGACTGTATGATAGGAATCTGTGTATGACAATGAGTTTGCTGCGCACATAACATGTATAATTTCTAATCGCGATTACGATTAAGTCCATACAATGGATGGTCGAATTGTTCTATGGACGCTTCAAAAGTGATTGAAATAAGAGTCGATAGCTTTTCGAGTTTTCCCCGCCTCTATGAAGTAGGCATTTAATATTCAAAATATGGTTTGTCTCCAAATAGTTTTTGAGGGAAATGTGCCATTTTCCTGGCGGTTTGTCATGTCGTTAATTTGTATTTTGTCAGAAGACGAAATACGTCTAGAATATAACCGAACTGCTGTTTAGAATCTCTGACAACATATACATTTGACCGGACCTGGTAGCGCAATCGGTAGAGCGTCGGCTCCAGGTACGGGAGGCCCCGGGTTCGATCCCTGGCCGCGACATACCAAAGTCGTTAAACATAGTGGTGGTATAGCTCCCTTGCTAACGCTCAAGCAAATATAAGGGTAGTTCCACGACTGGTTGGGCCGGTGTCAAAATAATGTGACTGGGTGTGGTATCGTGCCAGGTGTTCACGGCATGCTATACACAGTGAAGGCAGCACTTAAACTGCTTCAAGAGGACACCGTCTCCAGATAACAGAAATACTGTTGGTGGGACGATAAACCCAATAAACAAACAAACAAACATATATATTTAATTGGTATAAAAATAACTGCTTTGTTAAGTTATTTGTTGGCAGTCCATCAAAAAGAGCTTTTGTAGAAAACCTTTAGCTTATCTATACCAGGGGCAGATCCAGAAAATATTGGTAAGGGGAGGCTAAATGAATTAAGATCCATTTAACTTTATCGCTGGAAATACTAGATATGCATACACAGTTAGGGACCCTAACTTCGACCTAAGCAGTCAACAGACAAACATTATTTTAAAAGCTTAGGTTTTTAAGCTTACATATGTGTTTTTACATCTCTTCCATTTTACCTGGTTGGAGGTGGGGTGGGTGGTGGGATGCATCCCACCATGCTCGCTGGATCCACCCCTTATTTATGTAATATTTCACTGGATGCAGACCTAACATACCTAATGTCCTATCTTTTCTTGATACGTAAATGCCGTTCCTTTTTGCGACATGTCGGATTAATCGTGCTAGCTTTAGTATGCACAAGTTAGTCAAACTTGATAATAGTTATGCCCCATAAAAGGCAGACGGTAAAATAGCCTGGCCTATAATACCTCGCATTGTTATCCAATTTAGAACCCCTTGTCTGTGTTCAGGGGTCATCAGATTACATAGACAACGACGAGCTTTGATTGGCCTATTGTCTATTGTTTTATAACTATTATTATACATATTTGTTTCTGGGATAATATCTAGACGCATGGTAGAGAAAGTAATTTACAAAGGGGACAATCAACGCGTATGATCGGTCTTGGTTGAAATACCATTAGATGATATTTAAACTCAACATTCGTTGTTTTTCTTTTCCATTAGTCTACTGGCTCGGAACATCGGTTCGCAACACCATATTTATGTAACGTAATAAGAAATGACTATTTTCAAGATCGTACAAAGATTGGAAAATATATTTGCAACTTTTTGGCGACAATCATCCTATCGTGACATTTTACCGGGACTAAACATTCATTAATTGCTTTTTTCCTCTCGTCTATCACTTTGGCATCTCACTTTAAGGGTGGTTAGCTTTTTTTATTCGTCAGTTATTGCAATTTATGTTTTACAATAAAACTTATATGAACTTCTTAATATTTAAATGCAGTCCGTGCACATTCTTTGGACTATTAATGGACGGGCGCATTTTTACACATTTGGCACACCATTACATTTCAATCCGAAAATGCAATTTGAGTGACAAAATCAATATCATTGCCACACGATATGGATCATATATCGTGATTTTATGCCACTAAAACGTCGTGTTTAGTCAAATGAAATGTAATGCACTCTAAATATTAGACTCGATAAACGTAATACTATTTCTAAATTTCTCTAAGCGACTAATAACCTCAGTAGAAATTGCGCACGTGTACAAACGCGCCCCTCTTCTTCCTTCAATCATAAACAAGGTTGACAAAAAAGACACAATCCATTTTAACGAGGTAGACAAAAACAACTAACAAGTAAAAAGATTCATTAATACACGCGATAAAGTACACGTGTAATACCAGGGGAAAAGAAAAAACAGACATCAATTGCAAAGTATTCAGATGTGATTTTTTTAATAGGCTTAAACCTGCAAAAAGAACCTTGATGACTGCATCATTACTGGTACAAATGACGCTTAAATATGTGGACTAATATTTCGAACTTTCCAAAATAAATTGCTTTTCTTTTTTTGGTTTTAAATCTTATCTTGCCTACTCACATACATAAACCCTATTTCAAAGTAATAAAATAAGTCGTGACTACAGCGTGAACACATCAGCTTTATTTATTTTGTAAATTGAGAACCTTCTGCGTCTTTAATCCACTTGGTCGAGGGCTACGTTAACGTCGTACCACTATTTTGCCAATTATATGTATTTAAATTTCCTAAACTTGTATGTTGGCGATTAAAACCATATTCTAAAAATAATACTCGTCATTCAATACAAACAATTATAAAAATCGTCCAGGAAAGTAACAGAAAACTCGTCATAATATTACTTTTCTTGAACTCCTTTAATAAATGTTTGTTTTAATGACAATTCGCGTCAGATCCTGTATATCTGTGCTGTGGACAAAATGCTTAAACAGAGAATAAGAATCAAGAAATAACAAATATTAGTGCCAAAAAATTGTCTGTTTTACAGCAACAATTATCAACCTTTTGATATCACAGACTATGACACTATCTACTATCTAAAATTTTCCGAAGGTCCCTTCTGTCGTTTCACTAGCCATTTATTATTTTGTACAAATGAAAATTTATGAGTAAGTTTTTTGACACTGTTTGTATTGTAATGTGTTATAGTTGCAGATTTGGTAAAATATATTCGTTTATATAATAATATAACAACGTCATATTAATTTGGAGTCTAAAAGTATAATTATGCTCCAGCAAATTATTAATAAATATTCTCGACAAAGGCTCAGTGCACCATTGCCCTAGTCTCGTACTTCATACGGTATCTAATTCAACAAGTATGTGAGTGAGGAAGGTCCGACTTCTTATATGGCAGTTAAACATTATAAATGTAAACTGAGTCGTTTATAATCTTATTTAAATTCGCAGTTTACTAATGCAAATTAGTCCAAGAATAACGATAAGTAGCTACGGCCTCAATAATAATGAGCACCAGCTGCATTATATCACCTTAAGGCTAACACTAAGTAGCAATCAGTCCCTTTTACGTTACAAAATGAACGATTCGATTGAATCGATCAGGTTTTGCTCCAAACAACGAATTCTGGATGGAAATGGGGTGAGACTTGATCAATATGGATCAAATCACATGACTTTATCAAATGACGTCATACTGGATGCCAGCAGCAAATTAAAAATATACAGAATTAATGAAGTCCCCATATGTATAATAGAAATAAATATTTTTACTGACAACAATTGTGATGTTTTACTTGAAACAAGATTAATTTAATTCGGCCTTTTTTTAAGGCATAGTTGCATAATTATGCAATTTTTAACTTTAAGCTCTTCTTATTAAAAAACTGGTAAACCTAACGGCAAACATAATATGACGTTAAACATAACAATGAAAAATTGTAGTCACAAAGATTCAAAGTCGTCGAATCGCTCATATCAATATTTTACTGCCAAGTCTGGCAAGTTTACATTTTTTCAATGTATAATGTCGTATCAAACACGGCTGATTTAAATGTTTCAATGTATATTGTAGTAACAAGTCATGCACGTGCAGATGTTCCACTGTATATTGTGGTATCAAGCAAGATAAGTGTAGGTGTTCCACTGTATATTGTGGTATCAAGTAAGATAAGTGTAGGTGTTTCACTGTATATTGTGGTATCAAGTGAGATAAGTGTAGGAGTTCCAGTTTATATTGTGGTATCAAATAAGGTAAGTGTAGGTGTTCCACCATATATTGCGGTAGCAAGTAAGGTAAGTGTAGGTGTTCCACCATATATTGCGGTAGCAAGTAAGGTAAGTGTAGGTGTTCCACTCTATATTGTGGTATCAAGTAAGGTAAGTGTAGGAGTTCCACTGTATATTGTGGTATCAAGTAAGGTAAGTGTCGGAGTTCCACTGTATATTGCGGTAGCAAGTAAGGTAAGTGTAGGAGTTCCACTCTATATTGTGGTATCAAGTAAGATAAGTGTAGGAGTTCCACTGTATATTGTGGTATCAAGTAAGGTAAGTGTCGGAGTTCCACTGTATATTGTGGTATCAAATACGGTAAGTATAGATGTTCTACCATATATTGTGGTATCAAGTAAGGTAAGTATAGGTGTTCCACTGTATATTGTGGTACCAAATAAGGTAAGTATAGATGTTCCACCATATATTGTGGTATCAAGTAAGGTAAGTGTAGGTGTTCCACTATATATTGCGGTAGCAAGTAAGGTAGGTGTAGGAGTTCCACTGAATATTGTGGTATCAAGTAAGATAAGTGTAGGAGTTCCACTTTATATTGTGGTAACAAGGAAGGTAAGTGTAGGAGTTCCACTTTATATTGTGGTAACAAGTAAGGTAAGTGTAGGAGTTCCACTGTATATTGTGGTATCAAGTAACATAAGTGAAGGAGTTCCACTGTATATTGTGGTATCAAGCAAGGTAAGTGTAGGAGTTCCACTTTATATTGAGGTATCAAGTAAGGTAAGTGTCGGAGTTCCACTTTATATTGTGGTATCAAGTAAGGTAAGTGTCGGAGCTCCACAGTATCAGGTGGTATCAAGTAAGGTAAGTGTAGGAGTTCCACTTTATATTGTGGTATCAAGTAAGGTAAATGTAGGAGTTCCACCATATATTGTGGTATCAAGTAAGGTAAGTGTAGGAGTTCCACCATATATTGTGGTATCAAGTAAGGTAAGTGTAGGAGTTCCACCATATATTGTGGTATCAAGTAAGGTAAGTGTAGGAGTTCCACTTTATATTGTGGTAACAAGTAAGGTAAGTGTCGGAGTTCCACTGTATCAGGTGGTATCAAGTAAGGTAAGTGTAGGAGTTCCACTTTATATTGTGGTATCAAGTAAGGTAAGTGTAGGCGTTCCACTCTATATTGTGGTATCAAGTAAGGTAAGTCTAGGAGTTCCACCATATATTGCGGTATCAAGTAAGGTAAGTGTCGGAGTTCCACTTTATATTGTGGTATCAAGTAAGGTAAGTGTAGGAGTTCCACTTTATATTGTGGTATCAAGTAAGGTAAGTGTAGGAGTTCCACTTTATATTGTGGTAACAAGGAAGGTAAGTGTAGGAGTTCCACTTTATATTGTGGTAACAAGTAAGGTAAATGTAGGAGTTCCTCTGTATATTGTGGTATCAAGTAAGGTAAGTGTCGGAGTTCCACTTAATATTGTGGTATCAAGTAAGGTAAGTGTCGGAGTTCCACTTAATATTGTGGTATCAAGTAAGGTGAGTGTCGGAGTTCCACTTTATATTGTGGTATCAAGTAAGGTAAGAGTAGGTGATACACTCTATATTTTGGTATCAAGTAAGGTTAGTGTCGGAGTTCCATTGTATATTGTGGTATCAAGAAAGGTAAGTGAAGATGTTCCACTGTATATTTTGCTATCAACTACAATACTAATATGTGTTCCTCTGTATATTTTGGTATCAAGTAAGGTAAGTGTAGATGTTGCACTGTTTATTGTGCTATCAACTACAATACTAATATGTGTTCCTTTGTATGTTTTGGTATCAAGTAAGGTACGTGTAGATGTTGCACTGTATATTGTGCTATCAACTACAATACTAATATGTGTTCCTTTGTATGTTTTGGTATCAAGTAAGGTACGTGTAGATGTTCCACTCTATATTGTGGTACAAACTACGATAAATGTAGATGTTCCATTGTATATTGTTGTGTTAAAAAAGGTAAGTGAAGATTTTCCACTATATATTTTGGTATCAAGTAACGTAAGTGTAGATATTCCACAGTATTTTGGTATTAACTACGATAAGTGTATGTGTACCACTGTATATTGTAGTATGAAGTAAGGTTAGTCTAAATGTTCCACTGTATATTGTGGTATCACGTACGGTTAGTGTAGATGTTCCACTTTATATTGGGTTATCAAGGAAGGTAAGTGTAGGTGTTCCACTTTATATTGTAGTATCCTGTAAGGTAAGTGTAAATGTTCCACTGTAGATTGTAGTATCAAGTAAAGTAAGTGCAGGTGTTTCTCTGTATATTTTGGTATCAATTAACGTAAGTGTAAATATCCCTCTATATATTGTAGTGTCAACTACGGTAAGTGTCGATGTTCCACTGTATATTATGGTATTAAGTAAAACAAGTGTAGATGTTCGACTGTATATCGTGGTATCAAGTAAGGTAATGTAAATCTTTTACAGTATGCCGTGGTATCATATGAGACCATAGAAGACTTTCCATTGTATATAATGGTTCGAATTAAGATAAGATCTTTTTGTTTCACTGAATATTGAAGAACCTAGTAAGGCAAGGATAATGTATTTCACATGTGTTTAGCAAGATCTTGAGCTGGTCTGTTTATAAGCAGCTACTTGATTAAGTTGAGATCAAACGGGCAATAAGAACTAGATGGTCTCTAATTAGGATCGAGATCGAGGAGTTTTTTCAGTTTGTTTGCTCACAGTCACGCCGCAGGTGAAAGCAGCGGACAATCGCTCATCAGCGAAACATATCAATATTGTTCTGTCAAGTCTTCCAAATTAAGATGTTTTAATGTAAAATGTCTTATCAAACACGGCAAGTTTAAATGTTTCACTGTATATTAGAGTACCAAGTCATGCACGTGCAGATGTTCCACTGTATGTTGTGGTATCAAGTAAGGTAAGTATAGGTGTTCCACTGTATATTGTGGTATCAAGTAAGGTACGTGTAGTTGTTCCACTGTATATTGTGGTATCAATTAAGGTAAGTGTAGGTGTTCCACTGTATATTGCGGTATCAAGTAAGGTAAGTGTAGGTGTTCCACTATATATTGTGGTATCAAGTAAGGTAAGTGTAGGTGTTCCACTGCATATTGTGGTATCAAGTAAGGTGAGTGTAGGTGTTCCACTGCATCAGGTGGTATCAAGTAAGGTAAGTGTAGGTGTTCCACTATATATTGTGGTATAAAGTAAGGTAAATATAGATCTTCCACTTTATAGTGTGGTATAAAGTAAGGTATGTGTAGATGTTCCACTATATATTGTGGTATAAAGTAAGGTAAATATAGATGTTCCACTTTATATTGTGGTATAAAGTAAGGTAAGTGTTGGTGTTCCACTATATATTCTGGTATAAATTAAGGTAAGTATAGATGTTCCACTGTATATTGTGGTATCAAGTTAGCTGAGTGTAAATGTTCCACTGTATGCTGTGGTATCAAGTAAGGTAAGTGTAAATGTTCCACTGTATGCTGTGGTATCAAGTAAAGTAAGTGTAAATGTTCCACTGTATGCTGTGGTATCAAGTAAGGTAAGTGTAAATGTTCCACTGTATGCTGTGGTATCAAGTAAGGTAAGTGTAAATGTTCCACTGTATGCTGTGGTATCAAGTAAAGTAAATGTAAATGTTCCACTGTATGCTGTGGTATCAAGTAAGGTAAGTGTAAATGTTCCACTGTATGCTGTGGTATCAAGTAAGGTAAGTGTAAATGTTCCACAGTATGCTGTGGTATCAAGTAAAGTAAGTGTAAATGTTCCACTGTATGCTGTGGTATCAAGTAAGGTAAGTGTAAATGTTCCACTGTATGCTGTGGTATCAAGTAAGGTAAGTGTAAATTTTGTACAGTATGTTGTAGTATCAAGTAAGGTAAGTGTAAATGTTCCACTGTATGCTGTGGTATCAAGTAAGGTAAGTGTAAATGTTCCACTGTATGCTGTAGTATCAAGTAAGGTAAGTGTAAATGTTCCACTGTATGCTGTGGTATCAAGTAAGGTAAGTGTAAATTTTTTACAGTATGTTGTGGTATCAAGGAAGGTAAGTGTAAATTTTTTACAGTATGTTGTGGTATCAAGTAAGGTAAGTGTAATAGTTCCACTGTATGCTGTGGTATCAAGTAGGGTAAGTGTAAATGTTTCACTGTATGCTGTGGTATCAAGTAAGGTAAGCGTTAATATTCCACTGTATGCTGTGGTATCAAGTAAGGTAAGTGTAAATGTTTCTCTGTATGCTGTGGTATCAAGTAAGGAAAGCGTAAATGTTTCACTGTATGCTGTGGTATCAAGTAAGATACGTGTAAATGTTCCACTGTATGCTGTGGTATCAAGTAAGGTAAGTGTAAATGTTCCACTGTATGCTGTGGTATCAAGTAAGGTAAGTGTAATTGTTCCACTGTATGCTGTGGTATCAAGTAAGGTAAGTGTAAATGTTCCACTGTATGCTGTGGTATCAAGTAAGGTAAGTGTAAATGTTCCACTGTATGCTGTGGTATCAAGTAAGATAAGTGTAAATGTTCCACTGTATGCTGTGGTATCAAGTAAGATAAGTGTAAATGTTTCACTGTAAGCTGTGGTATCAAGTAAGGTAAGTGTAAATGTTCCACTGTATGCTATAGTATCAAGTAAGGTAAGCGTAAATGTTCCACTGTATGCTGTGGTATCAAGTAAGGAAAGCGTAAATGTTTCACTGTATGCTGTGGTATCAAGTAAGGTAAGCGTAAATGTTCCACTGTATGCTGTGGTATCAAGTAAGGTAAGTGTAAATGTTCCACTGTATGCTGTGGTATCAAGTAAGATAAGTGTAAATGTTCCACTGTATGCTGTGGTATCAAGTAAGATAAGTGTAAATGTTTCACTGTATGCTGTGGTATCAAGTAAGGTAAGTGTAAATGTTCCACTGTATGCTATAGTATCAAGTAAGGTAAGCGTAAATGTTCCACTGTATGCTGTGGTATCAAGTAAGGAAAGCGTAAATGTTCCACTGTATGCTGTGGTATCAAGTAAGGTAAGTGTAAATGTTTCTCTGTATGCTGTGGTATCAAGTAAGGTAAGTGTAAATGTTCCACTGTATGCTGTGGTATCAAGTAAGGTAAGTGTAAATGTTCCACTGTATGCTGTGGTATCAAGTAAGGTAAGCGTAAATGTTCCACTGTATGCTGTGGTATCAAGTAAGGTAAGTGTAAATGTTCCACTGTATGCTGTGGTATCAAGTAAGGTAAGCGTAAATGTTCCACTGTATGCTGTGGTATCAAGTAAGGTAAGTGTAAATGTTCCACTGTATGCTGTGGTATCAAGTAAGATAAGTGTAAATGTTCCACTGTATGCTGTGGTATCAAGTAAGGTAAGTGTAAATGTTCCACTGTATGCTGTGGTATCAAGTAAGGTAAGTGTAAATGTTCCACTGTATGCTGTGGTATCAAGTAAGGTAAGCGTAAATGTTCCACTGTATGCTGTGGTATCAAGTAAGGAAACGTAAATGTTTCACAGTATGTTGGGGTATCAAGTAAGGTAAGTGTAAATGTTTCTCTCTATGCTGTGGTATCAAGTAAGGTAAGTGTAAATGTTCCACTGTATGCTGTGGTATCAAGTAAGGAAAGCGTAAATGTTTCACTGTATGCTGTGGTATCAAGTAAGGTAAGTGTAAATGTTTCTCTCTATGCTGTGGTATCAAGTAAGGTAAGTGTAAATGTTCCACTGTATGCTGTGGTATCAAGTAAGGAAAGCGTAAATGTTTCACTGTATGCTGTGGTATCAAGTAAGGTAAGTGTAAATGTTTCTCTCTATGCTGTGGTATCAAGTAAGGTAAGTGTAAATGTTCCACTGTATGCTGTGGTATCAAGTAAGGTAAGTGTAAATGTTTCTCTCTATGCTGTGGTATCAAGTAAGGTAAGTGTAAATGTTTCACTGTATGCTGTGGTATCAAGTAAGGTAAGTGTAAATGTTCCACTGTATGCTGTGGTATCAAGTAAGGTAAGTGTAAATTTTTTACAGTATGTTGTAGTATCAAGTAAGGTAAGTGTAAATGTTCCACTGTATGCTGTTGTATCAAGTAAGGTAAGTCTAAATGTTCCACTGTATGCTGTAGTATCAAGTAAGGTAAGTGTAAATGTTCCACTGTATGCTGTGGTATCAAGTAAGGTAAGTGTAAATTTTTTACAGTATGTTGTGGTATCAAGGAAGGTAAGTGTAAATTTTTTACAGTATGTTGTGGTATCAAGTAAGGTAAGTGTAATAGTTCCACTGTATGCTGTGGTATCAAGTAGGGTAAGTGTAAATGTTCCACTGTATGCTGTGGTATCAAGTAAGGTAAGTGTAAATTTTTTACAGTATGTTGTGGTATCAAGGAAGGTAAGTGTAAATTTTTTACAGTATGTTGTGGTATCAAGTAAGGTAAGTGTAATAGTTCCACTGTATGCTGTGGTATCAAGTAGGGTAAGTGTAAATGTTCCACTGTATGCTGTGGTATCAAGTAAGGTAAGCGTTAATATTCCACTGTATGCTGTGGTATCAAGTAAGGTAAGTGTAAATGTTCCACTGTATGCTGTGGTATCAAGTAAGGAAAGCGTAAATGTTTCACTGTATGCTGTGGTATCAAGTAAGATAAGTGTAAATGTTCCACTGTATGCTGTGGTATCAAGTAAGATAAGTGTAAATGTTCCACTGTATGCTGTGGTATCAAGTAAGGTAAGTGTAAATGTTCCACTGTATGCTGTGGTATCAAGTAAGGTAAGCGTAAATGTTCCACTGTATGATGTGGTATCAAGTAAGGTAAGTGTAAATGTTCCACTGTATGCTGTGGTATCAAGTAAGGTAAGTGTAAATGTTTCTCTGTATGCTGTGGTATCAAGTAAGGTAAGTGTAAATGTTTCACAATATGCTGTGGTATCAAGTAAGGTAAGCGTAAATGTTTCTCTGTATGCTGTGGTATCAAGTAAGGTAAGTGTAAATGTTTCTCTGTATGCTGTGGTATCAAGTAAGGTAAGCGTAAATGTTTCACAATATGTTGTGGTATCAAGTAAGGTAAGTGTAAATGTTTCTCTGTATGCTGTGGTATCAAGTAAGGTAAGCGTAAATGTTTCACAATATGTTGTGGTATCAAGTAAGGTAAGTGTAAATGTTTCTCTGTATGCTGTGGTATCAAGTAAGGTAAGCGTAAATGTTTCACAATATGTTGTGGTATCAAGTAAGGTAAGTGTAAATGTTTCACTGTATGCTGTGGTATCAAGTAAGTTAAGTGTAAATGTTCCACTGTATGCTGTGGTATCAAGTAAGTTAAGTGTAAATGTTTCACTGTATGCTGTGGTATCAAGTAAAGTAAGTGTAAATGTTTCTCTGTATGCTATAGTATCAAGTAAGGTAAGTGTAGGAGTTCCACTTTATATTGTGGTATCAAGTAAGGTAAGTGTCGGAGTTCCACTGTATCAGGTGGTATCAAGTAAGGTAAGTGTCGGAGTTCCACTTTATATTGTGGTATCAAGTAAGATAAGTGTAGGAGTTCCATTTTATATAGTGGTATCAAGTAAGGTAAGTGTAGGAGTTCCACTTTATATTGTGGTATCAAGTAAGGTAAGTGTAGGAGTTCCACTTTATATTGTGGTATCAAGTAAGGTAAGTGTAGGAGTTCCACTTTATATTGTGGTATCAAGTAAGGTAAGTGTAGGAGTTCCACTTTATATTATGGTAACAAGGAAGGTAAGTGTAGGAGTTCCACTTTATATTGTGGTAACAAGTAAGGTAAATGTAGGAGTTCCTCTGTATATTGTGGTATCAAGTAAGGTAAGTGTCGGAGTTCCACTTAATATTGTGGTATCAAGTAAGGTAAGTGTCGGAGTTCCACTTAATATTGTGGTATCAAGTAAGGTGAGTGTCGGAGTTCCACTTTATATTGTGGTATCAAGAAAGGTAAGTGAAGATGTTCCACTGTATATTGTGCTATCAACTACAATACTAATATGTGTTTCTCTGTATATTTTGGTATCAAGTAAGGTAAGTGTAGATGTTGCACTGTATATTGTGCTATCAACTACAATACTAATATGTGTTCCTTTGTATGTTTTGGTATCAAGTAAGGTACGTGTAGATGTTCCACTCTATATTGTGGTACAAACTACGATAAATGTAGATGTTCCATTGTATATTGTTGTGTTAAAAAAGGTAAGTGAAGATTTTCCACTATATATTTTGGTATCAAGTAACGTAAGTGTAGATATTCCACAGTATTTTGGTATTAACTACGATAAGTGTATGTGTACCACTGTATATTGTAGTATGAAGTAAGGTTAGTCTAAATGTTCCACTGTATATTGTGGTATCACGTACGGTTAGTGTAGATGTTCCACTTTATATTGGGTTATCAAGGAAGGTAAGTGTAGGTGTTCCACTTTATATTGTAGTATCCTGTAAGGTAAGTGTAAATGTTCCACTGTAGATTGTAGTATCAAGTAAAGTAAGTGCAGGTGTTTCTCTGTATATTTTGGTATCAATTAACGTAAGTGTAAATATCCCTCTATATATTGTAGTGTCAACTACGGTAAGTGTCGATGTTCCACTGTATATTATGGTATTAAGTAAAACAAGTGTAGATGTTCGACTGTATATCGTGGTATCAAGTAAGGTAATGTAAATCTTTTACAGTATGCCGTGGTATCATATGAGACCATAGAAGATTTTCCATTGTATATAATGGTTCGAATTAAGATAAGATCTTTTTGTTTCACTGAATATTGAAGAACCTAGTAAGGCAAGGATAATGTATTTCACATGTGTTTAGCAAGATCTTGAGCTGGTCTGTTTATAAGCAGCTACTTGATTAAGTTGAGATCAAACGGGCAATAAGAACTAGATGGTCTCTAATTAGGATCGAGATCGAGGAGTTTTTTCAGTTTGTTTGCTCACAGTCACGCCGCAGGTGAAAGCAGCGGACAATCGCTCATCAGCGAAACATATCAATATTGTTCTGTCAAGTCTTCCAAATTAAGATGTTTTAATGTAAAATGTCTTATCAAACACGGCAAGTTTAAATGTTTCACTGTATATTAGAGTACCAAGTCATGCACGTGCAGATGTTCCACTGTATATTGTGGTATCAAGTAAGGTAAGTATAGGTGTTCCACTGTATATTGTGGTATCAAGTAAGGTACGTGTAGTTGTTCCACTGTATATTGTGGTATCAATTAAGGTAAGTGTAGGTGTTCCACTGTATATTGCGGTATCAAGTAAGGTAAGTGTAGGTGTTCCACTATATATTGTGGTATCAAGTAAGGTAAGTGTAGGTGTTCCACTGCATATTGTGGTATCAAGTAAGGTGAGTGTAGGTGTTCCACTGCATCAGGTGGTATCAAGTAAGGTAAGTGTAGGTGTTCCACTATATATTGTGGTATAAAGTAAGGTAAATATAGATCTTCCACTTTATAGTGTGGTATAAATTAAGGTATGTGTAGATGTTCCACTATATATTGTGGTATAAAGTAAGGTAAATATAGATGTTCCACTTTATATTGTGGTATAAAGTACGGTAAGTGTTGGTGTTCCACTATATATTCTGGTATAAATTAAGGTAAGTATAGATGTTCCACTGTATATTGTGGTATCAAGTTAGCTGAGTGTAAATGTTCCACTGTATGCTGTGGTATCAAGTAAGGTAAGTGTAAATGTTCCACTGTATGCTGTGGTATCAAGTAAAGTAAGTGTAAATGTTCCACTGTATGCTGTGGTATCAAGTATGGTAAGTGTAAATGTTCCACTGTATGCTGTGGTATCAAGTAAGGTAAGTGTAAATGTTCCACTGTATGCTGTGGTATCAAGTAACGTAAGGGTAAATGTTCCACTGTATGCTGTGGTATCAAGTAAGGTAAGTGTAAATGTTCCACTGTATGCTGTGGTATCAAGTAAGGTAAGTGTAAATGTTCCACAGTATGCTGTGGTATCAAGTAAAGTAAGTGTAAATGTTCCACTTTATGCTGTGGTATCAAGTAAGGTAAGTGTAAATGTTCCACTGTATGCTGTGGTATCAAGTAAGGTAAGTGTAAATTTTTTACAGTATGTTGTAGTATCAAGTAAGGTAAGTGTAAATGTTCCACTGTATGCTGTGGTATCAAGTAAGGTAAGTCTAAATGTTCCACTGTATGCTGTAGTATCAAGTAAGGTAAGTGTAAATGTTCCACTGTATGCTGTGGTATCAAGTAAGGTAAGTGTACATTTTTTACAGTATGTTGTAGTATCAAGTAAGGTAAGTGTAAATGTTTCACTGTATGCTGTGGTATCAAGTAAGGTAAGTGTAAAAGTTCCACTGTATGCTGTGGTATCAAGTAGGGTAAGTGTAAATGTTTCACTGTATGCTGTGGTATCAAGTAAGGTAAGCGTTAATATTCCACTGTATGCTGTGGTATCAAGTAAGGTAAGTGTAAATGTTTCTCTGTATGCTGTGGTATCAAGTAAGGAAAGCGTGAATGTTTCACTGTATGCTGTGGTATCAAGTAAGGTAAGTGTAAATGTTTCACAATATGTTGTGGTATCAAGTAAGGTAAGTGTAAATGTTTCTCTGTATGCTGTGGTATCAAGTAAGGTAAGCGTAAATGTTCCACTGTATGCTGTGGTATCAAGTAAGGTAAGTGTAAATGTTTCTATGTATGCTGTGGTATCAAGTAAGGTAAGTGTAAATGTTCCACTGTATGCTGTGGTATCAAGTAAGGTAAGTGTAAATGTTTCTCTCTATGCTGTGGTATCAAGTAAGGTAAGTGTAAATGTTTCACTGTATGCTGTGGTATTAAGTAAGGTAAGTGTAAATGTTCCACTGTATGCTGTGGTATCAAGTAAGGTAAGTGAAAAGTTTTTACAGTATGTTGTAGTATCAAGTAAGGTAAGTGTAAATGTTCCACTGTATGCTGTGGTATCAAGTAAGGTAAGTCTAAATGTTCCACTGTATGCTGTAGTATCAAGTAAGGTAAGTGTAAATGTTCCACTGTATGCTGTGGTATCAAGTAAGGTAAGTGTAAATTTTTTACAGTATGTTGTGGTATCAAGGAAGGTAAGTGTAAATTTTTTACAGTATGTTGTGGTATCAAGTAAGGTAAGTGTAATAGTTCCACTGTATGCTGTGGTATCAAGTAGGGTAAGTGTAAATGTTCCACTGTATGCTGTGGTATCAAGTAAGGTAAGCGTTAATATTCCACTGTATGCTGTGGTATCAAGTAAGGTAAGTGTAAATGTTTCTCTGTATGCTATGGTATCAAAGAAGGAAAGCGTAAATGTTTCACTGTATGCTGTGGTATCAAGTAAGGTAAGTGTAAATGTTTCACAATATGTTGTGGTATCAAGTAAGGTAAGTGTAAATGTTTCTCTGTATGCTGTGGTATCAAGTAATGTAAGCGTAAATGTTCCACTGTATGCTGTGGTATCAAGTAAGGTAAGTGTAAATGTTTCTCTGTATGTTGTGGTATCAACTAAGGTAAGCGTAAATGTTTCACTGTATGTTGTGGTATCAAGTAAGGTAAGTGTAAATGTTCCACTGTATGATGTGGTATCAAGTAAGGTAAGTGTAAATGTTTCACTGTATGCTGTGGTATCAAGTAAGTTAAGCGTAAATGTTTCACTGTATGCTGTGGTATCAAGTAAGTTAAGTGTAAATGTTTCACTGTATGCTGTGGTATCAAGTAAGTTAAGTGTAAATGTTCCACTGTATGCTGTGGTATCAAGTAAGTTAAGTGTAAATGTTTCACTGTATGCTGTGGTATCAAGTAAAGTAAGTGTAAATGTTTCTCTGTATGCTATAGTATCAAGTAAGGTAAGTGTAAATGTTTCACTGTATGCTGTGGTATCAAATAAGGTAAGTGTAAATGTTCCACTGTATGCTGTGGTATCAAGTAAGGTAAGCGTAAATGTTTCACTGTATGCTGTGGTATCAAGTAAGGTAAGTGTAAATGTTTCACTGTATGCTGTGGTATCAAGTAAGTTAAGTGTAAATGTTTCACTGTATGCTGTGGTATCAAGTAAAGTAAGGGTAAATGTTCCACTGTATGCTGTGGTATCAAGTAAGGTAAGTGTAAATGTTTCACTGTATGCTGTGGTATCAAGTAATGTAAGTGTAAATGTTCCACTGTATGCTGTGGTATCAAGTAAGGTAAGTGTAAATGTTCCACTGTATGCTGTGGTATCAAGTAAGGTAAGCGTTAATATTCCACTGTATGCTGTGGTATCAAGTAAGGTAAGTGTAAATGTTCCACTGTATGCTGTGGTATCAAGTAAGGTAAGTGTAAATGTTTCACTGTATGCTGTGGTATCAAGTAAGGTAAGTGTAAATGTTTCACTGTATGCTGTGGTATCAAGTAAGGTAAGTGTAAATGTTTCACTGTATGCTGTGGTATCAAGTAAGGTAAGTGTAAATGTTCCACTGTATGCTGTGGTATCAAGTAAGTTAAATGTAAATGTTTCACTGTATGCTGTGGTATCAAGTAAAGTAAGTGTAAATGTTCCACTGTATGCTGTGGTATCAAGTAAGGTAAGTGTAAATGTTCCACTGTATGCTGTGGTATCAAGTAAGGTAAGTGTAAATGTTCCACTGTATGCTGTGGTATCAAGTAAGGTAATCGTTAATATTCCACTGTATGCTGTGGTATCAAGTAAGGTTAGTGTAAATGTTTCACTGTATGCTGTGGTATCAAGTAAGGTATGCGTAAATGTTGCACAGTATGTTGTGGTATCAAGTAAGGTAAGTGTAAATGTTTCTCTGTATGCTATGGTATCAAGTAAGGTTAGTATAAATTTTTCTCTGTCTGCTGTGGTATCAAGTAGGATAAGTATAAATGTTCCACTGTATGCTGTGGTATCAAGTTAGGTAAGCGTAAATGTTCCACTGTATGCTGTGGTATCAAGTAAGGTAAGTGTAAATGTTTCTCTGTATGCAATGGTATCAAGTAAGGCAAGTGTAAATGTTTCACAATATGTTGTGGTATCAAGTAAGGTAAGTGTAAATGTTTCTCTCTATGCTGTGGTATCAAGTAAGGTAAGCGTTAATATTCCACTGTATGCTGTGGTATCAAGTAAGGTAAGTGTAAATGTTCCACTGTATGCTGTGGTATCAAGTAAGGTAAGTGTAAATGTTTCTCTGTATGCTATAGTATCAAGTAAGGTAAGTGTAAATGTTTCACTGTATGCTGTGGTATCAAATAAGGTAAGTGTAAATGTTCCACTGTATGCTGTGGTATCAAGTAAGGTAAGCGTAAATGTTTCACTGTATGCTGTGGTATCAAGTAAGGTAAGTGTAAATGTTTCACTGTATGCTGTGGTATCAAGTAAGTTAAGTGTAAATGTTTCACTGTATGCTGTGGTATCAAGTAAAGTAAGGGTAAATGTTCCACTGTATGCTGTGGTATCAAGTAAGGTAAGTGTAAATGTTTCACTGTATGCTGTGGTATCAAGTAAGGTAAGTGTAAATGTTCCACTGTATGCTGTGGTATCAAGTAAGGTAAGTGTAAATGTTCCACTGTATGCTGTGGTATCAAGTAAGGTAAGCGTTAATATTCCACTGTATGCTGTGGTATCAAGTAAGGTAAGTGTAAATGTTCCACTGTATGCTGTGGTATCAAGTAAGGTAAGTGTAAATGTTTCACTGTATGCTGTGGTATCAAGTAAGGTAAGTGTAAATGTTTCACTGTATGCTGTGGTATCAAGTAAGGTAAGTGTAAATGTTTCACTGTATGCTGTGGTATCAAGTAAGGTAAGTGTAAATGTTCCACTGTATGCTGTGGTATCAAGTAAGTTAAATGTAAATGTTTCACTGTATGCTGTGGTATCAAGTAAAGTAAGTGTAAATGTTCCACTGTATGCTGTGGTATCAAGTAAGATAAGCGTAAATGTTCCACTGTATGCTGTGGTATCAAGTAAGGTAAGTGTAAATGTTCCACTGTATGCTGTGGTATCAAGTAAGGTAATCGTTAATATTCCACTGTATGCTGTGGTATCAAGTAAGGTTAGTGTAAATGTTTCACTGTATGCTGTGGTATCAAGTAAGGTATGCGTAAATGTTGCACAGTATGTTGTGGTATCAAGTAAGGTAAGTGTAAATGTTTCTCTGTATGCTATGGTATCAAGTAAGGTTAGTATAAATTTTTCTCTGTCTGCTGTGGTATCAAGTAGGATAAGTATAAATGTTCCACTGTATGCTGTGGTATCAAGTAAGGTAAGCGTAAATGTTCCACTGTATGCTGTGGTATCAAGTAAGGTAAGTGTAAATGTTTCTCTGTATGCAATGGTATCAAGTAAGGCAAGTGTAAATGTTTCACAATATGTTGTGGTATCAAGTAAGGTAAGTGTAAATGTTTCTCTCTATGCTGTGGTATCAAGTAAGGTAAGCGTTAATATTCCACTGTATGCTGTGGTATCAAGTAAGGTAAGTGTAAATGATCCACTGTATGCTGTGGTATCAAGTAAGGTAAGTGTAAATGTTTCACTGTATGCTGTGGTATCTAGTAAGGTAAGTGTAAATGTTTCACTGTATGCTGTGGTATCAAGTAAGGTAAGTGTAAATGTTTCACTGTATGCTGTGGTATCAAGTAAGGTAAGTGTAAATGTTCCACTGTATGCTGTGGTATCAAGTAAGTTAAATGTAAATGTTTCACTGTATGCTGTGGTATCAAGTAAAGTAAGTGTAAATGTTCCACTGTATGCTGTGGTATCAAGTAAGGTAAGTGTAAATGTTCCACTGTATGCTGTGGTATCAAGTAAGGTAAGTGTAAATGTTCCACTGTATGCTGTGGTATCAAGTAAGGTAAGCGTTAATATTCCACTGTATGCTGTGGTATCAAGTAAGGTTAGTGTAAATGTTTCACTGTATGCTGTGGTATCAAGTAAGGTAAGCGTAAATGTTGCACAGTATGTTGTGGTATCAAGTAAGGTAAGTGTAAATGTTTCTCTGTATGCTATGGTATCAAGTAAGGTTAGTATAAATTTTTCTCTGTCTGCTGTGGTATCAAGTAGGATAAGTATAAATGTTCCACTGTATGCTGTGGTATCAAGTAAGGTAAGCGTAAATGTTCCACTGTATGCTGTGGTATCAAGTAAGGTAAGTGTAAATGTTTCTCTGTATGCAATGGTATCAAGTAAGGCAAGTGTAAATGTTTCACAATATGTTGTGGTATCAAGTAAGGTAAGTGTAAATCTTTCTCTGTATGCTATAGTATCAAGTAAGGTAAGCGTAAATGTTCCACTGTATGCTGTGGTATCAAGTAAGGTAAGTGTAAATGTTTCTCTGTATGCAATGGTATCAAGTAAGGCAAGTGTAAATGTTTCACAATATGCTGTGGTATCAAGTAAGGTAAGTGTAAATCTTTCTCTGTATGCTATAGTATCAAGTAAGGTAAGTGTAAATGTTTTACTGTATGCTGTGGTATCAAGTAAGATAAGCGTAAATGTTTCACAGTATGTTGTGGTATGAAGTAAGGTAAGTGTAAATGTTTCTCTGTATGCTATGGTATCAAGAAAGGCAAGTGTAAATGTTTCACTGTATGCTGTGGTATCAAGTAAGATAAGCGTAAATGTTTCACAGTATGCTGTGGTATCAAGTAAGGTAAGTGTAAATGTTCAACTGTATGCTGTGGTATCAAGTAAGTTAAGTGTAAATGTTTCTCTGTATGCTGTGGTATCAAGTAAGGTAAGTGTAAATGTTCAACTGTATGCTGTGGTATCAAGTAAGGCAATTGTAAATGTTTCACAATATGTTGTGGTATCAAGTAAGGTAAGTGTAAATGTTTCTCTGTATGCTGTGGTATCAAGTAAGGCAAGTGTAAATGTTTCACTGTATGCTGTGGTATCAAGTAAGATAAGCGTAAATGTTTCACAGTATGTTGTGGTATCAAGTAAGGTAAGTGTAAATGTTTCTCTGTATGCTATGGTATCAAGTAAGGCAAGTGTAAATGTTTCACTGTATGCTGTGGTATCAAGTAAGATAAGCGTAAATGTTTCACAGTATGTCGTGGTATCAAGTAAGGTAAGTGTAAATGTTTCTCTGTATGCTATGGTATCAAGTAAGGTAAGTGTAAATGTTTCACTGTATGCTATAGTATCAAGTAAGGTAAGCGTAAATGTTTCACTGTATGCTATAGTATCAAGTAAGGTAACTGTAAATGTTTCACTGTATGCTGTGGTATCAAGTAAGGTAAGTGTAAATGTTTCACTGTATGCTGTGGTATCAAGTAAGGTAAGTGTAAATGTTTCACTGTATGCTGTGGTATCAAGTAAGGTAAGTGTAAATGTTTCACTGTATGCTGTGGTATCAAGTAAGGTAAGTGTAAATGTTTCACAGTATGCTGTGGTATCATTTATGACCACAGAAGACTTTCCATTGTTTATTATGGTTTCATTTAAGGTAAGATCTTTTGTTTCACTGTATATTACAGTACCTAGTAAGGCAAGGGTAATGTGTTTCATATGCGTTTTGGCAAGATTTTGGGCTGGTCGATATATAAACACCTACTTGATAAATGAGATCAAAAGGACAGGTAGATCTAGATGGTCTCAGATTAGGATCAAGATCGAGGAGTTTTTCAGTTTGTTTGCTCACAGTCACGCCGCAGGTGAAAGCAACGCAGACATCGGTATTGTCTATACTTACACGTGTAAGCCTATTTCTGAGACCATAGAATGGTTTAAAACAAAATAAAAGCAAACCCTGACATCATTTTATATGTTTTTCAAGAGGTTACATATGTAGGAAAAAGGTGCATAAATTCTTATAATTAACAATAAAACTTAAATGTACAAGCAGAAATTGCACATGTTCAGGAGATTCACATTACACAAATAATAATTGTTCAGATAGTGTTTTTTCTGGAACATAGTATTATGTAAAAAAGAACAATGTTGTCAATTGAAAAGTAATATGTCATTCAATAGAGGAAGGAAATAACTACAAACATATTTAATCTTATTATCAAAGAAGAATATTACTTTCTAGTAAATCTTTGTGTAAGGACGTAATAATTTATACAAACATATTCTGTTGTGTTTTTTTTCTTAAAATGCTCGTGTAATAAAAGTTTGACAAGGAATAAATCTCATTCAGGCCTAGGGTTTGAACCCAGAACCATCCGAACCCGAGACCATAAACTGAACCTCTTGACCAAGAACACTTCAACAATGTTATAAATGCTTTCTTGTTGTGTTTTAGACGTCTCTTTAATGATGATCCAAATTCTAAACTCTTTCTTTAAACTTGTCATAACGGGTCTAAGGTTTGAATTCGAAACACATCCTGAGTCTTCTACCTTGACCTCTTGACCAAGAACACTTCAAGCATACTTACTATACATGCTTTCTTTGTATGTTGAATATTTCGCTGATGGAAGTGAATTAAAACAATATAAAAGCATTTCTGCACGCTGGCAGCACTGGAAATGCTATATTTTAAGATTTGCGGGACCTTACAGAAATCGTAAGTGTATCTTTAAATGTTGTATAAACAGTGCATTTAACTCAGATTTCGCCATGCATACTCAGAGACCGTTCAGAACAAACTTTTACTGGCCATGGACTGTTTCGTTGCTAATAGGTCAATTTATTAACATGCAGTCCGAACATCGAAGGATAGCATTCCTATCTACCTAGGTAAGGGCGTAGAGAGTGTTCATGTGCGTTTACATTAAAAAATTAAATATAAAAAAAACAAAATCTTTCTCTCAAGTTGGTGCAAAACAATACAGAAACATTATAGAATTATAAACATGCAAAATAAATGAACTCCTATGTTAAAAATGGACTGATTCATTTAGACCGTTGTTGATCATTTCATTGAAAATGTGCGGCTATACTATGCAAAAATTACGTTGTATGTTTTCAAGGGAAGATAAAGGTGTTTGCGACACATAACTGTTTTTTCGCAGAGGCCCTGTTATTAGATAATACATTTGTCTTTCTCACAATATATAAATTTGGGATTTCCAAACAAACGGTTTGTTGTTAAATTGCTTCCAAAATTGTAACATTTACTATAAAGAACAAATTTAATAAGCGTCGTGTTATCTACAAAGTCCGCAAAATAAAATTTCCCCACTTGCCAATTTCAGTGAGCATTCCATATAGACGTCGTGCTCCAGAGCGTCGCTTATAATTACTAGATGATTTTGCAACTGCCCTATTTGTCGAATAGTTTGGCAAGGGCTTCAAGCTTTTTTGACCCATTCTTTGATCGTCGGGTGGGGAGCAGGTGACTCATCACTGCCTCCGGTACTGGTTCATTCAAAAGGTATATCCCATCCACGTCTGGGGTATCTAGAGTTTAGTTTAAAAAAGTGTATAGAGCTGTTTTCTTTAGACATTTAAGATAAAGCTTTGCCGAGGATTTTAATCTCAATGTATTTGGATAACATCACATTTTCTAGCCCTGTGTCTGCATTCCGTAGCAGTTCTGCTATATCAAATATGACATTCTTCTTGTCTCGTCTTTTCTTATCAATGAAGCTAAGCTCATTTCGGAAGATTTTTCTACCGCCTCATGTAACTACTACAGTTGACAGAGCAAGTGCCTTTTTCTCGCAGATCAAGACCTTGATATTCCATCATAGGTAATACAAATTTGCTGTTTATGGTTAACTTTCAGTAGTCCATGCGTTTTGGCGCCATCCCTCTACGTTTCATATATAAAGTAGTCGTTGGAGACGTTCATTAGCTTCTTGTTTGCAATACTTATGTAAGTTGCACTTGTGGAGGTTTCTGTTGTGAGGTCGCATAGGAGGTCACAAAATTTTGAACTTCGGCGTCATAGTCTTACAACGAAAAACCCTCATCCATTATGTAGATTTAAAGACATGGCAAAAATGTTATAAATACTCTATACGTAACAATGTTAGGCAACAGTTTCGTTCGAAAATCAATCAATACAGGAGGCTGATAACTACTCTGGGGTTGAAAGACATGAGACAAACGATTGTTGCAAAGTCAGCAGCTGTTAATCAGGTTCCTGAACCTCGAGACCCACGACGTAATAATACCCGTAACCCTAAACCTTAGTGAGCATCGTGAAGAAGAAAATGATCAAAATCAGTGGTAACGAGATTATGACAGTCGTTGACGCAGCAAACTATTTTGACTCTTGGAAAACGGAACGCGGGTATACTAACGCCATGTACCTTAGGCACTTTCTATCTGGCAACCGCAAATTGATGAGGCTAAGAGTCGATGCTGATAAAAAAAGGAGACGAGCGTTGAAAAGAAATAGAAAGCATAAGGCAACCAGTTCCACATTCCGGTGGACTTTTAGCTGCTTGAGAGTCATGCGCCAAAAGCAGTCAAAACTTTGCTGACGTTTCAAATACGATTGGAAAATTATTATGAAATGATGGTGGTACCCGGCACCATGCTTTTTCTATACTCGCGGCTACAATACTTTTCCAATTTAACTTTTTATGCGGGGAGCCAATAACCCACTCAACGGTGGGTATTCTCTGATTCTTTAGGGTAAACTCGGATAAATGCAGACTTTAGAAAATAGCTTATTCCATAAAGACATTTATTTTGCATTGGGTGAAATAAACATTTGAACTTGAAAACAATGTTAAACAGAATGTAAATTAAAACAATGATTAAACATTTACAGATTTATTTGATCAAATTTACCGATTGTAAGCCTCAATACACACATGTTGATCGACATATATGTACTCGTAAAAGTTACATAACGACTACCACATGATTTAACAGTATAAACATTCAAACTGCAACCCTTCTACCGCTTCTTCAGTACGGGTATCAATGTTAATGCTTTTGGACTTCCTTCATTCTCACCTTATTACTTTTCTTTTCTTTTCTTCTCGTTCCTCGGCCATTTGTTGTTTGAGGTTTTCCTTTTATCCTTGTTTTTGAGCTCTGTCACTCTTTCCTTTGTTCTTTGGCCTTCTCTACTGTCTCATTTAGAACCTTTAGGTTTCCGAGGTTTTTATCTACTGTTGTCCTTTTTCCGACTGACCGTTCCAAGGCGGTAACAGCTGTTTTCTTTTTATGTTATGTCTCGTCTCTGTGTTTTTGTCATATTTACCCTGTTTACCTAGACATAGTTTAGATTTTTAATCTGTGGTAATCATCTCACGTATTTGTTCATGCGTTTGATGTATGCAGTTCGTCAGTTAATTTACGACGTGTTTGGTCATGCGATTGATATGTGCAGATTGTCATTTTTTTCACAAATATTTATATATAAATGATATTCGAAACAGAATTAGTCGCAGTAGAATTTGCTTGAGCGCTACATTTCATTGATGACACAGACATGTTCAGGATATATTCGTAAGTAACTTACGTAACCTTTATATTTCATTTATTCATAGGCGATTTGAACAATAGTATAACGCAAATTGGCAGTGAGCGTTCGTGGTCTAGTGGTTAAGACGTTGGACACCGGTTCGGAGAGTCCCGGGTTCGAACCCCGAAACTGGCCACGTGACGTTAGTCCTTGAGCAAGACTAATTACTGCACATTGCTCCAGGTATTCAGTACCTGAGTACTGGTTCTACCCAGGAAGTGGACAGTCGAGAGGGATTAATATAAGTTAAAAGAACTTGTTTCCCAATCGACTATAAATAAATAGGTTTAAACTAAATTGGCAGTGCTTGCCCAAACAGGTTGTAATAAATGTTTGTTTTATTTTGTTTTTGTTACATCGCACTGATACAATTATAGTAAGAATTGTGACGTCCAGCTAATTATTAGTGGAAGGAGACTTATGCCTGGGTAGAACCAGCGGTGCACCGCAAGTTAGCTGGCAAACCGCCGCACATTAAAGTTCTCGCCCCGATCGGGTATCGTAATCTCAATCATTTTAGTTTTATACATATGAAACATTTTCCGCGTAAAATGATCATTTTCCTTTTCTCTTTTTTTTCTTTTGAAAATAATAGTTAGTATCTCAATCGTAATATGCAACTACATTGTATTCGTGGAAACTCGTTATTAACAGTTTATAATTCTATCGTATGTTCCCATCATTACAAACAAATGTAAGATTGTTGGTGAATCTTTTAACAATTACACACACCCATTAAACATTGAACTTTTTTAAAATTATTATGTAAAATTAATGTAAGCAGAGTTGGTTTATTGTTGTTTTACGATTTCCATTTCCTGATAGTTTCAAATAATGTATGTTTACAAAAATAATACTAGACAATTTTTGTCCAAGTTTAGAATATCTATATGTTTCGATGTATATCGGTTTCCATACAGCCTGTTAATTGAATATGTGTATATGCGCGTGGTGTGCGCGCGTGATTTGTGTGTGTTTGTGTGTGTGTGTATGTGTGTGTGTGTGTACGCGCGCGGACGTATTTGTTTCTTGTTTTTAATTTCTGTACACCAAAAGCATGAAGTGAGCATGACTTTTACAATTTATTCCAGGCTAAAGATGTCACCAATAGTAACCATCGTGAGTATAGCCATTCTTATTTTTTTTTTACAAATTTCTTAAATTTATATATTATAATTTTTGCGTCTTTTAATTATTATAAATATATTATAAATAATTTTAGTAGACTTGGCTAGAAAGCAAGCCGGAAATAGGATCAGATCCAATGATATGCTCATTAATAACGAACCCAAAGCGTCTACTTATCTGCGACTACATATCTTACGAGTTATTGCGATTAGCATCGCAGAAATGTTTATCCCACCGACTTATATACTATAGAGTCAAAATTGTAATTAAGTTTTAGTTATAGTTTTAAATTTTTCACTCTTTACAGATACTGCTTCTTGGCTTATTCGTGAATACGATCTCGTCTATACCTCGTCATGCGGTAAATGATTTATTTAGCTATAAATTTCATTTTTCCGGAATTGTATCTTGGCTTATCCTGTTTACACTGTTCATATTAGAAGTGATGGATTATAAAACTGGTTGTTATATATAGCCAAGCACGTCTTTTGAGAGAACTCAAGTTAATTTTGTGTAACAGTATGTTTAAACGTTTTATGTTACAACACATGCAGCATCAGACTTATTATAAAACTATATAATTATTATAATAACTGATCATAAGTTTACTAAATTTTAAATACTAGTATTTTATTTATACGCTTGTTTTGCTATAATACATGTAGTATTTGGCTTATTTCACTATCTGTACGGGAGTTATTATACTATTCTAATATTCAGAGTTGTCCTAATTTGTTTTGTGGATTTGGACCAAAGACAGGTTTTCTAAAATTTATATTGCGTTTTTGATAATTAAAATTTTTATGCTTCTTTTTAAAGTCGTTATCTGATGTATTGTTTTGAGACGCAACCCACCAGAAAATGAACGAAATAACGATTATATTCTATCATAAATATTGTTATTATTATAATATTATTATTTTTGTTTTTATTATAATTATTACTGTTATTATTGTTATTATTATTATTATTATTATTATTATTATTATTATTATTATTATTATTATTATTATTATTATTATTAGGCACAACTAGTGATAATTTTTTTATTATACACTTAAAGGTCTCAATTACATGGTTTTATATTTAAAAGCCTTGTCCAGAAGGCGAAATTCAGGTATCGTACTGTGATGCATTGGGTACAGACGAACATTGTAATTTCTGCCAGCCTGGTAAGTAATCGTATAGATTCTTTTGCCATACACTTTACTTATCCACCTTTGATCTTATTCAACATACACACATCCTGAAAGTGGCGGTTAATATTGTAGATTCATGTGACTAGTGAGAATAGTCATTGTGATTATAATCATTTTTGTACAATTTTAAAGGGGGAGTTGGGGGTGGCGGGGGGAGGGGGCGGGGGGAGGGGGCGGGGGGCTGGCGGGGGGAGGGGGCGGGGGGCTATGCCCATAATCATCACATCGCTATAAAGTATAGCGTTAATTTTAATAAAAGGTTTTTACATGAGTAAATCACAGAACGATAAAGAAAACACCTTTCACTTATATAGCAATGATTGTCCTTGAAAATTTATGCATATTTTTGCAGTGCAAATATTACTACATATAAGGAGGCTGTCATTCTTACCTTCATCTCAAAGAATTTCTCGTAAAACATGTATTTCTTAAGAGGATTCATGGGGGTATACGTAAAGAGTTTGACAGGATAAAAAGCATATTTAATACATCAAATGTCACATTTATATATATTTTTTGTCTTTATCTCCATCTCTGAATCCTTGTCCTTATCCTTGGTACCCCACAAGACTCCAACCTTGGAGGCCAATGCTCTAGCGACTCCAACTGCCATGATTCTCAAGGGGCTTGTGACGGAAAACGTTGCGGGTGTAACGACTGTCATGTGTGCACCTGCTTACGTCCTTACCTCGATTCCAACGGACCTTACTACGGCGGGGAATGCTCGAGCGGTAGTGTCATCTCCTAAATGATCTATAATTTGAGTTCTCATGTAATAATTTTTAAGAAACGCATATATGAAAAAGTTTTGAATCAGCAATGTCATTTGAATTTTCATTTGTATATTCACCTTATATGATGCATGTAAAATAATGTTCTCTTGATAATTATATGTAATAAATACTCGCCTACAGTTAGAAATATATAACGTAGTGGTATAAAGATACTAAGATGATAGTCTTTTGACAAAATTTGCAAAGTGTAGTTTAAGGAAGGTTGGTGTAATCTATGTTGGTATTTATTTCACTCTGTAAGGATTGTTACCTACATTTCTTTTGATGGACATTGGTCTTTTGTTCCTCAATTCCATCTACACATGAACATGATATATAATTTCATTTATACTTCATCGCTGGTCATTTTTGTCTTGATTCAAAAAATTATTTCAGTTACAAATAACTATTTTGTGTAGTTCTTATAGAAATAATACCATATGGAAATTATTTGTTCAATAACGTCACTACTTTATTTTAAGGACATCACTGACATAAGAAAACGTCGGCGCTTGGACATTTTTCTTCAAATAAATCGGTTTTCTTTTCATTGCTTGCATTTGAGAAAGTCCCCAGGAAGTGCGGATTTAGAGCTCTGTAAAATCGTTCAATTTTGCCGACTGACAGTTCCAAGGCGGGTTAGCTTTTTTAGTTAAAAGAATCATCATAGATGTGCACTTACTTATATTTTAGGCTTACTTGTGAATACTTTTGACCTGCGCCTTTTCAAATGTTGGTATATATTGCAATGCTCATAGGACTTTGCCATTTTTTCTTGTTAAATGTTAAACATGATAAATTCAATGCAAAGCATGTCAAATTTCTATTTCGAACGCCGTGTGACTCCTTTGTTATTATTTCTAATTTATCAGATATTTTGCAAGTTGATAACAATACAAATAATAGATCATCCATTTTATTTTCATTCTTCTAAGGTACTAATCTTGGTGCCAGATGTGTAAATGACGCAGATTGCTATGACGGGCGCCAATGTAATGGTTCCACGTGCGGATGTATCAGACCACCCCGGGGACCACCGAAATGTGGATGTAATGTTGCCCTTGGTTACCGAGACTCCAATGGAGATGATGCGGTGGGCGGGAAATGTGTCGGTTAGTAAATTCAATTCTCATGCCTTTTTCTCCTTGCAACAATTTAAATTTTGTGGAATGTATTTTGTCTTGAGAGCATTTTTTTTTTATTCTACCCAAAGTGGCTATACATTCATATAAGGTGTTTCATTTTATATTACACATCTTTCTTTTTAGAGTCGAACCTGCACGTGTTCTCATGTTACGATACAAGTGACTGCTTCGACAAGAGCGGGCCGTGTGACGGTGTCAGATGCGTCTGTTACTGTAACATATGCCAAATCATGGAACATCCTTATGGAAAATAAGAATGACAGGTTCAAACCTCTACTTAGGAAGCCATCCTATGGAGTAGAATAAAACGACACGCTACATATAAATTAAAAAAATCCAAAGTCAACATTGATAGAAAAAACGACCTTATAAACTCCTAAAATGAATTTTATTTTAGAGAACTTTTCATAAGAATGTATAAAAAAATGTTCGTTATGTCTAAAAATAATAAAAGATCTTTAGATAATTTTGTGTTTGTATTTTAGTAAAATCCCTAATACTTTTTTTCTGATTTTTTTTCTTTGATCCCATGTAACATATGCCATTGATCGGTATACATTAAATGAATATACGTTTGAGTATAAATGTATATTCGATCTTCATACAAAACACCAACACATACACTATCGAACACACACGCACGCATGCACACACAAATACACACGTACACACACAATCACACATGCACTCACACGCTCGCTCAAACAGTCACACACGCGCTCATAAAACAAACAAATCAGCAAAATACTTAGCTGAGACTTTTTTCTGACTTACATTAATAGTCTTAGTTAAAATTGCTTACTACCAGGTTCTAATGGGATGAACGAATCATTCAAAAAATGTCTAAAACATACCAGTTTTTAAGATGATTATTATATCATTCACTATAAAGAAATGCACGATATGCACATTGTTATATTCAAACATTGTGTGTTCCATGATATTTATGCATATTCTTAATTTCTTAATTGTTTCCTTGTCCTGTTTCTATATGGAACTAATGACTTGAGCAACGAAATCCTGCAAATGACTGCATATATTTAAGAGGCATATTGATAACGGTCCGAGTTTAATAACATTTTGCATAGATTATATCCAGATGTGTTTAAGACAATTGATAAATGTTGTTTGGTTGTATGAATAAGTATCAAAATTGTCTATGGTCTAATTATTCATACTCGTCCGAATTCATACACACTAAATGTTTAATCTGCGTAGCCAGGCATTATTTCATATTTTGTCACGTCTCTTTAACATTATAGGACAGCACTAAAGATATTTTTTCGGTCATCCATTCGTACTAATTTACACCAATATATTATATAGTCGGATAAGTATGATACACATAAAAGTAACCTCTTTAACTATATGGTTATTTAAGCTACTATCAACTCCACAAATAGTTTAAGACCTAATTGTACCACATCAATTTTAGGTAAGTATTGAAATCACACTTAGCTCGCAATCCATAACGGAAAACATTAAATCAGATAGTTAAACAGTTGCTTTGTAATAAAATGCCTTAAGTGTTTCTGACTCTCATAAATTCTGTAAATAGAGATTTGCCATTGAGACGAAAGTAATAATGATCCACCGTCCAAGTTAAATAAGACGAGATGCGTATAAGAAGAACTTCGTTTTGTTTGTTTTGTAACATGGCACAGTCATAATTATTCTTATATTTCCGATGTCCAGCTGATTGTTGGTGGAGGTCGACCCCAGACTTATGCCTGGGTTCGTATATCAGGTCAGATGTCTTTTAATACACAAGCATATAAACACACACATATAGAGGATCTGACATGAGTTGTTATTTAATACAAACATTTATTAAACGAGTTCAGGTAAATGATATTAAACGAACCTCGGCGAGTTTAATATCATTTTGTCTGGACAAGTTTAATAAATGTTTGTATTAAATAACAACGAGTGTCAGATTCTTTTTATCACATGATTTTCGTCCTCTTTTACTAATTTACTACAAACAAATACCCGTGTAGATCTACATGCCGGTTCAAAAATTAGAATGATATTGTGACGTCATTTAACCAAACACCGCATCAAAGACCATTTGATTTCATTGTTGCGCTACACAAAATAGTTCCATTTTATTGTCTTTAATTGAGAGTAAAACAACCTATTGACAAACTTTTAATGCGTATTTAACACTAATACATAATAAAAACAACATATCATTGTCATATGTTTTATCGACTATTTCAGCTGAATAACTTATAACAGTAATCAGTAAACGCGTGAAACTGCGTGACCCAGAAAGTTTACATAGTGGTTAGTGTGAAGGACACTATTCAAACTTAATTCTCATCGCTGCCAGTGTCGAAGTGGAAATAATTCTCTTGCGTTTGTTATGTTGTGGACTTGCAGACTCGTCAGTAGAATTTACATTTGATTGTGTCATAGGCAGCTGAATGTTAACATTGAAAGTTCCACCATAAAAACGTTTCGAGCGAAGATGCTGTTAAAGCCACCGTGGACGGTTATGTTTTAGTTCTTTGTGGCGGAATTCATTGAAGTTACCATCGCGTTGTGGACATTCATGACTTGATTCACATGCTGGTAAGAACAGTTAGACTTTTAGAGGATGTTCGATATCATTTTGGGTTGATTATCGCTAATATGGGGGCGGTTATTAATTGGTTGAATGTCGCGGTGTCCTGTTATCTGCAATCGGAACTCCTCGGGCAATTCCGTCCTCGGGGAATTATCCGAGGTGTTCCGATTGCATAATCTGATTTGCCGGGATGTTATTTTCGGACAGTTTTTGAACTAAAAGTTTCCGAGTGCTTTGGTTGGTCAGACGTCTTTCGGATGCAAGTCAAAAAGCCTTAGCCATACGCTTCATGATGGTGGCACGTTTATTTATACTTATAATTAATCGTGTCATTTGAACCGACGAAAAAATAGCTGTCATTGTCGTCAAGTTTGTTTACAAACTCGGCGGATGAATACCAAATAGTCACGCGAAGCTGCTAGCCAATCAAATTGCAAGAAAAGCTGTATCACACTAGTGAAAAATATAAAATATATCAAAGATGATTATGATAAGGAACTATATGTGTGCATTTTAACAGTAAAAAAGTTTAGACATGCTTTTGCACAGTTCCGGACAGGTGTACATAGCTTAGAAATTGAACGGGGTAGGTATTCAAATACCCCAAGGCATGATAGAGTATTCAAGTTATGTTCACAGGGTGAGGTTGAAGACGAAGAACACTTTTTACTTAAATGTACAGCGTTTGCATCTTTAAGACAAAAATACATACCTAGTAAATATTATAATACCTCTTCCGTGCATAACATGCATATTCTTCTTGCCTCAAGAAACGCAGCAATGTATATATATTACTCTATGATGAAAAGGAAAAAAATTGTACAATATTTTACAATGATGAAATTTTGCCATGTACCAACTCACTTTTGTACTTATACTGTTATTTATTTGTTACCATTGTGTCATGGGCTGGTGGCCTACATACATGTATTCATAAAACTGTAAACTGTAGTGTAATACGAAAAATATTACATGGGTATATGAATGAAAAACAATGTGAATCATGTGATAAAATGATCATTGATATGCTTGTTCAGTACATTTGCCATCTTATTATACACATCTGAAATACTATAGTAGCAATACAATTTATCTTATAACTTATGATACGAAAAGAAGCAATATGCTGTGGTTTTAGCATGAAATTAGTGCATTGGGCAAAAATACATGCATATGTCAAAGAACATAGGGAGGTTGTTATAGAATATTGCTGTAACTTTTATTTTGTTCGCATGCATTAAAACAAAGGCAACCCGTTTCAAATCGTAAAAATATTGATTCCTTAAAATCTTGTTAAATTCTGAATATCACATTGTAATAGAAAGTGAACTTTGTCGACAGAATGCAATGCGAACTAGGTTACCAAATAAAACCCAATGTTTATTTCATCTAATCATAGTGTTGTTATCTTCTGTCCTTATGGTAATTTTGACATGTATACCTTTCGGAGGTCCACATAAAACAACAGAACATCCCCCCTTGCTTATACATGTATTTTCAACCACTGCATGTAAACAGAAGAATGATCATAAATTGAATTTCCCTTTCGGAAAGCTGCCTGTCTATCATTAATTCTGCTATTTCCCTTTCCCAAACTATTAAGACGAACATAAAGAATGTTGTAGAAGTTGAAGATAGTACTGTTTTTTTATATTGTTGCAATCTCTTTACTTGAAAGTAGATAATCAACTTTGAGAACATCTGGCAAATCTCCTTTAGCACTTTAGTGTTTCATCAGAGGACTATTTTCGCTTAAAGAATATGCTTTGTTCTTCCTGATCTACTCTAGGAATAAGGAAATGTCTATTTCAAAAGCAATGAATCGTGTTTGGCATCACTCCAGTTACTGCAAAAGGTTTAATGAAGTTAGATGAGAATGTTGCGTGTAATTTCAGGATTTTTTTTCTCAAATAGTGTAATCCATTGCTTTTTTGCGCGTGTTTTGTTTTGTTTGGGAGCTAAGAAAGTCTGACATATGCACCAGCTACATCTACATCCCTAGCAGAGTGCTTACAGTTCTCTTTTCAAAACAATGGCATTCTACATGGTCCTCGATCGTTCATGTTAATACAAGCCTGCACATGTGCTTGGTGATAGGCTACAAAAGAGAAAGTCTGCATGTACTTAGAGGCAACAACATAGTCGAAACTAAACTGCCTGTACTTAGAGGCAACAACATAGTCGAAACGAAACTGCCTGTACTTAGAGGCAACAACATAGTCAAAACTTAACGACCTGTACATAGAGGCAACAACATAGTCAAAAGTAAACGGCCTGTACTGAGAGGCAACAACATAGTCAACACTAAACGGCATGTACTGAGAGGCAACAACATAGTCAAAACTTAACGACCTGTACATAGAGGCAACAACATAGTCAAAAGTAAACTAGCTGTACTTATAGGCAACAACATAGTCAACACTAAACGGCATGTACTGAGAGGCAACAACATAGTCAAAACTAAACTGCCCGTACTTAGAGGCAACAACGTAGTCAAAACTAAACTACATGTACTTAGAGGCAACAACGTAGTCAAAACTAAACTGCCTGTACTTAGAGGCAACAACACAGACAAAACTAAACGGCCTGTACTTAGAGGCAACAACATAGTCAACACTAAACTGCCTGTACTTAGAGGAGACAACATAGTCAACACTAAACTGCCTGTAATTAGAGGCAACACATAGTCAAAACTAAACTACCTGTACTTAGAGGCAACAACACAGTCAAAAATAAACTGGCTGTACTTAGAGGCAACAACATAGCCAACACTAAACTGCCTGTTCTTAGAGGCAACAACATAGTCAAAACTAAACGGCCTGTACTTAGAGGCAACACATAGTCAAAACTTACCTACCTCTACTTAGAGGCAACAACATAGCCAACACTAAACTGCCTGTAATTAGAGCCAACAACACAGTCAAAACTAAACGGCCTGTACTTAGAGGCAACACATAGTCAAAACTTACCTACCTCTACTTAGAGGCAACAACATAGCTAACACTAAACTACCTGTACTTAGAGGCAACAACATAGTCAACACTTAACTACCTGTACTTAGAGGCATCAATATAGTCAACACTAAACTGCCTGTACTTAGAGGCAACAACATAGTCGAAACGAAACTGCCTGTACTTAGAGGCAACAACATGGTCAAAACTTAACGACCTGTACATAGAGGCAACAACATAGTCAAAAGTAAACTACCTGTACTTAGAGGCAACAACATAGTCAACACTAAACGGCATGTACTTAGAGGCAACAACATAGTCAAAAGTAAACTACCTGTACTTAGAGGCAATAACATAGTCATAACTAAACGACCTGTACTTAGAGGCAACAACACAGTCAAAAATAAACTGGCTGTACTTAGAGGCAACAACATAGTCAAAACTTTTCTGCCTGAACTTAGAGGCAACAACATAGTCAAAACTAAGCTGTCTGTACTTAGAGGCCACAACATAGTCATAACTAAACGGCCTGTACTTAGAGGCAACAACATAGTCAAAACTTAACGGCCCGTACTGAAAGGCAACAACATAGTCAAAACTAAACTGCCTGTACTTAGAGGCAACAACATAGTCAAAACTAAACGGCCTGTACTTAGAGGCAACAGCATAGTCAAAACTAAACGGCCTGTACTTAGAGGCAACAACATAGTCAAAACTAAACTACCTGTACTTAGAGGCAATAACATAGTCAAAACTAAACGGCCTGTACTTAGAGGCAACAACATAGTCAAAACTAAACGGCCTGTACTTAGAGGCAATAACATAGTCAAAACTAAACTGCCTGTACTTAGAGGCAACAACATAGTCAAAACTAAACTGCCTGTACTTAGAGGCAACAACATAGTCAAAAGTAAACTACCTGTACTTAGAGGCAACAACATAGTCAACACTAAACGGCATGTACTTAGAGGCAACAACATAGTCATACCTAAACGACCTGTACATAGAGGCAACAACATGGTCAAAACTAAGCTCCCTGTACTTAGAGGCAACAACATAGTCAAAACTAAGCGGCCTGTACTTAGAGGCAACAGCAAAGACAACACTAAACTGCATGTACTTAGAAGCAACAACATAGTCAAAACTAAACGGCCTGTACTTAAAGGCAATAACATAGTCAAAACTAAGCTGTCCGTACTTAGAGGCAACAACATAGTCATAACTAAACGGCCTGTACTTAGAGGCAACAACATAGTCAAAACTAAACTGCCTGTACTTAGAGGCAATAACATAGTCAAAACTAAACGGCCCGTACTTAAAGGCAACAACATAGTCAAAACTAAACGGCCTGTACTTAGAGGCAAATAACACAACAAAGACAACACTAAACTGCCTGTACTTAGAAGCAACAACATAGTCAAAACTAAACGGCCTGTACTTAGAGGCAACAACATAGTCATCACTAAACACTCTCTTGCACTACCTCCAAGAGGTTTTGTCTGAAATCTGATGACGTCCGTGAAAAAAGTGACAGTATGTTAATGATCTTGGTAAAATTTAGGTATATCTATTTTCTCATTTTATACCTGAAATACACGGCAAAGTCAGCATCATTTAACCTAGTATGCTCCTAGCTGATGAGACCGTACCAATAGGATATACACTTCTTTCGGGACCTGTACACCACAAATGAAAATATAGCGCTGCCTGACCTTGTTGTCATGTTAATTATAATACTGCGTGTAAAAACACAAAAAAATGCAACAATGTAATGTGACCTGATAGTTTGGGGCGATGCTACCGACAGAGACAACTATCCCATGTCTAAAGAATTGGCCTAAGCATGAACAAGTCTTCTTTGTACTTCTCAAGACACTGCTACTGTGGGCAATTGGTTGTCTGATAAAAATCTGATAAAACAGAAAGCTGATCAGGATCAGGATTGATACATTTCACATTTCTAAATACTGTCTGCATCACATGCTTTATACTTGATGATGTTGCATCAAACTGATTTCTTTTAATAAAATCACGATGTCTTTACTATCCCATGTTAATTTCACAATTCATTAAAGTAACTGTAGTTTTGTATAGCAATAAGTGATATTTAAATACATACTGAAATACCGTCCTGTGTACGCTTACAAACCTGAAACTTTTGTCTATTTCTGTATTTATTAATTTTACTACATTTATGTTCTAACTGATAATTGCGAAATATATGAAAAATAAATACATAATTCTGTTTTAATTATTCCAAACTAAGAGCATTTATACACTTAAATTGTTCAATGATAGATGGTTTTAATGGTTTTTGTGTTCGTACACCTTATCAGCCTTATTGAAAATAAATGAATAAGTTTTAAGCAACTTATCGTACAAAACAATATTAAATCCCATTAGGAAACTCATAAATATCGGGCTCATAAACTGCATCAACTGCGTCAAAACGACCCTTCAGATATTTTAATGGACATTTTTAATACCAAATGTTCAATGAACTTTTCTATATTTATATTTGTTATTAACCTAAATACGATATTGTGAGCAGAGCCGATATATGGGAAATAATGACAACGTTCCGTCAGTTGGTCGTAACGTCGGAAATCGGATGTTTGCCATGTCTTCAGGGTTGTCCGTTTGTTGAAGTAAATTGATGGCTATATTATTGACAAGACGTTTGTCTTTTTGAATAAATCTACATGGCACTGAATCTGTTTTGGGCGTACGAACACTATACGGAACCCATTACGCTGTCGATAACAATGTAAGAACAAAAGCAATTATGAATAGATAGGTTACCGTTTTCGTCACCTAATAATCATTACCGTCCTTCTAACCGCATTTGTCTTGTCGAATGTTTAATCATGAATCTACGTTTAGGGTTTAATTATTTTTACTCTTCCAAATTAAAACCGTTACTTATAAATCTATACAGAAACAGACGAACAGTACCGAAGAGTTCAGACTGTTAACGCCGTCAACAGTAACAGTGCGTATTATCGTGCAAATTTAAAGAAAGGCAAAACTGCTCGGTAATGTCATTAGTGCCTTCCCTTTTCCTGACATGAGCGGTGTGTCCTGAATGTCAACAATGTCAAGCAATTACTAAGAATATTGCTGTGTTTTTGAAAAACATCACAATAAACTGTTTATGATCATTATAGCGGCGTCCATCTATTTTAGTAAAGGAAGATTCCAGACAATTGTCTGTGTAGAACCTGCGGAGCACCTCAAGTCGGCTGGAACGTATTCCCACATAACATCCTTAAAGTCCAATAAAAATGAGAAAAAAATGAAAATAAAAATATAAAAATAATGCTCTACAAATAAACAAAAGGTGAAAAGAGTCACTTGAAAACGTAATGGATGCCATGGTTGTGGATGCCATTTGAAAATTGTTTTCAGTTCCCGGCCATCTTGAAACAAACGTTTAACAATAACGTTCATTTTTATGTTAGGCTGTGTACATTCCCTAAGCAGATGATGATACTTTCGAAATCCCGGATTTTTTTTTATTTAGTTATCCATTAACACGATGATTTACAATAAAATCTTTTAATAAATTACACCTCTTAAATCTGTGAATGTTCACAATTTCATAACAATTTGATATGCAAAATATTAGAAATTGTACTGTGCATTTTTGCCGGCAATTGGTCTCGTGTAACTTCGTACCTAACAAAAAGAAATTATGCAATTACCATCTTTTCTATCAATTTCGTGTCTCGCTTAAAAGACTCCAAATTTTATTGTTTTTGTCAGTCACTGATATTTGTGTTGTACTTTACACAGAACTTGAAATTGTTTATGTTTGTTAGCGGTTTCTGCTCGTTTTGTAGACTGCTATATGGATGCTGTAATACGTTTTAGTTTGTAAATAGAAAATGCACTTCGTGTAATAACATCAAAATTATTGCTATACGATATGTATCAAGATCTAGTTTCTAAAAATATATGTCTTTCGCTTTAAATCATTACTTCACTGCCCCCAAATATGAACTCTGATTTTATTGTAAAACGTGTTGTGACAAATACGTTAACGCATCAGTAACGATATCTTTTGTATACATTTAGAACCTGAAACCATGTTGCGCGCCAGACATTAGCAATATATAACATTTTATTTAAAAAAACAATACATGCACATTAAATAAGAAAGAAGTAGTGCCCCACCATTGTAAGCATCAGAGAGCAAAATGTGTTAGCAATCTTAATAAATGTGTTGATTTGTGAACAAGACAAACTATGACCCAATCTTCAGGTCCACTTTATGAAGTAATGTCAATTTTGTCGCAACGCGGGACTTAATTTATTTACACATGTATATGATCCGTGATACTGAAAAAGGGGCTTTCGACCAAGGCCTTTATACAGGTTGCTGTGAAATCCGTTCAACATGTATGTTACTGATGTATACACTTTTGCGGCTATTGCGAGTATTTGCTTGTCCTATTATTATTAAATTCATACGTATTATTTTGATTAACAGAAAATAAATATTATTTATGTCGGCCGCGCACAGGTGTTCCATAGACGATCTGGGTTCTCAATTAACACAATAAGAATCAAGGCTGATTGAGTGTTTATGTATATGTTTGACAGCGCTAATTGAATAATTGTCCGAGTGATAAAAGACATTGACACTTCAATTCCGAGTGATCTCATGATTTGCTCGGACTATAGTACTTAACAGGAGCACATATTCTTTTTAACGATCGAAGAAAATATGCATCTCCTTTAAATAAAGTCCCCTTTATATAGCCGATATTGGACTCCTATAGGATTACAAAGTAGTCGACCATCCCTTTTCTGCGAACAGCTAGATCCAAGGTTGCGTACGCTCAAAAGAGGGAATGCTAAAAATGCTAAAATAAGGATAACGGATTGCATATAATAGACTGAACATCACTGGTAGGAAAAGTGTATGCGTAAAGCGGTCTTACAGAAAATCACACTTCGGAGCGTACCGTCAGGTAGGGAAGTTCACGAGCATTAGCCGCCCATGCCTTTTTTGCAAATCACTTGATCCAAGATTTCGCACGCTTAAAAAAGAAAGTGCTGAAAATGCTCAATAAAGGATATCCGACTACATATAATAGACTGAACATCACTGGTAGGAAAAGTGTACGCGTAAAGCGGTGTTACAGAAAATCACACTTTGGACCGTACCGCCAGGAAGGGAAGGTCCCCAGCATTAGTTGCCCAACCCTTTTTTTGCGAATTGCTACATCCAAGGTTGCGTAAGGTCTAAAGAGGGAATGCTGAAAAGGCTCAAATAAGGATAACAGATTGCACATAATAGACTGATTTTCACTGGTAGGAAAAGTGTACGCGTAAAGCGGTCTTACAGAAAATCAAACTTCGGAACGTACCGCCAGGTAGGGAATGTCCCCAGCATTAGTCGCCCATCCCGTTTTTGTGAATTACTTGTTCCAAGGTTGCGTACACTCAAAAGAGGGAATGCTGAAAATGCTCAAATAAGAATAACAGATAGCACATAATAGACTGAACATCACTGGTAGGAAAAGTGTACGCATAAAGCGGTCTTACAGAAAATCACACTTCGGACCGTACCGCCAGCTGAGAAGCTCCCCTATGAATAGTCGCCCATCCCTTTTTGCGAATCGGTTGATCCAAGATTGCTTACGCTCAAAAGAGGGAATGCTGAAAATGCTCAAATAAGGATAACAGATTGCATATAATAGACTGAACAGCACTGGTACTAAAAGTGTACGCGTAAAGCGGTCTTACAAAAAATCACACTTTTGGACCGGACCGCCAGGTAGGGAAGGTCCCCAGCATTAGTCAACCATCCCATTTTTGCATATCGCTTGATGCAAGGTTGTGTACGCTCTAAAGAGGGAATG